>CM057817.1:64647877-65247877 GCA_030067965.1 Latrodectus elegans | reverse complement strand
TCTATCTTAATTTTATAAGTATTAATCAAAGCTCTAAGTATAAGAATAAGCAACCTTATGTTACACACAATGAAAATATAAACAAGTAAGAAAAAGTATTCATGTAAAGAAAAAAATGAATAAATAAATTAAACGTGTTTAGAAAACAATTATTTTCATATTTTATAAAACAGTTGTGTGAAAATATTAATTTTTGACTTTTAACAATAAAATAAACGCTCTAGAGATAAATTTTTCTAAAATTTAAAATATTAGATTTGAAAAGAAAACGTGATTTTCTGTAAATGATTGGAGGTTAAGCTGTTGAACGTCTCCTTCAACTTAATTTAAAGTTTTCATAATTTTCTCTAGACATATCTTTTTAATTAATGCATAATTTTTTGAAAAATCTGTTTCTGTCTAATGCATTAATTACTGAAAAGAGATGATTATGATGGAAGAATAGAATATTTACCCCTATCAGACATTATAGGAACTAAATTTGTTGCCTACTACTCATTTCGCACTAGGAACGTTTATTTCAAAAATTATTTATGTTTATTAGATAGCTTAATTACTATCCCCTTTACTTCCAAATAATACATTAAATAAAAGCATATTAATGAAATTTTTATAAGGTTAGATTAAAATAGGTAAACTATGTTCAAAATACATTTTACCTGTTTTAATTTACATAAAATTAATGTATTTTAAAACTGATTTTATTGATTACAACACCCTTTAAATAATTTTTTAACGGAAACCGTTAAAAATTACAAAACTATTAATTAACTAAAATTACATTAAAAACTATTATTTAGACATTTTTATGATAGTTTGTTGAATTAGTATCTGATATTAAGTCAATAGCGCCTGTAAAAATGTGAATGCGTAAGCTGACTTTCGTGGGCCTTAAGTCCGATTCTGGGGTGGATCCTTTTTGGTTTAGAATCTATTATACAGAGGCACAAATAAAATTTGCCCTCTGATGCAAAAAAAAAAAGGAATAAAAAAGAAAAAGACAGAAAACAACTACATCAACTATACTCAATCAAGAATATCCATATAAAATTTCCAATTGAGGTTCCCCTACTTTTTCACATAAATAAATTCCATTTCGGGCTTACAAACATGAGCATGTTCGGACCACACGCGCTCAAATTTGTTGGCTATAGAAATAAATCAATGTTAATCGTTTTTAAATGAATTTGTAACTTCTTCTTTGAATGTATCAACGCCAAGTTGCTTAAGAAATATTATTTTAATATAATATTTTATGCTTACTCATTTTTTTAAAACTGAAACGTGTAAAGATCTGGATACATTTTTGTGAATATAATAATAAAAATTTTCATTCCAGTTAGTCGAAGATAGCTTTTGAATGAGAGTTCTGGTGAAATGAATATCTTCAATTGCAATTTCTCATTCTATTATTTCCCCCTCCCACACACACACAACTGTATAGTCAAAAGTTTTAAAGTTCTTTAAACTTCATACTCGTTTTTAATGATGTAATGAATCCTGCCATAAAAAATGACAAACTTTGAGTTGTTTAGGGGAAAAATACATGGAATATGATGTTTTAAATCCAATGAAAATCATAAAGATAGTTTTGAAATGAATAATGTCGAGGAGAACAAGCACCTTAATAAGATAAAAATTCATTTTTAGAAAGCGTGGTTATAAAACAACCTGGGGTGTAGAAAGTAAGTTGTAATGATAGATGTGAAAAATTTATCAAAATCTGTTTCCTTATAACATATTTTTAGTACAGTTGGTGCATCAAAGTTCAATATCAAAAAGGAGAGAAATAATCAACAGAAATATTTAAAATAAAACAAAACAAATCCAAAGCTCATTTGTAGGTGTCTACTGGAAATGACTTAAAATATCTGAAAAAAATTTGTCCAGTATACAAGTTCAATTAGTCCCTCAGGGAATGTAGTTCGCGGGTTTTACTTGCTGCAGTGGATAAGTATGCAGATCATTATTCTGCATGATTGATGTGTATTATTATATTGTGACTACGAACTTCTCTAGCAATTATTAGATACTATTTTCCGGGAGAGCAATGTAGGTATCTTGGACCATATTAGACGTTTGGATGTGTGGAAGGTAGGGTCAACAAAATATTATCTGTCAGGATGTCTGCGTTGATGCTGACACAGAAGTCGAATTTTCTATAAGAAATTGTAATGTGAATTGATTATGTGTAAATGTGTAAGTGATTGGACTGTTTTAAACAGTCTAGAGTG
The DNA here is from genome assembly GCA_030067965.1 of Latrodectus elegans. Lineage (NCBI taxonomy): Eukaryota > Metazoa > Arthropoda > Arachnida > Araneae > Theridiidae > Latrodectus > Latrodectus elegans. The sequence continues at coordinate 65,245,643 of CM057817.1, read as the reverse complement.
CACGTGTCACACTTTTTTAAACTAAACAACGTTGGAAATCATGGATCATTCCATGCGTTATCAGCTAATATTATGCGCTCAATGCATCACATATATTTATTATATGTGCTAAAATTCGCAGGCTACTTAGAGGATGTAATCAATATCAGCAAAGTTTTGTATCTTTGAAGCGGAAGGGTTACAATTCTTATGCGTCAAAATCTCTCAAAGATGCCCATCTTTATTGCAGAACTTCACTCGCTTCTTTGAGGTTCTTTTTGAAAACAGGTGGCTGTTAAATATTTTTCACTCATCTTCCAAAATATAAAATTAAACAAAGTTGAATATATAGCCTAATAAATTTCCCTTTAAATCTCAAACAGCCTGATTGAAATCACGGAAGAATATCAAATATGTATTGCAATTGCACATACGTTTGATGTCTCATTATTACACCATTTGTTATTTTTTTACAGAAGCGTGCCCTCTAAAAATTATAGTCTATTAAAATTTAACAATATATTAAACACGGCAAAATTTTCATAAAATGCAAGGGAAATTATTTGATAAGTTACCTTATTAAATTTCTTATTTTAATGAAACATAATGTATATGAATTTAAGATAATAATTCTAACCTATTTTTGGAGGCAAATGTTTCTAATATTTTTCTAGCTTTAAGATTTTTAGTTTAACTTCTTAATTTACGAATTTTCATTGCTGTGTTATCAGATAACTTGAGTTTTCAGATTTGATTAGATAATTTGAAAAATGTTTATATATAATATAGCATGTGTTATGTTCTACTCGTCTATTTTTAATACAGATGAAGCGGTAGAGAGCATGAGGGATCGAGTTCGATTCCCAAGAACGAAGCGACGTCTTCCTCAGTGCATTATCATCGGCGTACGGAAGTGTGGTACTCGAGCACTCTTGGAATTCCTCAATTTGCATCCATCCATCCAGAAAGCATCGGACGAGGTACGCAGAAAACCCCATTAGTTCACATCAGATTCATTTTGATGTCATGTAATATAAATAGATTAACAATTTATATTACATGACATCAAATGAATCAAATTATGTTTCCTCCATCAAAATGGTCTTAAGACGGGCTCAACATTGATGCAAGAAATTCATTTCCATATATATATATATATATATATATATATATATATATATATATATATATATATATATATATATATATATATATATATATATATATATATATATATGAGAAAAGTAGATTAATAAACAAATTCTTGGCAATTCAAAACTTGGCAGTTGCCATTTTCTTAAGATATACAGTGGTGGCCAAAATTGTGGACACTTTTGGAAATGTTTATGTTTTTGAACTTTGGATGCTCATAGAAAGCGTTACGTATCATAAAATGCAAACTTGTATATATCATTTTAAAGAGAATTTATTACTAAATTCAATACAAAACACAAAATTCAATTATTTGCAATAAAAAAAAAAGTTGAACGATAATAGTTATCGATATACATTAGATAGTGATGATTGCAGTGAGTTATCAGTACTTAGCAGAGTACCCTTTATTTTTGATTACAGCTTTACATCGACGTTTCATTGAGCTGACAAGAGTTTTAAGCTCTTCTTTCGTTATTACATGATGCCAGGAAACAATTATAGCCTCAATTAGATCTCTTTTATTTGATGGACGTCTCATTCGAACAAGAGTTTTCAAACGGTGCCGCAAATTTTCGATAGGATTGAGGTCAGGACTGTTTCCTAGCCATGACAACAATTTACTGCTCTTTGTACGAAGCCACTCTTTCGATATTTTAGCCGTGTGGCAAGGAGCAGAATCCTGCTGAAAAATAAACAAAGCATTTTTGGGAAAGAGATCTCTGATCAAAGGTAGAAGTTTTAGTTCTAGAAGAGTGTCAATGTATTTTCTGGCATTTAGTGTCCCATCGATGACATGAACGCGACCAATACCATCTGCTGACATGCATGACCAAATCATAACATTAACTGGGTTCTTCACAGTGCTTGAATGCAGTCAGGATGCAGCTCTTCTCCTATTCTATGTCTTACATATTTTCGCCCATCACTACCGAATAACGATAGCGTAGTTTCATCGCTCCATATATAGTGACCACTGATCATCTGTCCAATTTATGTGTTCCTTTGCCCACTGTAGTCTTTTCATCATTGCTGAATATCAAGACCAGGCTTTTTTCGTGGAATTCTACCTCTCAGTCCAACACCTGTTAATCTTCTGATTGTTCTTGAATTGACAGAAACACCAGCATCATTCATATCACTTTTGATGGCCACTGATGACATTTTTCTATCTTGGAGACAAAGTCTTTTTATTCTTCTGTCATCAATAGATGTAGTGCACCTTTTTCGGCCTTTTCCTTCTTTGTTTTTTATTGAATTTGTCTCCTGATATCGCAAAAAAAACTTTCAGACTTCAGATGTAGTCACTGAACCACCCACCTGTCTTGCAATTTCAGCATAGAAAAGACCACTTTCTCGTAACACAATAATATTACATCTCTTTCTAGGTGTCCAATCTACTCTTTTATTTGATGTCATTGCTTCTTGACTAAATATTAAAAAATTTTACAAAAATTCCCACTTGTAATTGCAGTGTATAAGAAACAGGTTCTCCTTCTACAGAACAAAGCAAAATAATGAATTGTTTCAAGTGTAAACATGATGTCAGCTTCTACTGGCAGTTACTAACATTTGATTGGTTCTCAGAACAAGAACAGTGATTGGCCAGGAAAGCTAGACATTACAAACCTTTTCATAACTGTGTTTTTTATTTATATTAAAGTACATATAACTTTTTTGTATTGCAAATAATTGAATTTTGTTTTTTGTATTAAATTATTAAATTTTCTTTAAAATGATGTATACAAGTTTGCATTTTGCGAAACATAACATTTTCTATAAGCATACAAAGTTCAAAAACATAAAAATTTCCAAAAGTATCCACAATTTTGGCCGCCATTGTAACTTCCTATCGTTTTACATTTTCGTTTCCTTAAATTTTGTAATTTCTTTTTATATTTATCGTTTACATGGAAGAACAACAGAAAAGAGTTCAATCGTAGGAACGGAAGAAAATTATGCGTTAAAAACAAATAAGCAATAATTATAAAAAACAGCATAATACATACATATTTGAGAGATTTCACTTAAAAAGTTTTTTTTTAAGAATATATTTATATTTACTTTTTAGAGCTAATTATTTTCATGAAATCAAGAAAATTTCAACCAACAGTAAATTAAATAACTACTAAATTAAGGTCCGTAAATCAAATCCTGCTTTTAAGAATGAAAATGTAGAAATATATAAAAAAATGAATTTCGTGTTATATTAATAAATCTCTAAAATTAATAGATAAATAAGGTTAATTAATTAATTGTATATTTTTTAATTAATAAATAAGGTTAATTAATTAATTAAAAAATATATAATTCATATTTTTCTAAAATATGAACTGTACATTTTTCAGATGACTTTGACCCTTTTTAAGGATTTTTCATTATATATATATATATATATATATATATATATATATATATATATATAGAGAGAGAGAGAGAGAGAGAGAGAGAGATTCAATGCATTTTTTTTAACAAGAAAAAAAATTCTCAAATTTTGGTTTTTCATTTTCGATACACATTTTTTTTTACATTCATATTTTAAAAAATGGTTGGCTAAACATGACCTTTAGTTTTTCTAACCAGACATATTTTTACAAACACTTTACTATAAATGTATCTATTTCTGAAAAACGCGTTTCTTCAAACTACTATTTAAAATCAGCTTAGAATCTTATACAATATCATTGGTCACGTTGAATTTATGATAGTGGTGGTTTTAAAAGGAAAGTATTTGCAAAGATGTCCCGTTTACGAACAAAAATTATGATTCTTGCGTTTTGGACGTTTGGTTTCTAAGCTTGATAGAGCTCCATTGGTGTTTTTATTATCCCTTTGAATAATCGTGAGGAAATTTTGTACCTAATATATAATCTATTACTTGAAAAATGGGTTAGATTATAGCTATATTTCTGTTTGCCAGTTTTTTTTTTTTCAATTCAATCTTATGGATGGTTTACAGGTCTCTTTTATCTCAAGAACAGAAGTCCTTAAAAAACTGAATATTATCTAAAATAAAGGTAAGAAAATTATAGTAAAATTTATAAATATAGTTAAAGATTGAGAAAAACGATATTTTAACCCGTATATTTTCAATTTTTAGAAAACTACCCTTACAGTAATTTAAGTTTCTCTAGTGCACATTTGTTTCATGTTTGATGGTTTAAGCATACAGAAAGTTTATTGCTAAACAAATATTAGTTTTCAAAGATTTTTAAATGAGACATGGAGAGAGAGCGAGAGAGAGATGTTATGTTGATAAATATTCATTTAATAATTAAGTTATATTTTTCCGTAATCTTTATAAGCACGTGAATTTTATCATTTTATATAATATTTTGAATAGTGTGAACTACAAATATATAGCAGTTTAGGGAAAAGATTTTGTGTATACGACACTATAAAGTTTCGATGCTTTTAAATGAGATCAAACACAAAATAAATGTGCTGTTTTACATTAAATAGATAATCTTTTAAGAATTACTGCAAGAGAACCTAGGTTTATGGGATACCTCATTCTGACGCATTTTAAACTTCCAAAAAATTACAAAAACTATCAAATTCTTATGCCATTGCTGTCCTATTTATCTCATTCAACGGCTTTCATCCGTTGAATGAGATAAATAGGACAATTTTCTTCAAAAGTTTTGAAATATCGAAATTCTCTATGTGCGGTACCTGTCTCCACGGATATACATCATTTTGACTAAGAATTCGAATAAAAATACCAGATTATGTGAACCATTATCTTAAATAAAATGAGTCCGATATGCAACAGCAGAAGCAACGAAATGCAGAATGAATAAAAAAACAAAACAGAACAAAAGTACTTCTGAATGTTGATAAAAATCGCGTATTATTGATATCAACATAATATTTTCAGCTATGATATTATATTTTTACGTTTGTTAAATAGTAAATAATTTATATTTTAATGATTTGTAAACAATATATAAATTTATGTAACGTTTTCAAAAATGTTTTTATTTTATCGTTTATTAAACTCTTTTAACACTTTCAGCGGTTATTAAACTATATTGCAAACGAATTTCACTGTCAGAGTGATTAACTGTGTTAAAGATGCACGGAATGAATATAGAATATTGAAGTGACATAGAAAAAGATTATTAAATAATAGAAAGTTTCCATAAATATGCATGATATATTTCCATTTTTTTACTTGTTGTGTTTCATTCTATTACTTTTTAAGCGATTTTTTTCTTTAAATGTAGGCATTCGTCCATGTAACCAATTGACTCATAGACATAAGTATACACAGGAAATGTCAATAAACCTAGTGCTAACACTTCCCTTCTGTTTTAAGGTGCATTTCTTTGACGAAGATGACAAATACAACTTGGGTTTGGAATGGTACCGCAGAAGGATGCCTTATTCTTTCCCAGACCAGATAACCATTGAAAAAAGCCCCGCTTACTTCATCACCGACTCAGCTCCAGCCAGGATACGAGCCATGAACGAGAGCGTCCGCCTGCTGCTGATTGTCCGGGATCCGGTCACGAGGCTGATCTCGGACTACGCCCAGCTGGCAGCCAACAAGGCCAGGAAGGACAAGGCACTCGCGTCGTTCGAAGAGCTCGTCCTCAGCCCGAATGGCCAAGTGAACACCGCTTACAAAGCGGTTCGCATAAGCATGTACTCGCTTTTCTACGAAAGATGGCACCGGATGTTCCCCAGGCGGCAAATCCACATCGTCGATGGGGACGATCTCATCCGAGACCCCTTTCCGGAGGTGCAGCGGATCGAAGAATTCCTCGGCATTGCGCACAGAATCTCGAAGGAGAATTTTTTTTACAACAAGACAAAAGGTTTTTACTGTGTGAGGAACGAGACCACAGAAAAATGTCTCAACGAGAGCAAAGGAAGGAGGCACCCCACAGTCTCTGAAGAAGTCATTCACAAACTGCGCCACTTCTACGCTCCCTACAACAGGATGTTCTTCAGAGCAGCGGGCCGCGATTTTGGCTGGCCTGAGGAATGACTTTCCATTCATTTCTATCAATGTTCAAGTAAAGTAAATCTTTTATCCTACCAGGCGAATGCTCAGAGTCTTGGTCTCGAGGGAGTGTCCTTGGTTTCGGATATTTTTATACCAATTATATAAATATTGCATAACAGAACGCGTGAAACGAAATTTACAAGAAAATATGTAATTACATATACTAGCCACTTTAATTTAGTACAAGCTGTCTACGGTCATTATTTGTACAAGTTGTCTGTGGTCATAACTGGTGTGATAGGAAAATTTGAAAAGAATATTTAAGTACAATAAAAACAGTCTGCTTAAAATTTAAAGATATATACATACACCATATAAGAAAATATTAGAAATTCAATTTCTATTTATAATAATGCGTTCAAATCACTCAAAAGTGTCTTTTTTTAACTGTAATTTGTATCTTCCTAAAAACTGTTGTAAGCAATAAAGGATAGAGAAAGTTTACTTTCTAAAATTATCTTCAGTTAAATTTTGAGAATTAAAATCACCTCGGAATAAATTCTTAAATTTGAGGGATAAGTTCACTTCACTTGTTTTAAATCATATTTCACAAATATTTTAATGATCTATTCTTATGAATTTACAATAATATTTATTGTAAAAATTGTGAAATATAACTTTAATACTTAAATGTTTTTTATCCCTTGAAAATATTAATCATTAGAAATTAAATTGACTGAAAATCTAAAACTGATAAAAGAATATTGACTTAAATGTTTGAAAATAAAACGTTCCATGAATAATTATGAGAGAGTACGTTATCAAAATTTAATATATTACAATATTTTTTGGATAAAAACACATGATCCACACCCACACTCAAAATTAAAAATACATAAACTCAATTTAATTATATGAATAAAGTCAACTTTTTTTTCAAGTGTCGAAACTATATATATTTAGATTTTTTTAAACAACCTACATCAGCAATTTTAACTTTTTTATATTTAGAACAAAATGTGAAGTTTATTTTTAATGAATATTTCAAAGGAATTATATCATGCGGTATTTGTTTACGATTCCAAAATATTAGAATGATGTGTAAAATCAAGACCTGTTTGACTGCCCTAAGATTCTGAGCATTTGTTTTATTGACATATCACGATAGATTACATTTGAAAAATGTGGAGATATATGAACCGAGCAATCAGAAGTCAAAGTCATTAATGAAAGAAAAAAATTGCCAAATATGTTTGAATATTTTGAATATGAACTCTTTGAGAGAAATTATTATATATATCCATAACGGTTAACAGTTACAGTTTACTTCAAAATATCTACCAATATTTTATATCGATCAGGAAAATATACTTGTAATTTATTTTGAAAAATAGCATTTTCAATTTTGCATGTGAACTGAGCTGCTTATGACACTTATATAAAAACGCATTAAATACTAATATTTTCTGAGAATAAAATGCATTCTTGCAATAAAATATTTTAGCTAATAGCTTTACAAGTTATTTTGTAAATTAAGAAAGGTAATTTTTGATTGCACAAAACTGAATTCTAGCAACGAAAAACTAACATTTTAATTGAGGTAAAATATAATTAATGTTATATTTTCAAATAAATCAATATTTCTTTATAATATTATCATGTTATAATTAATTAAATAATTTTTTTCTATTACTTGAAAAATATATCCTAAAAATTCAAAACGTTAAAGATTGTTATTTACTTTTAAAATGTTTGATTTTTTTAACGTAATTTAAATTTTTCTTTCGTTTTTTCTTATGAATAGTATAATTGCTCTTTCAAAATATCGCATTTTTAAAATAAAAAGAAAAATCATACACATTTCAGATAAATAAATAACAATCTAATTTTTAATGGTACATTTTTAGAGAAAAAAAAAAAAAACACTGCAAAATCCACCTCTTGGTTCAGAATAAAATCACTCATATATTAATTCAACGTTTTAAAATTACTGATTATTCTGAAAATAATGATTTTTTTTGTAAATAAATTTTTTTTTAAATAAAAAGTATTTTTAATCGAGAAGTCTCATGTAAGGTAAAAACAATTTCACGCAGTCGTTACATAATAATATCTCCGTATAAAAATAAATATTTTAATATCCCCAATGCTTTAATTTGCGACATTTTAAGAAAACGCGTATACAATATTCATACCAATTTTAAAAGAAGCATCTGTTGAAAAAATTTTCTATAAATCGTTTTGATCTCTATGAAAGACTGCTCTATCACAAAATAATTTTCTATTATACAGCGAAACATTTTTCAAATTTTAAAATTATTTTCAAAATGTATTCTGTTTGAATTGAGTTCTAGTACTGGTCAATAGTCAGAATTACTATAATTATGAAATAATAGCTCTTGGAAAAGATAGAAACAAAGTAACATATAATATTAAGGCCTTTAGGTCAACAACTTAGAGGTAGTTTTGAGTCAAATTATCAACACATATCATATTATGAGCTTTATTATATGTTAAATAATTGTTAATCTGTTCTTCACTAATAACAATATTTTTACTACATCCATAAATTAACTGTTAAACTTACAGAGCTCTAACATTTGTGGAAAATAAAGCTTAATGATTTTAAGAGTAAAACTGAAGCCAAAATATATGTGATAAGAATCATTAGACATTTAGATATTTTTTAATATTTATGATAACATTAAATTAGAATTGAAAAAAATATTTATGATAAATTACCTTAGGATTAGTCATATTTAACCTCAACAATCACAATGCTTTGACTTCTGATTGCAAAATAAAAACTGTCCTTTTTACACTTAAAATATATGTTGTATATTTGTTAAAATGATGTTACTGGTAAAAAAAAAAAAACTGTTCTACGTATTAGTGTTTGCAAGAATGGTGTGATCCAATGTTTTTGTAACTCAAATTGCATATTCTATTTAAAAGGTTTTTATTTGATTTAGCAGTGACAAAAATCTTGTGAGTTAACTTTACGCAAACCATTTCAAAGTGAGATAAATGCTTGTGTCGCACTTTTTAATTACGCACAGACAGGCAGAAATTATTTTCTTCTGAAGGAATAACTTTTAAGTTCCATCCCAAGGGTAGTATAAATCGCAGCATAAATTATTTCGCAGCATTTGCAATAAGAATGCAAGTGATAGAATTAAAATTTTGCAGAAAATTATTGGAAGGCCGAACATATTTGGTAATGCCACAAAATGTTTTCAAGTTCGGATAGGAAATATTAGTTATTCGTTGGTAATTGTTTCTTGTTATGCTACCTTCCCCCCAAAAATATATCGTACAGTTGAAAAGAGCTTTATTGCAATGCTGTTTAAAACTATAATTTCACATAGTTATTTTTGGCCATCCGATTCAAAAAGTAAAATCAAAACAGTGATTCGTTTAATTGTTTAATACTTAACGAAATTATTTTAGTGCGTAATAATACAATATATATTCTTTAGTTACAGTGATTCCAAAATTATGAACGCATTTATTAATAATTGAAATCAATTTATCAAAATAAGAAATTAAATTTGTAAATTTAACCCAGTTTTTTGTTCTATAGAATCTAAGAATAAATATAATAAGTAAATCTAAGAATGAAGTTTGATAACAAATACAATCGTTATTTTAATTATATCGGTTATACATGAAGCTGAAAAGTTTATGTATAACTGATGAAATATACACATAAATAAAGTTTGATAACAAATGCAATGTAAATATTATCGTTATTTTAATTACATCGATTATACATGAAGCTGAAAAAAAATTGTTACTTGAAAATAAAATAACATTTCATCCGACGCAATGATAAAGTGATTTTAAGGGATAGAAATACACAAAATAGTAAACATAAATGTTAAAATCCTCAGCGTAAGACTAAGAAATCCAATTCACTAAGTTCTCATTTTGTTTTCAGATGCTTTTTCTTACGTATTGGTGATAGTTACTTCACATACGATTATTTTTACATTTATTGTTCTTTCTCGAATTATTAAAAAAAATTTTCTTACAAAGTTTTCTAGAAAATATACTCTCATAAAAAATTATCAAATTCAAAAAAAAAATCCACTACATTATACAATTTTATGGTTTAATGATTTGGAACAAATGTTTCAGCTTCAATGCTCAAAATGTGACTTGTCATAGTGTTAAGGATTGCGCGATTGATTTTAAAATACATTAATGTACCCTGTAAATAAAAATCTGAGTTTTTTATTCTATAAATTACAATCTCCATTTTTGAAGAGCCAAATAAAAAAAGGAAAATAAGCTTTGATTTCGTTTAATTTTTTTTCTTGGAAATGAAAAATTTATTTTTGTAATTTATTTAAAGATATTTTTCAATTACTTTCAGTTTTATCCTCTTAATATACTGTTTAATTACTTTTTAAATTTGTTATTAAATTAAGTATTTTGCTTAAATGCATTTTTCACTAATCTGAAGAATAACTTTCTTAAGTCAATTTCACTTCTTTTTTGGCAAACATTATTTTTTATAATAATAATTGGTATAACTAATAATTCTTAATTCTTGATATTTATTAAAATAATGAAAAAAACTATAATAAATATTTTGCTTCAAAGACATTTTTGATGATACATTTTTAATATCTGGCAAAAAAGATTTACAAAAAGTTTATTTTAAAATGTTTTACATAACGTAATTTAGACTTCATTTTCAAATTAATACTTAAGCTATGAGACATTTGGCTTTAAAACCCAAAAATCTGAATACTGAAGAGCAGTAGCTGAAAGTTTGCGCTGCCTAACATTCCACAGAAAAATAAAATGCAGTCAACATTTTGGATTCACTGTACTTCCTTATTTTAAGAATTTATCGTAATTAAAAAATAATCTCTTTAAAAATTCTGAGATAAACCTAGGCTAAAGCATTTTCTGCAGTTACGATTAATTTTCAAAATTTTGAATATGCTAATTTATTATGTGAATTGAAAAATTCATGAATATTTTTGTTCTATGTAAAATAATGTCTCAAATTAAATTCAGACAAACTATTTGAGCATTGGATCACAATCTCAGTTACCTCATTTTTCTATTTATAAGATACATATCAATAAAGCAAAAGTATATATATTAACATATCATATTATACTTTGACAATATCATATAATGTCAAGAAACGTAATTCAAATAGCTTTTAGAAAGCTAATTTTTCAGCTTCAAGTTGGAATATTTTTGCTGATATTTAAGAGCTTTAAAGAGAATTTTTCCACTTCACAATTAAGTTTTTATTCGAGTGGTATTTTATTGTGATGCAATTCTCGAACATGATTTGCACTATTAAGTGCTGTATAAATGAAACTAACCGACTCCTTGATTTCAGGAGCTGTAAGGACAAGTTATGGATTTATGGACTGCATTGTAGATTAAACCTTTTTTTTTTTCACATAATCCATTAGTCAATGCTACGTGATCAATCATAAATTTACGTAAGCTATGCTTACACGTACATTAACATAATGAGTGGCGTGGTGATTTGTAAAAGAAAATCAAATGTTTCTATGTTATATAAACAAACTAATGTGATGAGGCAGAGAATTTTTCTGATTAAATAAAAAATTATAAGAATAAAAATATTCAGGTTGCACCGTGTTGTTTATAAACGTGAAAGCATAGGTGATGTTTAACTTACAAAAATTTATTTTCGAGTTTGCATTGAAATGATTATTTCGTAATAAAATTCAGCTCGGACTAAAAATTACTAAATAACTGTTAATTTAAACTGTGATTAAAAAATAACAGTAATATTTATATCAATGCGTATTTAATTGAAACTGCATACATACTTTAATTGAAAACGCTTTGTTTTTAAAAAACTAACGTATTACTTAGTTTTTTAAAAACAAAGCGTTTAATCTTATGTACATGTAAATACCTAGAAAAACATAACAAGAATCTCGTTACTATAAATCATTATAAATTCAATGTGACGTTAATTTTCTGGTGTTAAAAATTAGCAATTTTTTTTATTACGAATAGTAAACTTAAACAACGATCCTAAAAGTATATCATTGTTTTTACTTACAAAAGAATGTTTTTTCTTTTAGTCTCTTTTTTTTAATTTTTAGTTGGAATATTCTATTTTAATTAGAATGCAACTTGGCTTTGTTTTGTCTGAGTCACGTAACAGCTTTAGATTCAAAATTTATTCAGCTTTCATTTTTTTCTGCTTTATGGTTGCATTTAGTTACACTTTTTTTATGCATGGAGAAGAAACGAAAAGTTTTGAAGAGTGAAATAAAATAAAGTTGACATGAATGCGAATATCTGCTGTTTAATCAACAAGTGAAATAGCATGAAAGTATGAATTTCAAGCCATCTTACAAGTTTCATAAATATTTATTACATATTGAAAATAAAAGTAAAATCAAAAAAAGATTAATTGTTTGGAACTACAGATTTTGGAATAATATATATCGCAAAGTTTCTATAATGCGCTAAAGATCAGACCTTTTTCAAGCTTTATCCCAACAAAAGTTAATCTATAAAAGATAATAATAATAATAATAATAAAATAAATAAAAACACAGTAAAAATGTCCACCTATTTTCTGCTCTGAAAACACTTAAAGCTTTCACAAGCCTTTTACATTTGAGAAACCCAAAAATCATCTCTATGTTTATAATACTTTGCATATGTTTGTGAATCTCATACAAGAAAAATGGCTAAATCATTTTCTATCCAGCTTGAATGCTAAATTCAAAGTTGAAAAGGTAAACATCACGCTGTACGATAATTCACTTAACTATCGAAGTCCCGAGGAGATACGTAATAAGAACAAGCTTATTTTTTACCATCTGACTTTAGAAATGTTTTACAACACATTGAACAAAAGAGAAGTTTATTTATAAGGCGAATGTGTAAGAACTTTCGAATTAATGAGGCATGGCGAATAGAAATAGAAGAATAATTTGTTCAGGGAAATAATATTAAAGCAATGAAATTGAGAAGAATAATCTGTTAAGTGAAATAATATTAATGAAATAAAATTGGTCTAACTGTCACATGGAAAGAATTACCAGAAAAAACATCTTCTGAAGAATAACTGAAAGAAACGTAACGATCTAGTGCAGGACGTAATAACAAATTCCATTTTGATTGAATGCCGTAATATATAGATATAGTAATTTGATGGTGCACGGAAAATGATGTGAAGGCATAGTATCCACGACTTTCTTACAATATTCTACGATTCCTCAACTCTAAGTAGAATGTGATCTAACGATGTTCGAATAATTATAACAACTGATTTCCAGATTTGGTGATAAGAATGAAGTCGTGTGATGTAAAGCGAAAGAAAACCACATTTCCGTCTGTGGAATATTCCTCCAATGTATCGATGACCTGTTGAGATTCATGGTGTAATTTACCTCGTTCAAAGACAATATCAGCACATTTCTATCGTAAAAAAGCATGAAACAGAGAGCTCAGTTGATCATTCAGGTTATCTTTGTAAATTGCAATTATATGTAATGATGTTTGTATGTACAAGGAGTCTCATTTAAATCCATAGTCCTCAGATGAGTCTAAAAGCTGGAAAATCCAATTTCTTGTTGACAACTAGGATTTATCGTTTCGCGTGTTTTACCTTTGGTCAAATTAGCTCTGAGCAAAAAATCACAGAGTGATACACAAAACGATTGAGGGCGAATTTTATTTGCACTGTTTTTTCCATCCTAATACATTGAATTTAATGAGGATTAATATGATTATTCATTTATATTGTACTTATTTTAATCATGCCTAAAATTTGTCTCCAAAATTTCTCAAGGATTACATTTCCTTCAGTTCCAGAAAACACACTGGTAATTTTGCCCGTGTAACTATAGAAGAGTTTACAGGCAAAAGTAAATGAGTCATTAGGATCAAGATTTTAAGTTAAATACTTTAAAAACTGTATTATATATTTACTGATATCAGGTAAATTTTTAATCTATACTAATTACCATTGAAATATATTTCAGATTAATTAAAAAGACGCCTGCTGAAATTTATTTTTATGTTAAGAAATATATCTAAATAAGCTAAAAAGAGAAGAGTGTTTGAGTACTTTCCCAAAAGAAAGTCTCTGCTTAGCTTCACAAAAAGTAGTAAAAGGGATGATTTTGTAACGATATCATTACCATATGGAAGAGAAAAATACATATGCTTTCTTTATATGAAAAAATTAACTTCTTTGAATGTTTCGAAGAGTGGACTTTCTTAAAAAGAAATGATCCACGTCAAGTTATAAGTGGGAAATAAATAAAATACTTTGTTATAATGAAATGGAAAATATTGTGTATATCCTTTATAAAAATAAAATGCTAAGTAGTACTTTTTTCATCATTATAAAACCACAAAATATGTTTCAAAGTTCTGTATCAAAAAAAAAGTCTTCATTATAGATGAAACTTGAGTGCATTATAACTGAAAAAAATTCGTTTTCTATATCACAATGTGAAAAATTTATATTTGGTATTTAAAGAGCGTTTTGGGCTTTTCTATGATTATTTTTAGTTTTTGATATAATGGGAATAAAGAAAAGAAACAAATTGGAATTAACTTTACTGTCTTTAGAAACATTTTCTTCTTATTTTTAATATAAAATGCTATATTTTAATCCCCTCCTTTCTAATAATTAATGAGTTCAAGCAAGCCTCATTGCATTTTAATTGGCCATTAAATTTATAAAAGAATGAGAAAAATTGCTTCTAAAGAATCCCAATTGACTGTTTTTATGATAATCCGCCGATGTGTTAGCCACTTTTAGGCTTTTTTTTTTTAACTTTTGAAACGAGCATTAGGGAAAATAATTTGAAATTCTTCATAATCACTATAAACTGGAGTACATCAAATGAGCAAAGAAATTCTTTCTTTATCTTAAAATGTATCATTATAAAGAAAGTTAATGCGCAAAGAAGAAAAAATTCTTATTTTACCTCAAAATATATTATTAAGAAAATTAACAACTACAAAAATAAGTTAGGAATAAAGAAAACGAAATAGAATTAGTTGAAGATCAGTCTATGCCAAGAGAATATTATATAGCCATTTTCAAATTAAGGAAAAAATTGATTGAATAATTTTCCTTCTGTTTAACATATAGAATTGTCTATTTATTTGAATTTTTCACAGTACAAACAATACAGTATTTTAAAAGATAAAAGGTCAGTCTATGCCAAAAGAATATTATATAGCCATTTTCAAATTAGGGAAAAAATTGATTGAATAATTTTCCTTCTGTTTAACATATAGAATTGTTTATTTATTTGAATTTTTCACAGTACAAACAATACAGTATTTTAAAAGATAAAAGAGCAGTCTATGCCAAGAGAATATTATATAGCCATTTTCAAATTAGGGAAAAAATTGATTGAATAATTTTCTTTCTGCTTAACCTATAAAATTATTTATTTATTTGAATTTTTCACAGCACAAACAATACAGTATTTTAAAAGATTGCACTTATTTAGAGCCCAAATTGATCTATATATTATTCAGTCGAGTATTTGTATTTTCTTAGAGCACTAAAAATAGTATAATTTGAATCTTTAAGAGTTTAATAAAATATTTTACGTTAATTTTATAAAATAACGGATTTTATTCCAAACGCTAAAATGAATCTTAATGTTAATAGATAATAATTTATAGTTGGATTTGCTTATCTCTTCAGAAGATTCATTTATAATTATGCATATGCCAAAAAGAAATATGGAAAAATTATCACAGGCTGGTGGATACATTTTTATTATCAGTTTAGAATTATTTCGAAATAGTATTTATGAAAGAGTAACACTAATTTTTCTTTAATGATAGATATAACAGAATAAAAGTATCTCACAAAATATCTCTAAAGAAACTTGGAGATTGTATGCAACATTTTAGTATTGGAAAAGAAATGCATCAAAAATAAATAATAATGGAAATTTATGTATAAAAAGGGGGCATCTTACTGAGCAAAATTAAAATAGTTTGAAAGTGATATTGAAATGAATTAATGTCATTCTGCTGCTTGTGGTATAGGATTTTTCTATAAGCGGTTATTCGTAAGAGCAAGGCTTGTACTTGAAACTAAATCTAAATAAAATGATAAAAAATAGCAAACAAAGTTACAAATCAGTTTGTTTTTTAAATGTCAGTATTTCTTTACAACTATAAAATAAATTGATCAAATTAAGTAAAATTATAGCTATTTCATATGACTGTGTACAAAATATTTTGAAATAATATTGCATCAAAGTTTAGAAAAAAAGAATGTGTGCATTGATTTAGAATAGAGTACATAACGAAAAATGTTAAAAAATGAGAACTTTTGAAAATTCTAATAATTTTTTTAAATTTGATATTATATATTTGAAATAAAAGTAAGATCATTTGGCAATAAAATAACAAATTTTATCCTAAATATCAACAAAGACTAAAATTGCTTTTAAGAAATATTATTTTTTAAGCATTTAATTTTTTATTAAATAATCTTATTGAATAGTAAAGTAAAATTTGCTTTATTTATTTTATTCCCATTTAATTGAGAGAATATATCTATCTTAGGCTAACATAACTTAGAAATCTAATTTATGTAAATTAAAAGACTAATTTGGAAATTTCTTTACGTTGCTGTGTATTGTTTTACTCCAAACTGTAATATATTTATCAGTTTATTAAATTATACAATATATTAAATCACATCATCTGGTTTATTTTTTGTCTTACTCAAGAGGAAACTCTGGTTAAATGCATTCAAATTACCTCCAGAGTCATTGAATTTCTGTAAGAATAAATATTAATAATATAACAAATATTTTGTTTAGATTTAAAAAACAATCTCAAATCTTTCATACTTCATTCGTTTATATTATATAATTAAAAACTGCAAAAGTCTAAGTTAGTTACATTATTAAATTTTGTGGTTATATTATTTAATTATATTTATTAAAATCCCTTTAAAAGAAAGTTAAGAAATATTTTAAGGAACACAAAATATCTTTCTGTAGATTCTAAAAATTTAATATCAAACTGTTGTGTTTAAAGTATTAAATTTTTGATTTATGGAACAAATTCGTTTCAAAAAAGTAATTAAAATGTTTTTAACTTATAAATCTTTGATAAGATTCCCGTATAGGGTTGTAATAAATATCGATAAAGCATTTAAAATGGCTAGGAAAATTTAATCGACGTTCAAATTATAATAACTGAAAATTACGATACACCTCACTTAATTAATATTTCAGAATATTAATGTATCACCTCTAACTGTGCAATTAGTCAATAATTTTTTTATGTGATAAACACAACTGTATAGCATCAGATTTTATGAATATTCATGATTGCCAGAAACGTTTTATTGACGATTTTTAGAAAAAATTCTGTTAAATTATAAATAATACAATATATTTATTTTCCATAGCAAAGAAATATATAAAATTAATTAAATATTTTACAACAAAAACAACTCTTAATACCTATGGAAGCAGGGTATACCTACCTTTTATAATTAACTAAAGGTTTTTGTTAAAATTAATTAAAAATTAAAGAATTCTTTATATGTTAGTTGCTTAGTACTTGTATTTTTTACTATACCTCCAAAATTGCATTCATTTTTGGAATGCAACCAGCGGCGCATTCTTTTTAACGAAATGGTTTTTACTTATGGATTCTACATCATAATCTAATTATAATCAACAGAGATAAGAATAATAGAGAAATTATTAGAAAGGCTTTTATTCTACTTTCTCAGTGATTACATTTATTTATTCATTCTATAAAAAACAACGAATCGGCTCATTAAAAATGCAATTAATTTTTTATCAAATTGTATGAATCTATTATAAAAACTTCATATTTTTGGCTCGGTTATAGGTTAACGTAAGCCTTATATAGAAAGAGCTTCATTCTCCTATCAAATATTTATAAATATTTTAACTGATGTTCTTGGTATTATATTTATATCTGTGAATACAATATGAAACCTTATCAATCAATTCAGTTTTAAAACTGAATTCTTAAAATATTTAATTAATGCTGAATGGAAATGTAAGGTATTTAATGCATATCAGAGCATAATATAATCTCTCTATCTAAAGAAATGGTGCCTTTTAACTTACTAAACTAAGAATTACAAGTAGTTTTTATTCTTTAAGCCCAATACTATCAATTTACTTTTCTTTTATGCTTTAAAAAATTTGTGGAATGTTCTTATCTTTTTCTTACAAGTATATGAAAATATACCTATCATATTTTTAATACTATATATCTATAATATTAATTTACTTTTATTGATGCGCATTAAAAATGTGTGGGATATTCTTATCCTTCTCCTACAATTATATGAAAATATACATATCATATTTTAAATAGCTTTGAAATATACATATCATGTTTCAAACTGCTTCGGAATATACATATCATATTTTGAACAACCAGACATGTCCGTTTACTATTTATTTATAAGGATGCAGGGAAAATGAGGTAACTGATATTAATCTCATGTTTGTTTTTAATGTATCAATGTCTTCAAATGTATCTTTCTAAAGCAGTATTGACAGTGCTGAAGCAATAAACATTAATATATAGGGCTCTGTCATATTTTCAAATCTTTGTCTTTTACAGCTTATATATACTTCATGTATGGTGCAAATATAGCCAACTGAGGCTGTAAGAAAAGGTATGTAATTAATACTTTTGAAGAGAGTTTTTCACTCTCTTATACGAAAGAATCTCGATGAGTAGAGGCCGTTATTTAAAATCAGATAATTCTTCTAAATAATCCTTATTGTTTTATTTAGTATCAAAATTAATTTGAGACACCGTTGTGCGTAAATAATAAATAAAATCACATTTAAAATAGAAACATACTTTTAGAGAATATATATATGAAGTCCGTGACAAAAATATACCGTAAAAATAAAAAATATATGATGCGAAATGATCATATATCGATTGATTTTTAGTTAATGTCACAAAGTAGAGTTCCAAATTTTGTGTGTGAAAGGTAAAATACTAATTTATTAATCTGAAAGTGTAGAGATTTGAATTGATTTCTGAGCAAACATACCCTTTGTTACATCCTCTTTAATGTGGCCAGTGATATTCTATACATATCAACTTTTAACCGTGTATTAGATAGTACGCAGGAAATGATGTTTCTGTGTAGAAGAGTTTCCTGTCAAATTTTTTGCTCTACATATCAGAATACACATACATATCTCTATTAAATACATATCATTATGAAAGTGATCTCTGCATTTTATTGAGTATTAATTGTTCTTGTTATTCATTATTTATTTATTTCTGTTGTATACTGGTAAAGTATTTTTATAAAAATGACTCTTACGATTGTAAAAACATTTATGAGTATTGTTAAAGAAATATTCAGCATTTAATTTATTATGATGTCAGAAAAAAATTCTTGTCCTCTATTGCATGTATGTAAGTGTGGATGCGTATTGTATTTTGATTTTTATATTGTTTTGTCGAACTGCATAAGATGCTTATAAAATGTATGGACATTTCTTCATTTCCATAGAAAAAATTTAAATAGATTTGAAATCTTTTTTTAACTCGTACATTTTTATAAATATCTATTTCATTTAATTGCTACTAAAAGCAATGTATTCAAAATTTGTGTATTGATTAGAAAACTTTATAGGTAAATAAATTTGAAAATCTGATATTCATGTGTTTCTTATTATTTGATAAAAGAAATCAATAACACGACGTATAAATTCATCTACTTTTACATTTATACATTGAAAATACATTTATGTTGTTTTAAATCTGGAAAATAAAGATCATGAATAATTGTAATCAGGAATAATTGTAGAATAAAAAAAAGCAATTTCCTCGAGAAAGATCTTTCACTTAAGTAGCTATACTGAAAGTTGGTTTTATAACGAACTTATTGATATTACAAAACCTTAAGAGTTTGATAAATAATTACAAAAGTTTAGTTTAATATTATTCAGAGCAATTATAAGGATTAGTAAGAATTCATAGTGTAAAATAATATAGTAATGTTGATACACACAGTAATGTGGATGATACATATTATACAAGTACATAATAACATAAATCATAACGTAACTATGCTTAACAAAATGAAAATGATCTTTATCCAGTCAAATAATTATTTCGTTTATATTATTTCGTTTAATAAATGACAAACTTTTGTTGCAGTTTTTTCTAATTCATTTAGTAAATGAAAGTCTTACGATCAGTTTGGAAAAGTTTATGTAAACATGAATTCAATTACGCGAATTTTATCAAATCATAATAAGTTATCATTATTTAATGATTAAAGTTAATAGTTATTTAAATGTAATATAGCAAATGACATATATATCACTTTTATTTAATATAATTGGTTAAAATGAAAATAGTTGCAAGTATGCGTTAATCAAAGTTTAGTGTAATGAGGCCTTAGTTTGAATAATAACGGTAATACATACAACACAAACAGACCAACCAACCAGCCAAATTTATGATTTAACCAAAATTCCGCATTTTATGATACTCTGTCAGACAATGAAAATGTAACACCAAGTAGGAGTGGCCAGAAAACTGCAAATTTCTGGGTAGACGCACCTTACTGAGTTATGCAAATGATGGGAAATGCGCAGCTCTCCAGAGCACATAGGATAAGATATAAAGATAGGAAACAGCAGAGTGTACAATATTAGTGCCATTATTGCTTCTTGTGGAAAATAATCGGCGAATCATTGACCTATATCCTCTCTCTTATGCTTGGTTGGAACTTTCAATATTAAATTTGCAATTCGAATTTATAAATAAAGACAAGGAATTACAGATGTACCTACATCCACAAATATTTAATCAAATCTTTCCTTGTTTCTAAAGATCCTGAACTAAATTATTCTGATTAATCAAGGCTTTTGAAATCATTACAACGAATTGGTTATCTGGAATTTTTTTTTCTCTCAATAAGTCAAAAGGTATAAGACTTATTCGTAAGAGCACTTCTATAATTTTAAAATGTACTATTATTAAAAATAGTGTAGATTATAGAAACATCTCAAAGTATGCAAAGTAAAACTGAACATGATTATGCTGTAGGATTCCTAATTGCATTTTTTGTGATATTTTTTCTTTTTTTTTTTTTTTTTTTTTTTTTTTTTCCGAGACCTAGCAATTGAGTTATGTATCGTTCTAGAAGAGTTTGAATGTAAGATGCATTATTTTTATATATAATAATTATTTATAAAAATATCGTATTCTTTATCGTATATAGTCGTATTATGTGCATATTATGTAATTTTCCTCTAAATATTTTGCATGGTATAAAATCAAACTTTTGTTAAGTGATTATTTTGAGCAAACTATCTGTATCTTTTATTGATTCCTAGAGATCAGTGTGTGTGCCTCAATTAACTTCTCTCATATCTCATATTATTATATATAGTAGCTACAATTTATTTGCATACAGGATACACAATTCGCACTAGAAATTATTAGTAAAGAATATTTTTTTTATCTTAGATACGAAAAGTGTGATTTTTATCACGAAGCCTTTTATGTATCGAAAGTTATTGCTTTTACTCTACAAATATATTTAATAGGCAAATTATATAAAATATTACATTAAAGCTTATCAACAGGAAAGAATTTATTTACATAAGACTATATGAACTATATATATATATATAATATTTCTAGATTAATTTTGTAAATAGAACTATATAATAAATATGTATATCGAATATTTTAATTGCTGATCTCTTTAATAAACATATTAATCATTATTTTTAAATGATTTCCTTTAGACAGAGGACTTATTTTATTGCCATTAAATTAGAGAATCGTAATACAAGTTATTATTTTGTATTCCTATTATGTTAGTATCGAAATCAAGACTAATGCCTTAAAAACCAATTGACAACTAGGATATAAATAAATAATATTTAGAATGTCTCTGAATACCATGAATTTCATTTTTTATTTTTATTGCAACATAACACACGAAAAAATCAATCACATACAGCAGTTTTCAAACTTAAAAAATTAAAGTACTTTAATATAGCAAAATTTTAGATTAATAATGATAGTTTTTGGTATCAAAAAGAGAACCGATCACACTCTAGTGGGGGCTCAGTTTATTCGTGACACTACTTTGTGGCTAATCTAACAGTTTTTTTAAAATACATTTTTATAGAAATTTATGAAAATTAAATTCTCATGCTTGATTTTAATTATTTGGTTTGTGAATTTTTAATATATGCTTAAAATTTTCATCAAAATTTTGAAGAGCACACACTAACTGTAAGTCAAATTTAAAACGGACAAATAGTTATATAGATATTGCTGTAATATAAAAGAGGCAATTTAAAATATTTTTATATCTAACAAATAGCTTCAGAATCAGAAATTGTTTGAAATAATGAATACAATATTATCGAAGCAAATTATTGTTTAAAATTGAAATCACATGATATGAGTCTAAACTTCAGCTGATACATAATTATATAATATTTTTAATCCAAGAATATTTTATTCAATAAAATTTTAAATGTGCTGCAAAATTGAATGAGTTATGAGTGTCAATTTAATCAAAAAATCTATTTATGATTTGTTGATTCTTGCAGTTATATAATGTGAAAATGCACTGCTACAATTATAATAAGTAAAATATACAATGGCATCATGAGAGCTCAGAAAGATGAGTAAACTTTGCTCAGAGAACGAAATAATATGAGGGAAAGAAAGATAATAATGTAGACTTTATTTACAATTGTGTAAAACATTATAAGATTTCAATTATGACGTAAACTATATTATTTTAATTGTGATTTCAGTTAATCTCTATATTAACTAAATTTTCCATATTAAATCAATAATGAAATGTACCAAATTAATAACGAAAAAATGTGGAAAATTCTTGTTATTCGTGTTCTTATACAATTTTAAAATATTTCATAAAAACATATATAAATATCTGTATAAAAGTGAATTAAGTATATCAGAATGTAGTATTCTATATTTCAGTCAAATTTATTGAATGCACTATAATTATTTTAATATTATATTCTATAGTAAGGACATTTTACTAAATACCCTAATGCAAATATAAGTGCTCATAAAATTATAGATTTTGTACAACTTATAAAATTAATATTTTTAAAAGCCTTCGGTGGTTAAGACTTAATAAAGCTGGAAGTATTTTTCGCTTTGAAAGTAAGTATCTACAAATAACAGTAAAAAATTTACCGATGATTCAGGAGTTTGTTAGATATTCTATATGGATGCAAGAATGTAGAAGTACAAATGTTTTTTACAAAATATCACAAAAATTAAATATATCAGTGATTGAATTTATTTGATTAAAAAAGACAATTCCACATAATTTATTTCTGAAAGAACTCGTTTAACAACATCGTTATGACTGAATCACAATTTGAAAAAAAAAATAAAATCTTAAACATAAATGATAACATAAAGAATAAAAAATGAAAGAGAGATTTTCAGCCCTCGTTGAAATATGGATCTGCTGCCCTGTTATGACATCTAATGTTTCATGTGTGAGGTTCATAAGTTTAAAAATCTATTTCCCAATCTATGCTAAGATGACAACTTCTCTTTTTCCTATTGAGATCGGCAAGATTATTGTGCTCTATGCCTTCTTCGTTTTATTTGTTAAAAAATAGTGGCATCAGAATATCTCTTGCAATAAAAATGTATTATGAATGGATGCATGCATTATATGTATATATAAAGTACATCGCGGGAAGTTTTAAATAGAATATATATTTATTTCTATTACCTGATATTTTTAGCAATAATTAAATACATTTCAGGAGATAATTACTTATTGTAACCGACACAAATAACACTGACAACAACTATATCTGAGGCATTAAAGTAAAAATTCTCAATAATAATCAAACATGAATCCAATGATCCAGAAATCTAACGCACAGTTCACAAAATTTTATTTTCTCATTCAATTTCATTTGACAGTTTTATTTGTCTTAAAATGTAGGACGTATTGTTGTTCCTTAACTTTAAACATTTGTAGATTTTTTTGATATGAAAATTTTACCAAATTCTAAAACTTAACATTTATTCTAAACAAAATTACCAATGTTAACTTTAAAGCAAAATTACCAATGTTTACTTTAAGGCAAAATTACCAATGTTCACTTTAAAGCAAAATTAGTAATTAACTTAACGATTACCAATCTTTGAATTCTAAGCATTATTTAAAATAAATTTTACCACTGTTGAAATTTCTTACATTCATATAAACTTAGATACTTTCTGCTATTAGATCTTAATTTTAAATATTTCAAAATTACAAATAATATCAACAGTGTCTCTACTGACCACGTTTTCATAAAAGGTACGGAAAAAATATTTTAAATATTATCTTCATCTGTAAAACTAAAAATTGTATTTGCTTTATGAGTTATTTTTATAAATGCATTGAAAAATTGTTTTACTTTTATAATTCTTGTCAAGTTATACAATGCTTAATGGAATGAAAGGAAATAAAAAGAAACTTTTCATGAGTATTTGTATTATATTAAAGATTCTTTAATACTTTTATATATATGAGACACAATATCAATCAATTTATTGTTTATTTCATTAGTTATGTAAATGAAAAGTCATAGAGATTTTGAACTTAATTGAATATTTATCGTTTATTTTAAAAGGATTAAATTTTTTAATACATACACAATGTGCATGCATTCCATAGTAAAATATAAATATCTTAAAAAAAATTGAAAAATAATCGAGTTGTATATCAACACAATGTTACCTTATTCAAAATTTACATTATATATTTCCATTTACTCATGTTAATATCTCTTATTATTTAATATATTTGTTTAGTAAAAAGACAAAATTTTAAATTAATTTTGATTCCAAAACATATTTATTAAGGTTATAATATTTTCATTTGTGTGTGCATCTCTCTTTATCTTATTCTCTTATTTTTTCAAGCAATTAAATAAAATTTTTAGTTCAATTACCAGCTTTGTCATGTCGTTTGTGTTTAACATCTTTAGGTTGAAGAATGGTTGGGAGAACTGTAGAAGAATGAATTAAATTTTCTTAGTAACTGATAAGTACTTAGCCATAACACACATTGATGATATTATCTGGATATAAAATAATATGTACTGAACTTGAAACCAATAACAAAATATAAAATTAAAAGTAAAGATTTAATTTTAATTTTTCTTGCAAAGTCAACATGATAATGAATTATTTTTTCCATCGACATTTTTTTTTATTGCATCTACAAGTTTCTATATTTTTTTCTTATCTTATTTTATTCCGCTTTAAACCATTCTCTATATTTTCACATTCTTTCTTATTTCTATTAGTTTCTTTGACAATTTTTTGTATAAGCTTTTTAATCATCTGTATTGTAGTTTCAGATCCAGTTAGCTCTCGAGTGCAAAAATTGACCTTGAAGTAAAGATCAAACCGTTATAACTTGAAGCAATTTCCTTAATCAATGACAGATCCCATTTCATACCTGATTCATATTTTTAAAATTGTATGGCAAATATATGTTAAAAATAATAAATAATTTTTCTTATGTATTCAACTAAAAATACCTTAATATATTGCAATACCAGAATAATAATCCTTTTTTGCTCAGAGGGCGTAAAAGGACACCGGAGAAAAAAAGAGTTATTATACTGGTGTTGCAATCAATTCTTTATGAATATTTACCCCTTTACACTCACATTTATTCCATATAAGTATTTTATTAATTTCATTTATTCGTTGCCTTTGATGCATCAGTGGGTGAACCATTCTTCAACAACATGTTAAAAAATAACAGATTTACTTCGTTGGCCTGGTAGAAATAAAATTTTGTCATGTTTTTGCAATAACTCAGAAATTTAATCTATCCTCTAAATTTATTTTTTTGACTCAAAAAATTTCCATAAAGGTTATCCTTTTCCTGGACAGAAAGTAGTCACATACCTACAAATGATGAAACATAGAGATCATCCAGAAGAGAGTTAATTATAATTCTCTCATTCCCGTAAACACATCTTTCTAACTGTTAAATTGTTTTAGGAGGTGATGAACAGATCCCTAGCACTTCTTCTCAGAATGCTCAAAACATTTTCTGTTGAGTTTATGTTTTTAAAAAATCCTGCCTAACTTATGTGAAGAGAAGAGGTTCTATTATCTTGTCTGCTTCTGTTATACTACCATGATGAAATCTGGCATTATTATCCATTGGAAACAGTTAATCCTTGACTACTACTGCATACAGAATCAGAATTGTTCCTGGGGACTTCATTTTGATATTACTGATGCTACACTTCATTGTGATTGATTCCTGATGCTACACAAGTCACTGAGACTATTAATAGAGATACCAATCCAAACTATAAGCTCGCCGCTTCAAATTGGTCCCCTTCATCGACAAATGCAGGATTGTTTCAAATTCTGCTAGTTTTTTAGATAATGATTACTGAATATAAGATTTTATATTAAATAAGTTGTTAATGAAACACAAATCATAGAACTACGAGCGTACAGTCTAAATTTTGGGAATTCAATTTGAAAAGTTTTATTCAAAACGTTGAAGATAAATTTCTCTGAATATGATGTTGCAAACTGAGTAGCATTCATATCATGATTTTTTATGGCATTCGCTTTAAATACCAATCATCATTTTGTATTTTTTCAAGATTTCTACCTTGTTCCAATCTTTAATTAACTTTTACACATGGCTCACTGTAGGTACAGAGAAATATGCTGGTGTAGCAATGTTTCTGTTCCTAAGTACCAGTTCCATATTTTAGAAATGACACGCTGGGACTCACAGATCATTTCCTTCAACAGATAGCTTTTGCGTACATTTACGATACCAGCAGCCATTGTCTTGTAGTTAAGTCACCATTTTTAAATTATTAAATGCTTCATTTTTTCTGATCTCCTTTACAAAGAAGCTGCAGACTCTTTGAGACATGAGACACTAAAATTTAAAGTCGGAGATTTTTTTTTTAACCTCTTTTGTTTTATGTATTTTAAATATAGAAATCTATATTTTAAAGTAGGTGAGATAAAAAGATATAAAGTGAAGATACGAATTCAAAATCAAGATGTAAATGAAAAATAAACTTATTAGTATCGACTATTTAGATTATTTTTACTCTTATATATATATATATATATATATATATATATATATATATATATATTGATTACACTAATTTTTATTCAATACGAAATGTGTTTGATTATGAATCTACTAATTATTTAAGGTTGTTGATTACTGTGATTAATATAATATCAAACATATTAAAGTTTCATTAAAATAAATGGACGTTAAGGCAACATTTGTAGATAGAAGTATTTATGTTGAATAGTATTGAATCATGTGAAGTTGGGAAGTTATATATAAATGGAACATCTTAACGAGGCTATTTGTAATTTTAAAATAGAAAGATTAATTTTAATTCATAAAGTGTTGAATATTTTGTGAAAATAAGTTTATCTGTTAAAATTAGTATAATTCTATAAAATTTATTTTTAATCACGAAGACAGTTTACTTTTTCTAAAAAGTTTTATTGTAAAAATCAAATTTAAAATCTTGTAATTATCAAATATTGACATTCTAAATAAATTACTCAGCATTCCAAATTTTAACTAGGGAATATATTGCTATTAAGATGAACTTCTCCATCTTGGAACAAATGATCAAATAGCGTTAATAGAAATTCTTATTTGCAATAACAATAATGAAATATTTTTGAAAACTTGGAATTTCACTTAATATGTTTTTAGTTATTTAAGAAGTAAAGCAACCTATATCTGCAACTGTCATGTCTTGAATTGATTTGTTGTCTTTGTCAGAACACTCGTACTCCAAAATTGGAAGTTTGTATAGTGTTGGTAATCGAACTATCCATGATACTTTATCACAAGTGCAGCGAAATCTGTTTCCTAGAAAAGAAACAATAGAATATTATTTTTAATTAAAATTAAATTATTACACACAAATTTCACTTTTATCGTACATTTTGATTATTTTGAAAATATGCTAGTTACATTCTAAAATATAAAGTAAATTACAATAATATTAGCAATTTATTTAC
The DNA here is from genome assembly GCA_030067965.1 of Latrodectus elegans. Taxonomy (NCBI): domain Eukaryota; kingdom Metazoa; phylum Arthropoda; class Arachnida; order Araneae; family Theridiidae; genus Latrodectus; species Latrodectus elegans. Next base: position 65,217,445 of record CM057817.1, on the reverse strand, counting down.
TCTTCCGATGAAAGGGAAAAAAAACTATAGAAGTAATGGATTAATGCAAGCATTTCTAGACATACATGTAGACTACATTACATATTGATTAGCACTACCACTGCCTTTTCAATTTCTGAATCGAATCATCCGATCTATTTTCTCATTTCGTCTTTCTATTCGACGGGAAAGCTCTAATCATTTGAGTAAGATTTAACCAAGCACTACATTTTACTATTCCATGAAGAATTATAGGAAAAAACAGCATCAAGAAACTGCAGAAAATTCTCGTACATCTTAATTCTATCAAGGTTAGGTTTAAAAGAATAGTTAAAGTTTAAAATCTTATTAAAAATAGTCAAAAGTTATCCATTTTTTTCATTTAAATTAAATCAACACGTGTAAATAGCAAGAAAAATACATTTTGTCTTTACGGACTTAAAGAGTAAAAAAAGTTTCTAAAAGAAGCTTCACTTTTACTCAATTTTCAAAGTAAAACCACCAGTGCTGAGAGTTTTAACATACATAATAATTTTTTTTTTCTGAGAACACTCATTTGAATGAAATTCTTGTAATATAAACAAATGATATCGCAAATATAGCATATATTTTTCATAAGTAAAAATATTAGACATTCATATTTTCATTATAAATTGAAATTCATAACTTTAAAAAATCGTAACAAAAAATATATCTACGTAGATACAAGAAGTATTATCAGAATGTAATTAAACTTACAAAGACGAATTCAGTACAATTCAAAGAAGAATTCTAAAAATTATATGAAATATTTTATTTTAATATATATATGTATAGAATATTATCTTTGTATTCAGGATGAGATGAAATGATGGTCAAAAGTCAATACGTTTACTAACTGTGATGAAAGTCATGGTATTTTCCAGCTGCAAAATAATTCAGATTTTCATGACCTTTTATAAAAATAACAGAATAATCAATGTCATATACAACCCCAGAAGATAGTATTTAGTTTAGTAAAACAAAACCGTGAATTTTAATATACCAAACATATATTTTACCTTACCAAAAGACATAGTCTTTGAGTGACTTCAACAAAAAATCTGTAATTTTTTTAGAGGAACTATTATTGTAACAAATGAGAATGGATGAAAATTTATTTATGTTCCTAAATTCCAATCAACTTATCATATAGAATTAGAAAAAGATATTTAGAGTGGCTGCAATTAAAATGTACGAAACAGCAGTTACTGTCCCAACTGTGTTTGAAACAACATGTCATAATGATCTCTCTCTCTCTCTCTCTCTCAGTATGAATAATTAACAATTTAATACTTTCTTCTTAATTCTCAATAACTTATATAAAGTAATGCTTTAATGATAGATCTCTGACTCAGACAACGAAAATAACAGTTTAAGCATCTAAGAGGAAATAATCCATATTGTAGAGTCTTTTTTTTCCTAATTACTGCTGTAGATTAATGAAATCTATGGAACGATATAAGCAATTAATAGTGGAACTTCTAAAATGTAATGGCCCGTGAGGCTCTTAAAAAAGTATTTAGGTGCTAATGTTAATTTTTGACCTTGAAAATGTATTTTATGGAAACTTTTAAATAAAAGTATCCGTTTTGCAGTCTTAAATCCTATGCTTATTATGTAAGCATCTGTGCAAACATAATGGATAATCTAGGCATTTTAATAAGGGATATATTTTAACTGAGTGACCACGTTTATACAATGAGGAAATAAATTTTTAAGCAATAATAATTATCCAGCAAGGTTTGTCTAATGTTTCACTCTCTTTTAAATACTGAAGCATGTATATTATGAAAAATTAGTTTTAACAATATAATTGATGGTTTTGTAAACTAAAATATAAATCCTTGCTAAATGAATTAAGGGAATTGCAGTTGTAAAATTTTTACAGAAAAAAAGCTCTAATCTAATTAAAATTAAGAAAAACACTTTAATTAGTTATCTTACAAAAACGTTTTTTATCAGTTTCTTAGGATGCAACCAAAACTAATCATTCTTTAATCACGGAATCAATAAATTTATCATTACCTCATTTGTGTCTTACAAGTTATTAAAGGACGAACATTTTAGTTAATAAATTTGCATTTTCATAAATTAATATTCAATTCGATATTATCTAAGGATCTCCTAATTATTAAATTATTAAAATATCAATATCTTGATTCTGCATTCTTTATCCTTCTTTATTTTATTTGGACAATAACTCAATAAACAAGAAAAATAGATCAATTATAATAGCTAATAAGAATTATCTTCCTAAATATACAATAAAAATAATTAGAAAAATTTAAATAAGTTTCTCCTTATGCAGAAACAGGCAATAATAGATAGAAATCATATACTTCAGATATTAAAAATGAAAATTTCAATGGGAAATAATTTGTTTCTCTGTCATCATAATAAAGTTTTAAATGAAGTTTTCTTTCTTGTTTATGATATGATAGATTTTTCTCAGTCTTATCAAAATTGCAATAAAATATTTTATATAGTATATTTATAATAGTATCAGTAATTATAATCACTATAAAAAAGTAAAGAATTAAAAATTTTAATATGTCGATCGTTATTAGTATTTTAGTGAGAATGATCTTTACTGTAAAACTAATTTGACAGGTTTTTGATAATAAACTGCACACCCATGTGATATAATAAATACTTTTCTGTTTTTCTTAAGTGCGTGATAAAGGATTTTTTGTATGTGTTTCGTAAAACCGAAGGATCAATTTTATTGAGTGAGAGGATGAATCATAAACGTTGATGCGAGAGATTCCAAAATTTTGATAATTTAATGCATATTTTAACAAAGAAACTTATTTAACTTTTATATCTAGTGTGATTAACATATTTTGAAGAATTTTTCTGTTGAGAATTTGATAAAACGATAATGCGTTTTCCAAAATTTGAGAAAATACTCATAAAACAAGTAAATAAAATCATTTTTATCTGGTTCATTTTTTTAATCTGGTCCTAATTTTATCAAAATCATTTTCAAATCTTTTGTGTTGTTGGTAAAAGTTTTTACATAATAGATTTCATAAGCTATATGGTATCATTAATTCATTTTTAAAGCTGATAAAATCCGAGATATCGCTTGTTTTAGAAATACAAAAAGTATTTCCTGCACGATTTTTGTTTAATACTTATTAACTGTAAAATATGGAGTAAATATGCATGCCTAGTTTCCTCCAGTTTCATTCACACATACATTTTATTGTTCCGTAAAATCCAAAAGATATAAAATATGCCGCTATATACAATCATGAAACTCGATCCCCGAACTACAACTAACAACTACACGACAACTCACTGAAATTATTTAAATATCGTTGTGTATTCAAACTTAGAGAACTATGTTTTTTTTTTTTTTTTTAATTGAGAAAAATATTTATTCTGTAAAAAATATTCCTCTAATTATATTACATACTAAATAATTTGAATATTTATTTTGCATGTTATATTTATTAAAAATTGATTAATGCATTGATTATTTACTTCACCATTGAATACACATTTCCTATAATTTCATTTCCTAATAAACTAAACAAAGAAATATGATACTAAATAACTTTGGAAATTTTTAAAAATGCATTTACTTACGTCCAACAGATATTGTTCCAGTTCTTCTTTCGGCCATTCTTTTTAATGCTCCTCTGAACACTTTTTCTTGAAATGTAGACAGATTGTTATCAGTGAGATTCAAGTTCTTAAAGACTTGATTCTGGAATGCCCCTTCTGATATATATACTATTTTATTGTTTGCTAAATTTAGGGTTAACTTTGAGTTTTCCGTAACAGCGGCAAAAGCCATGTTATTAATGACAGTCAATTTATTGTAACTTAAATCAAGCAACTGAAGATCAAGTAAATATTTAAAAGCATTTGCTCCAACATGGTTAATCTTGTTAAAAGATAAATCTATTTGCTTGATTTTGTGATTTACAATCCTACCAAAAGCTTCATCAGGAATGCTTCTTAAGGAATTATACCTCAAGTTGATGTATTCTAATTTTATAAACGAAGATAACTCCTTAAAAGGAAAGTGTTCAAGGTCATTATGAATGATTTCAATTCTCTTCAGTGAATCTCTGGATGAATCGAAAAATTCTCTCCCAATTTTCGTCAAAGTGTTTTTTCGCATGTAAATATACTCAAAATGTCCTAGGACATTCGCTTCTAAACTACGGATTCGTGAATTAGTGAGACTGAATTTCCCGAATTGTTCATAATATTGAATTGGTTTGGTAGCACTGATGATACTCTGAACTTCAGTTATTCTGTCACAATTGAAGAGCAAGAATCTTTGAGGTCCGTCACAAGTACATGGAAGAATTTCGTTTGAAGGGGGACACCACGGATGTTCTTCCAGATAATAAGCTTCTAATTCATCTGTGCTGTTCCTCGGATGAATAATTTCAACATCATCGCAACCTATTTTCAACATCAACGTGAAAAGCAAAACTGTAACATTGCATATTTTCATCTGAAAAATAAATAAAAAAACAGCTTTGTACTTGCTTATCAATGTATTTCTTAATCGTATGTTTAAAGAGTTTAGCATATAGATAATTTATGAAATGACTAAATTTGTTGATAAACACATTACAAATAGTTGTCGCGTAGAAAGTAATGCAAAATAAATTAAAAAATACTTTACATTGAGTAAACTTTCAAAATTTGTTTGAAATAAATTGTTACAAAAATATGAATGTAATATTTCATAAATTTTATTATCATTCCTATAAACTTGTTTAAGTAACATTTTATCGTTTCCCGATCACTATAATGTGTTATATACTGTAAGTTAGCTCGGTGACTATAAGTTTATTTTTTCTGATTCATTAAAATATAATATTGAGAAAATTAATTTTTTGCATTCACGGAGCTGACAAAAACATTTTCCCTTTCAATTGATAGAGACAAAACATCTTCAGATTTAATGTTAAGTGAAGAATATATAAACTCCTTATTTAATGAACGCAACTAGCTTTTAAATATAAATCCATATCGTTAGCATCCATTATTGAAGAATTTCCGTTATAGATTATTTTTACGAAAAAATGTATCATTAAAGTTTTATAAACAAAGTAACCTTTTAAATTGTCAAGAAAAAATAAATCAAAACATTTCAAAACTTGTTAGAAAAAATTCCTCTTCAATTATATATATGAATTTTTGTTAAAAAGCTTTGTTGTAACGCAAAATGCACATGCTTTTATATTTTCTTCACGTCATATTTAAAAAAAACACGCACAAAATGCTGCGATATCAAATGCGTGACTAAAGCTTGCAACCTTTTGGTGGCAATATGTCATCTAATCCATCATTTGATGTAACAGCTTAGAAAAAGCATTGCACGAATATTTAGTTGATAAATAATCTTTACCTCACAAATCTTCGTAAGTGCTTATGTCTGATTCTTACAGTAATAAATCGCCCCCTTATTTATAAATAAGTTAGTTGTCAAAGAGAAAAAAATTTAAATTGCTACTTTTCAAGAAAATAGTTTGAAAGTTTTCGGGTGTCTATAAAAGGGAATAGGTAAATAATAACGTAAGGAAATAACGTGGTGATTTGCATTCAATTGAAAAACACTAAAGTTTGCATATTTTGTTCATATGTTTGCATATATATAATATTTCAATCATTATGGACCAATCATTAGAATACTCGATTACTTGATGCAAGCAACTATCCAAAATTGGTAAATAGTGCCAGCCTATTTTGGATTTTTGTCAACCATACTCCAAATTCCCTTAAAAAAAAAGTGCGTTAAAATGAAAGCAATCAAAAATAAAGTTTCTCGTGTCAAAAACCAACTGGATCTCCAACTTCAGTCGGAGTTCATCAACCTTCACTGGAATTTTCATTCAATCTTATTAAAATCATTATTTTGGAACATACGAAAACGTCATTTCTTTATTTTAATACTTGATGCACATTTTTAACTTCACATTTTTAATTTAGAGAATGCGATATATTACTATATAGATAAATAAGAATATTTATAAGCAACATTCTAGACAGTATCTTCTTTTAATAAATTTGATACATGAATGCGATAACCTGCTTCAAATAATATATTCAACATGTATATATGATAAAAATATAAAAACATTTATGAAAATTTATTCCTGAAGTGTAATTTCAAATTACATAATAAATAAGTTTCAATGTTTAGTTATCGAGAGAAAGTGCTAGAATTGGGAAAAATAATTTGATTTCACATTTGATATTAATTACGCGCTTAAAATGAAAATGAAGTAATAAAATCATTCAACAATCGCCTTAGAATTTCAATAAATAAGTCTCATAGAAATACATTCCCAATAAGTTTGAAAAAAGAGAATAGGTTAATAAGGTAAGCCAAAGGAGAATAAGGTTAAATCGAAGGACAAATGCGCAGATGTTAGTCTTTCGGATGTCTGTCAGTGAGCCGTTCAACAATTCTAATGAATCAATGGGTAGAAAAACGAGGAAATAGCCATTATTCGAATTCACTGAAGAATTTCCATTATAATAAATGATGATTTCTCTTGTAACACGCAGCTGTTTTATTTTAAAAAAATTTTGCTTGCGTCATAGATTTTTTTATAACTTTTTGTATTATGTTTTTCCAATCCCATGCTATATTCAAACACGCTATGATATATTTTTGAGGTCTCCTTATTGAGGTCTCTGTTTACTCCATGCAAAGTTCTAATTGTATTTTATTTATGTTCGTTCTGTATGTTCTTATATTTACCTGAAACAACGGATTGATAAAGTTTTTATAAGTTTTTAGAGGACCCATATGTGTTTTAAAGGTTTGTGTGATCCCTGTTCATATAATTGTTTTTATTTTTAATTGTCCCCAAAAAAAACTTTTTTTCAAATATTTATAAAAAAGTGATTAAAATTCTGAGTAAAATATAGTCAGTCTCCTACATAAAATAATTATACAGTTTATTAAATTATTCAGTAAATCACAAGAGTAAATTATAGTCTCGGACACTGCAACATGTCAAAATAATATATAATAATGGTCAATAGTAGAAGCGTTTTGTGTTGTAAATTGTAATTGTGTACTATTTTATTAATTTTTAAAAAATAATAGAATTAAATATAGATATAAACTTAATAATAATAATAACAATAAATTTAATAAAATAGCCTCTAATAAGTCTATAAAAAAGAAATTTTTTAGGAAATTAGAAAATCCGATTAAAGAAAAGCTCTCAGGAAATGCTTGATTTTGTTTGAAATTTCTGTAGATGTTGAGGACATTCAAATTTTTACCTTTGTAAATTACTTTCCTTTCAGTCACATATAACGATTCTATTTTACATGAAATTACCTTCATCGAAACACTCGCTACATTAAAAAATATGTTAAATTAAAATGAGGACATTTTTATAATTTAGCTTTCTCTTATGTTATCATTAATTGGTTTAAAATTATTTATAAGGAATTTTAATGGGCTTAGTTAATTTTAGATTAAAAATCGATAATTTATATTAGTATACTATGAAATTCTAAAGTTAGAGAGGAAGTATATTGTTTTATGCATGTGATTTATTTCTTAAATAAATAAAACAGTTAAAAATAATAGTTCACTTATGCACACATTTCAACAAGAAGTATAGAGTTTTAATATAACATTTGTCAAAATAAGAAAACTTAAAAAAGTGAAAACACTTAATTGAACACTAAACTAATTATTGAAAGTTAAAAATATTGTAGAGGGGAAAAAGCAGAAGAGAGAGATAAAATGAGCTTTATATTTTAGTATTTAAAGAACAATACTTTGGAATCAAATTAATTTAAGCTATAAATTTATTAGAATAAATTAACTCATTGTCATAATTTAGATTAACCCTTTTTGTGTACTATTTATATTTTAGAAGCAAATAAAAGACATGCTAATAAAACAAGTATTTTATTGACACTTCAAATCCATTTACCAACTTAGACATTATCCATTCACTTTTAAGATCTGTTTTGTTATCTGGTTAAGTTTATAGCTAAATATTACGATTTTCTAAGCAATATTGTGATTAAAATCAAATTTAAAATAATAAGTGTATAATAAATAAGCATATAAAAATGAACACAATAAATAAGAACTGAAATTACATAATAAATATGAAAGTTGAAATCCTCTTATACTATACATTAATGCATTGTTGTTTTGATATTTTGGCTAAAACATTTCTCCAAATAAAAGAGTATGGTGGTAGTAAATGCGCTTTGTTTTTTCAATAATTTTTTGTAAGTTATACATGCTTGTACATTTTTATGCTTATGTTTGTGTTATTATACTTCGCGTTTTCTCATTTTTTAAAAATTATGGAATTTCTTAGCATTGGTGTTTATGTGATTAATAGAAATTTTATAGAGTTTTATTCTAATATTTGAAAAATGTCTGCTGTTGTCAGAATAAAATTCTTGGTATCTTTCTCTCTTTTTTATAGCTCACGAGTTAATTTCGATGAGATCCAAAGAGATTTAATTTTGGACTTAAGAAGGAGTATATTTTGGAACTAGACAAATGCTGTCTAATTTGTTATTTCTTAATCCATTAGAATCTATTTTATTCAATTTGTTTTTCGAATAGTAGCTCCTTAACACATCTTTCTCTGATTATTTTTCAATCTCATTCAAACCATACTTTTACATTTCTGCATTTATGTTTGTTGAGATTTTTCATTCTTTTGTAAGATTTGAAGATATTACAATTTTTGTTTCCAAAATTCTACAGAAATCTTCGGAATAAAGTTTCCATTTAAAACTTCTAGAAGCTTCAAAATTCGGTGAAATTGTTTCATGTTGTGAATACTTATTCCATATAATCTTTTATCAAATTTTTTCATTTGAATAGTTTTTCAGTTTGAAAAGAAAAAATTAGATTTATAGTTCTCGAAGGTAAATGAAGAACCGATATCAGAGGAACAATAATAGAAGGTATATGATAAGATTATTTTAAAATGATTCATAATGAGCTCTACTTGACGTCATGCCATGGTTATTATTGAAGCTAACAAATTGATATAAACTTAATTTCTAACAAAGAAAATAAAATAATTAAAGAAAACTTCTGATTTAATCACACACAAAAACATTTGCATTTAGTTTTAATGAAAAGAAGATAAACTTTCTTAACACACACTAAAAACTTTAAGATGATTTATTGTACGTATGTTGAGACAATCTTAGTTGTGTGAAGTTAAGCCATATAATTTTTAATTTAATTCCAATTGCAAAAATAAAAAATTCATGTATGTCATAATACTGATATCTTTAATTAAATAATATATATTAATGTGCATATTATATATAATAAATGGTTTTAAAAACTTGAGTAATGCCCATCAGTAAGTACATAGTTAAATATGTTTTTAAAAATACACTAAAGTTACATATGCATCATTTTTAATAATTTTCAATCCAACATTATTTTTTAAATTTCATACGGAACTTGTGAACTCAATAAAATATTTCACCTATGCTATCGCAACGAGGACTTAATTTCAACGCTAGATTTAAACATATATGTTTAATTAACAAGTTTATAATTTTAAAATTTAACAATATTACTAAAAGTTATATTATATAACAAAATGATCTAATGCTTAATAAATCACGGAAATCACAAAAATGCCAAGTAAAATCAGGAAAACTTTTATGAAATCAATAAAAAGGTATCCAATGAATTCGTACCCATTCCGTAAATTATAAGGACAGGGTAAAACTTCTGGCAGAACCAACCGAGCTCAATGCCGACTGACAAGGACCCTGACCACTAATTAACCAATTCGTAATGTTTCTTTTCTGCTTTACGAGTAAATATTAGTATAAAGTCATTGAAAATCATTTTTATAAGGGAACATCTGGTGTATTTCCATCATATGTTCATGATATGAAATCGGTTTTAAAACAAAATTGCTCTTTAAAATTGAGAATAAAAAATATTTATTATTAATTCAAATATATTAAAAATAACCTTTTCACGTGGAATGTCAAAATTGTTTTTTCTGAAATTTTCTTAACAGCCATAGCTTCTTTAAGTTGGTAAGAATTCGAATTCGCCAAATGTTGATATCTTTTACTGGAACATGTATACAAGAAATGCGTATATTGCAAATGTTATAAGGTAATAAAATGCATTCATTAATTTGATAGTTATTTCACGCTAATATAATTTTTACTAATAGACATAACTTCTCACGAAGTGGTTATCTTGCATGTATGAAAATTTTAAATTAAATAAAATTAAGTGTTTTTGTGATTACATTAACAATTTTGGCTGAAAAATAATAAGGAACAGTGTAAAATTCTTTGCCTTCATTTTTAATTTAGCTATTAAAATTTCAGTCTTGAAATGAATTTTCTCCAAATTTTCTTTTCCTCTCTCTCCATTACAATGTACATACATGACCCTAAAACAGCAATATTTTTCACTGAAATAAATGTGTGACCCTTCTTTTTCAGTTTTTAAGTTAAAACTCATTAACAAGGAATAATTTTAATCAAACCTTAACTTAAAAATTAATTATAGAAAAATGGCAAACCCAGATATATATGTGCATTAACATTAAAGTTAAAACACAAGAGAAAATATCCCAAGTGTGCGATCGAATCATATTATTATGATCATTGGCTGATATCCTTCTACACAAGTGCTTTTGAATCCCCTGATAGAATTGCGTTCGTCATTCTGTAGTTTTAGACACAGGTTTGGGAATGGCCTAATACATTTGACGTGTTACCTACTCAATCGTCACATGTCAATCACTCCCCGCACACTGGTGCAAGGGACCATCGCCTTTTAAATAAATGACACTTAGTACATTAGTATTTCCATGGCGCTGATTTCCAGTTAAGCCCTTGTTCGAGTCATGGCGCACTTTAACAATAGCCTCAAGGCTGGAATAGGTAATATTGCAGAATATTTTCTGAGCTACTGCCGTCCTTATTGAGGAAGACAATGATTATTCCATTTAAAAATATGATTTTTTTGCTTTATATTGTGTTAGGAAGAATACATGAATTATAAATTTAATTTTATCACTGTATTTTTATTTTGCTATTCTAAGTTATAATATCCATGTGTGGAGGGTGTCGAGGCTATTGTTTAGCTTTATTCTTCGTTAAGAGTATGCTAATTAAAAGAACTTATCCATACGAAAAAATTATTGGCACAATTCTTTTCATCAGAGCTAAAATTTCTCTTTTGGATTGTAAAGTTTTTGTTACATCAGTATTAATATATATATAGCTCATATCTAAAGTACTCTGTATGCTTTAATTATTAGCTGTATTATAATACGTTATTACAGCATTAATTATAAATAGGAGGATGCTAATTGTATAACTGCTAAATTAGCGGTGTTAATTCTAACTGGGAGTTAAACTTAATTCTTATCGATTCAGAAACTAATTGCTGTAATTTATCATTTAGAGAATGAGAATATTTAAGAGAATGGTAGAATATATATATATATATATATATATATATATATAATTTAGTTCCATTCTAATATGTATATAACTACAAAATATGTTACATATATTAAATAAATTTCGATATATTTAACATTTCATTATTTATATAGTTATAATTGAAAGGAAGATTATCTATATTTATTTATAGTGTTACTAAATTATGAAAGCTACCTCATTTAAAAATAATTTTCATATCTTTTATTCCCTTCTTAAGAAAGGTAGAGACAAAATTCTCTAGAAATCTGAAATTAAAAAAAACAGCGATAAAATAATGATATGAGATTGAAATTTTATCAATAAACCAAAAGTGAAATCGAGCATTACAACCACATAAGAGCATTTTCTTTGAAGATATTAAATTTACATCTATATTCTACCAACTAGTTGCACAAATGTAATTGTAAATTAGTAACTGAAAATTTAAGGCGTTTAATTTGGTTGTTAATTAATTGGACAAAAAACTGTAAAATTAACAATTTTTTGCAAATTGGTAGCTAATGAACTTTTTTAGACTAGAATAATTGTTTTTGCACTGAGTATAACGTTAATTAAGAATACTTTTCTAGTTTTTTTAAAAATTTTCTCATATTTTGATTTCTTTTGATGGTTTGATATTATTTTTAATGAAAAAAATTAGTTTTACTAAAATTTATTTCAAATACACAGATAATTAAACTGCATTGGATACTTGTCTAAAAATTATTTTTATAGTTATATATTTCACAAAACAAGTTTCACATAGTAATTCATAAATAAATAAAAGTTTTAATCGTTCGAATAATTTAAAATATTATTGTTCAGAAGAATAAAATTGTAACTGTAAAAAATATATATATATGTATTTATTTCAAAACAATTGTTTCCATGTTATATTCTATAAGTTTAAACAGTACTTTCTCACTAAAATCAGGGAATATATATATATATATATATATATATATATATATATATATATATATATATATATATATATATATATATATATAAATTATTTACATACTGCAAAAACTTGATAAATCATAATTTTTCTCTTAAAAATACTGATTTTCAATACAGACATAAGAGCAAGGTACTATTTTCAGATGAATAAAACGTACAAGTAAATGATAAAAGACTGTTTATCAATGTGTAATCAATATTAAGAAAAAAATTCAAGATTTGAAACATTCAACATCATTTTTGCCTGTTATTTTAAACTTTCTTCAGCGCTTATTCTATGTTTTCTGACTTTTTATTACGCAGTTGAAATATCTTTTTGATCAAAATGAATCACTTCATTATTCTTATACAACATCACAAATTTACTGCAGGTAAACAGTCATTTAGCAATGGAACTTTCACATTAGACTCATCGTCGGTTTCACTGTTGGTTTCATCAGAAGTGTTATTAACACTTTATATTAAAGGAGATGATTCTAATGTGAAAAATAATGATTCATTTGTATTCATTTTCTGTTAGGCCTTTCGTAGCTAACTAATAGCCATCAACATCGGATTGGAATCTATCATGAGTGAAACTAATTATAGTGATGTTTGGATAATAACTAATAGCCGTAGTTCAATTCAACATCTGCAAAATTGGACCTGCTTAGGAGACCAAACAAGCCTTTCTATTCTACACAGGTTTAAAATTGTCTCCCTTCGGCATAATATCTATTTTCAATGGATCCCATCTCACGTGAATATTGGAGGCAATGAAATAGCAGACACTTTAGCAAAGGAGGGCTCAGGTCATCCTGCTCCTTATTCTTCTGCACTTACCTACCTTGTACTCTTTTCCCTGAGAAAAGTCCAGATTAAAACCGATTAGCAGGTACCTTTGACTCCCCACTTCTACAAGGGTAGAAAGCCGGGATTTTCTCTGGCTCTTTACTGTGATAGGAAATCCATCACTTGCCTTGCACGTCTCGCCTCTGGCCACCTGAAAGCCCTCAATTTTGTAGCGGGTAACAAAACCTTCCCCCTTTGTCCTAAATATCATGGACACCAAGCTTCTCCCGAGCATATCCTGAATTGTATGAATATACTATGGGGCGTAATCTACACTTCTCCCCTCCTTATCATCGATTTCCTCTCAGTCAACGGATTCCTAGATTTTGTCTGACTCCGTCAGACCCTTGGAGATAAGCAACAACATAATGATTCATTACTAAATGACTGTTTACCTGCAGTTCACTTTTCTGGTAATATTGGTGACACAGAAAAACTAGGAAAGTCAGGTGTAGATAGAGCAAGAAGGGATCCAAGAAATTTATTAATGAAGATATTAGAAGTTTTAAACGGCTGCACGCATTTATCGTTTAGGAGCAAAAAGAGAAAAATTTTCACTGTGGTATTATCAGAAATACGTTCACAATTTGTGAAGAAAAACTAATTTTGCTTTAAGATTTTCCAGATAAAGCAATATCACTTCCAGATTTGTTTGAAAATCATCTCTTTCTAAAAGTCAGTTATGTTAACAATGTGTTAGCAAGGGAGAATGAAAACCAAATAAGTGCAAATGCATACAATCTGTAAGCTGTAATTCTAAACTTCACAATAGTCCGATGTATATAAATATGTAAATAAGTTAACTTACAAGTAAATAAATGTATTTCATTTAAAAAAAATCTAGGTTTATGTTTTTGAGACGGAACTATTTTGTGTAAGTTCTAATAATCTAGATTATTTTCTTTAACTTAATCCTTTAGTTAACAAGACATAAAAATTATCTATAAATATTAGTTATAATTTCCTTTGAAGTTTTGTTTTGCTTAGATAAGATAAAGTATTTCCTGAAATAACAAGCTAGATTTTATTTTACTTTCAATGATTTTGTGATCGCTTAATATTTTTTAATATCTTTTATCTTATATATTACATAGAGCTTATGCTATTATCTAATATATCTGTTTTAAGATATCTACTGAGTGTAAAGTATAAAAGGGAGTCACACTTTTATTTAAATTTTTTAATTTAAACATTGATGTAAGTTTTATTCTAAGTCATAATAATGTTCTTCAAATCCTTAAAAATAAAATGTTTAATGCTACTTGAAAATATTTCATTGTTTTTTCTCTAATTAAGATATCATTATCATACAAAATAATCAAAATTTATAATATTTCCCATTACAAGTATGGTATTTTATGAATGACAGGTAAATGTGATAAATATTCAATAATTTCTCGGATTAATCAAGTGCAGTGATAATTACGAATAAGCACTAGTTATTACACATTGTCACTGGATTAATCCCTTTTACAGAAAGATCTAGATATTATATGATCAAATATTTTCAATCATCCTATACTATTGGTTAAAATGGAATCAGAAGTAAGTAACAGGTGAATAGACATGAATGTCGGGCCTCCTTTTGATTTAATAGCACTATACACCCTTTGGAGTCGTTATCTTCTGAGTTCTGGTAAACTATTGGAGGAATTGAGTTCTATTTCTGATAGAATACTATGATTTTTTTTACTTTTAATTTGGATCACGTGGGTCTGGTGATCCTGAAACTCATCCCAAAGATATTTTATAAGGTGCAAATTGGAAATTTAAGCTGTCGAAGTAAGCCTTTCCAGCTCATTATGCTCATACCAGGGATCAATAGCATGTGATATATGAAAAGAAGCATTATTCTCATTATACCGAAAAGGAACTGTTCCAAATTGCTTTCATATAGTGTCGGAATTAAGCTGTTGCCAATAATGTCTTCTTACATAGCAGAAATCTCAGGCTTGTTAGGTAAAATTAAGTAGCCAAATGAAACAGCTCTGAACTATATACTATAGGCACCAAATTTCCCATTTGACAAAATATGTTCCGATGAATATCATTCGTAAGCTCATATAAGTATACTGGAGTGATAAATCTTGTATCATGGTTCCCCGCTCTTCAAGGAATTACGATACATGATATGGTAGATATTCTTCTATTGCTTCAAAATCCAATGGAACTCCTTGCATTATTATAAATTCTCTGGACATTGGTACAAATTTTTAGTGGTGACAGTGGCTTACTGGAGATTGAATGATAATGAAATCCAGTGCTATTTACTCTAGAACAGTCCTTTTACAGACTTGTGTCACTGATCTGATGCATAAGTCGTCTGAAACTTCCCATTAAGATGACTACCAGTTGTTTCATACAATATCCTTCAGTATTTTCAGGTTTTAATCAAACAGTATCTGGTGATTACCAAAGAGATAATATGCTTTATTATTTCCATGACATTTTCACTTGATGGAATGGGGCATATTTAACTACTGAGAAATAGTGATCAAATGCTTAAATATATAGGCACCAATAACTAAGCTTCTTCCGAAGCATTCAGCTTTCTCCATTGTGATTGAAAACACGAGTTTGATGTTCCAGTACTTCAACCCTTATTTATGTAACGTCGGTGAGATGTACTCATGCTGGGAACTTTTATTTGAAGTGAAGTTATCTGATGACATTTGGCAAGATAGTTTATAATTAGGTGGGGGTCTTTTGTATATCTGAAAAATTTATCGAAAGACTTGAAAATTAGGGATTATCTCAAAATGATTAGAGATAAAGTAACAAAGAACTGAATAAGCATAATCCAAAAATCTAACACAAAAATCAGCTACAAAATCAGTAACGTAACAGATCCCCTATAAAATGTTTTGCTTAGAAAATTTTATCGTTTTAGAAAATTTAGCAAAAGAGCCTAAATTAATGTTCTTTTACTTCCTTTCTCATTTGAGAAACATCCGCAAATCATTTCATGAATTTATATCTTTCCAAGAGACCTTATATCACATACTCAGACCAAATAGTAATTAAAATTCACATTCCTAGGAAAAATTAAATTCCTCAATTCTACATTACTTAGCAAGAACAGTGTGAGAAATAAATTTACCAACCCAGTAAAACAAAATAATGTAACTATTATTTTAAATTGTATATTCCCAAATTGCAAATCTCGGGTCATAATCAACGTGGTTCATCAATTATTTTAACTCAATAAAACTATTATTTTAACTCAATAACTCAATTAATAGTTACAAGACTATTTTGAATTGTTATCAAGATTATATAAAATTCTAAAAATATCAATCTCTAATGAACTTTTCATTAGAAAAAATAAAATTTGATGTCCAATCAACCGAACTGATTCTACCATAGCCAGAGATAAACTCGTTAAGTTAAAAGTTAATGCACATGATAAACTGATATTTGCACCAGTAATTGTCATCTTTAACTTTAAGCATAAATCAAAGAAAGTAATCTACAATTAATAAACCAAATTTGGATACTTTAATTTCCTTACATTTTATTCCCAATTAAAAAAATAATTTAACTGAAATCAAAACTGGAAAATTAACAGAAACTAAAACATTCGTTAATTCAACTAACGAAATTTAATTAAAATTCTGTTCTTGATTACTTAATTACTTCAACTCAGAAACTAAAAATCAAAATAGAAACAAAGGAAGTAAACTTTTTAAGATGACCCACACAAATTATCATTGATTAAGGTTTTTAAATCTCCTCTAAGCCAAAAACTAAGAATGAAACCTATAAATGCAAATAGAAAAACTTGAAAATTTTATTATAAATCTTAAAAAAAAAATGTGTTACTTTCAAAATTAAGTAAAAAATTAAACAATAAATAAGTTAACATATCATCTCAATAAAAGCGAAATATAAAACATTGTTGATAAGGAACTAAAAAAGGGCATAGGAACTAAGAAGTCATATGAATTAACCTTGAAAAGAAAAACTAATTCTGAAACATCAGTTTCTCTCTCACTAATACGAAACGGAAAGAGTTTCACATATAATAAAGGTAATTTTATCTAAATTTAGAATTCCTGATTAATTTTATAAATCTATAAAAATATTTTAACCTAATTTATCTAAAAGAATTAATGTAGTCAAAATGGCAGTCTCAGAAAAAGCAATGATAAAATGTTAAAAGCTTTAATAAAATGGTAAGATCTATAATAAAATGCTAATTTAATTACAAAATGCATTATATCTATTGCTCAAATAATTAATGTCAAAATTGGCAATTACTTTCAAATTATTGAGAAATAAGCCAGTCAGATATTTTTATTAACCGAAGTACAACTAAAAATTACAAACTCATTAAAATGCAGTTTGCAATCAATAGCACATTTATGGAGATTGATCAGTTAGTTTGTGTGTACAGCTATTTTTTTGATTTCAAGAGTTCTTAAGCATTAACCAGCTATAATAAAGGCAAAATGTCTTCTTTAAAACTTTAATCTTAAAAATCTAAATACTAAGCGAAAATATCGTTATTTTATTTACTTTTTAAAAGAAAAATTTCTACTTCTGTAAAAGTATACTAAGAAAAATGTATTGGAAACACAATTTTTCAAACATAGATAATTAGCGGATAAATTGTAAAATATCTTGACATCAAAAAACGAACACAACTGAAACTACATGATGTATGAAATATTTGTCTTTTAAACGGTAAAAATTTCTTGTGAAATTAAGATAAAATGAAAAGCTTTCAATTTTTAATGGGAGCCCCATCTACAGTTCATAGAAGAGAAACACGTGTTATATCTATATTCTGGATAGAAGTTTTTTACTGCTCTATAAGCTATATGAGATACCAGAGGCAGCTTTTCAAATAGTACGTAATTATTTGCTACAAAAATTAACTACTAGCTTAAAACTACTTTATTAATAAATAAATAAATATCAACAAAAATAATAAACTTTCAAAGCTGTATATAACTGTTCATCTCAGATGTAATAACAATATTTTCAAATTAAATGTGCTCTTCAAACTTTTTGGAGGAAAATATGTGTTTAACATAGTCTTGAAAATAAATGAATTAAGTTATATTCTTTTATTAAAAGAATAGATCGTATAGCCAAACAACTTATAATATTTTTATTACTTAATATTCGACGCGCTTTAAGTTAATCTATATTTGAAATCTGCTTTCACACAGTTTTAATAGAGGTCAAAGAATTGCATAGCCATAGCGCAATCTCATTCAAACATGTAGGTATTTAACAGAACTGGTGAAAATTTACAGTAAATCAATTGGTTTGCGGATAAATTAAGCAATTTACCAGAAAATCATTAAACCACAAATGATTGCTTTGCATTTTATCATACGTCACATGATTTGGAATAACGATTAAATGTCATTTGAACTGTATTTTGCAATCTAAATTTTGACTTACTACCAAAGCTGAAGATTATTAAGCTCTAAAAAACGAGCATACACAGATTACAATCGTTAAAAAATATTCAGCACCTCGCGTTTAGCTCACCAAAAATAAATAGATTATACGCTCGAATAACTTAACATGCATCCATTGATTCATTCAAACTGAAACTATCCAGAACGGTTGAGTTTCTCTATCACTGGATCACACTCAAAGTGCACTGCAATTGTTGAGTTTCATGGCCGTTCGTGTTCATTAAATTTATGGAAATTAGATTTCCCAGTTTTGTTTTTTCCCCCTTTTTTTGTATGACAATTCAAACGCTCAATTCACGTGGGATTCAGGCAAAACAGGACTTTGCAAGAAAAAAAAAAAAAAAGAATTCTGACAATTGCTTTATCAAAGACGAAATGTGCTTCGCTATAGAAGGATAATGACTTTCTAATTGTAGTGTAGTTATTGCTTTAGATAATTATGATATATTAAATCGTATGCTGAAAACTGCACACATATTACATAATAAATTTAATTTTTAATACAATTACTCATTCTTCTGAGGTTGATAATGATTACGCATGTAATGTCTGCGAAAATTTGACAGATTAATTCTAGTTTAAGTATTGAAAGTTTTTCGTTTTAAAACGGTAAAACTTTCAAGAGATTTCAATTTATTATTTTACCAATCTTGTGTGACGTAAAGAAACCAAAAGTGAACTGATGTTTGATGCTTCTTGAGTGTGATTCACGTACAAGTAATTAGATAACAAAACGAAATATACTAGTCTTGCCCATTTTAAAAGATACAAAATTGTCTCGTTTCCAAAGATATAAAATTATTGAGATACATAAATATATATATATTTTTTCCTAATTTTATATCTAGAAAGTCAAAAGTAAATGAATATTTGCTCTCTTTTGGCCGGGATTTAAGTAAAACCAGTTACATTACATAAAACGGAGAAATATTACATGCTTATTATTTTACGAATTTCATTTCTTGAAGAAAAAAATAGGTGAAAAAATGTTTGTAATTTTTGTTGATTTATATATCTTAGATATTCTCCTAAAATTATTTATGATGGGGTTACTTTCAAATGTTAACAACTGTTGAAAACAAATCAACTAAGCAAATGTGTTTTAACTCATTGTAACATATTTTTTACTAGTAAATGTTACTATTAATGAAACAATGTCAACGCTTGAACATTTTTCCCTTTAAAAATTAAGATAAACTAACCTACAAAACATTTCCCTTTAATATACGCAGGTGAACAAATATGCACTTTGGAGAGGATTTTTTTTTTTTTTTCATTTTTCATAGAGTGCTTTTAGACTCTCCTTGCCTTAGCAATAGCTTTAAAACACGGATTTCTAAACTGTATCATTTTAGCATCATAATATGTGGTACATTTGAACAAGAATATTATATTCGTAGTAAAGAATTTCATATATTCGTATTATCGAATTCCTTTATGTTAAATTATTTGACATATAAGAAATCGATTGATCCTAATTGTAATAATATTTTAATAATATATTTAACGAATTAAAAAATGTAATGTCTTTAATATTTAAAAATACTCATAATCTTTAATACTTCAACAATGTGCACAAAGAAATTAATTTTCTTCTGTAATTAATTTGGAGAAATTTCTTGATAATTAATGATAACTAATGATTTCAGTTCACTGGTGAGCTTTTAAAGAAAAATTATTTCTCTTTAGTAATTCTTTTTTTATTTATCTCCCAATCCAGTGTTTATAAATTTTGAGATTTTATCATTACTTTCGCGTTGTTTTAGTACTAATTTTTAATAATTAAGTTTAAAGGGAAATTAGGTCTAATTCATTTAAATACAAAAGCGAGTGTACTGTTCTCAAAGTATAAAATTAAGTATTAAAAAAAGAGGTATAAAGTTGTAGTTATTAATTAGAATGTAAAAATATTTGAATTCTTATCTAAGTATAACTAAATAGTATATATATATATATATATATATATATTAAAAATAGTGTATGATCTCATATTTGTTTTTTATTAAAAAATATAGAATGTTATTCAGAAAACAATTCCTTTTATACCATGTCAATAAAAGATAGCTAAACCATTCTTTGAAGTTAAGTAAACACGTATTTTCATGCCCGCTGACGATTTGCTTTACTTCAAACTGCACATCAGAGTATGGATATTTAATCTATATAAGAAATTTTTCAAATGTTATTTGTAGGTTCAACAACAATAAAAAATGTCAAAATTGAATATTTGATAATGTTTAATAGACTTCGACCCTTCTCTCTTTATTAAAACTTCCTGGTAAAAATCATATGTAAATAACAAGAAAAGTTTATCAAAATCAATTAAATATATAATAATTACGAGTAGAGACTTTTCCTCAGAACATTAAAAAAATCATTATCCTAAATGAAAGATAATCGAGATTTATCCTTCATTTAGGATAAGGATAAGAATTGATAGAGATTTTTAATCTTATATTTGTATGTGTGCGCGGATATTCAATTTCAATCACATTTTAGATGACTTAATTAGATGAGTAATCTGCGAGATAGATCCTTCGCTTGGGATCATTTATGCCATAACTTTATAATTAATTATTTAAAATATTTGCCTAAGATATATATACTTATAAAATACAGATTTTGAATAGCTGCCTTATGATAATTTGACAGATTTACTATAGTTAATTTTTAGTGTATTTGCCTATAAAATTGTTTCATTTATATATATATATGTAGATTTTCGAAGATAATATTAATTATTTTAAATTTCTCACTCTCAAAGATTCATCCACTGAAAATTTATGTAAAATTACAAGTAAAATTTCCCAGAATAACACAGAATTTTGATCTAAATGAAGATATTCTAAAAATACAGGAAGAGATCTTTAATCTAATGAATGCGTAATTTAAATTTTAATCACATATCAGATGACTCCATTTGTGAAGCGAGGTATGATATATCTTAAGTTAAAGGTCATAAATTTCATCAAATTTATAATTATTTAATGAAAAGATATTTTTATGATAATAATTATAAAATAAATACATTTTGAATAGTTTCATTATTGTTAATATGACGTATTAAGTATGATAAATTTTTTGTAAAATGTTAATTGTTATAAATGTTATTTTGGTCAAGTCTTTTGTGAGGTAACCTAAAATATTGCCTATTCCTCGCAACCAAAGATTCACACACACACATCCACCACCAATTTAGAAAACCTACGTGTAACCTTTCCCAGAATAACATAGAGATCCTTGACCTAAATGTATGTTTGCGGATTTCCTCTCTTTTTTGTCTGAGTAGAAACAAAAGCTCTGAACACAAGCATTGATTCAAGTTGACAACATTCTCACGAAATATACATATTAACATTAATAGAATTAAAATAAGGGATGAAATCGATGAATGTTGTTATAAAACTGACTAAATTAAGGTTTTCATTTAAT
Source organism: Latrodectus elegans (assembly GCA_030067965.1). Lineage (NCBI taxonomy): Eukaryota > Metazoa > Arthropoda > Arachnida > Araneae > Theridiidae > Latrodectus > Latrodectus elegans. The sequence continues at coordinate 65,195,330 of CM057817.1, read as the reverse complement.
AGATTCGTGAATCTAAAATTTATTTGCATTTTAATCGTTTTCAAATGATAATAAAATATTAAATTAAAAAAATATTTGAAAACCAAAGTTAGCGTTTTAAGTACGATAAAATTAAAAGTGAATGAGAAAGATAATTGTACGTGAACAATTTTATGTCTGAACTAATTTTTAAAAGCTTACATCCCAAGGATTCATTTAAGTTGGCAACATTCTCATGAAATATACACATTAACATTAATAGAATTAAAATAGGAGATGAAATATAAATGAATGCTGTGTTATAAAACTGACTAAATTATGGTTCTCATTAAATAGAATTGTTTATATAAAACTTCTTGAATCTGAAACGAGGATTATTCAATAAATCAAAGATTTTCATCAGTTCATTTTTCTTTAAAAAAAAACGGAAGGCGAAAAATTAAGGATTGAGTTTACTTCTAGTGAAAAAGATACTTCTTCCTTAAGAAAATTGAAACTAATAAACGTGTCTCTCATTTCACTAGATATTCAACTGCTTTTTTTTAATTTTTATTCTGGTTCTCAATGTCTTCTTACGATTACAGCAGCTTATGAGGATATTCTCCAATTTTTGGTTAAAAATTTTAACAATTTATTATATTAAGTATAATCAACTATCTTTTTCAGTTATTTTTTGTCTTCATCTACATTTGATAAATCTGGTTCTAATTTTAATTTAGCCAAATAATGAATCTGAAAACTTGGTTAGATCTTCAAATCCACTGTTCATGGGTTCAACTTCGGGCTTACTGTAATATAAAGTTGTTCTTCAGAGTGAATGGTTTCAAGTTCGATCCAAGTGACTATCAAACAATAAGAGATAGCTATTGCACTTAAGCTTTTTGTATCAATGTCTACCAAGGTTGGTTCTTGGGAGTTCTCTTGTTTTCTCCCTTGAGACGTGTAAATGCTGCCCACGACCTATAAACAGCCCTTCTGGAAGATAAATACGTAGGAGATGCTCTCAGAAATCTCTTATAGAACTTTAAAACACAGAACATAGCTGTGTTAAGCTATCTTCTGCGAAGTGTCAAATGTTTATCTCTCTACCGCAGCCACTGCTGAACAAAGTGAGAAAGTTTTGCGCTTCTGTTTTCTGCATGCACGTTATTTACTGTGAGTACTTGGTTTACTCCCTTGCCACTCGTGAATATGACCCATAATATATGAAGATTCCTTTCAGAAGAGAGAGAGAAGACGTGCTAGATACTTTTAAATAGCTTTTAGCTGTTAAACTATCCACTACTTTGTTCCAAATGTTTTTCTAACAAGATTTTAAACTTGAATGTTTCGTCATGAATGCTATTTATTTAAAATTAAAACATTAGATTTTTAAGTTTTGCGATGGACATTTCTTAAAATCAAAAAGTAATTTCAAATTTTTCGAAACCTCTGAATTTTAGAATTTTTTATTAATTAGATATAAAAAATTCTTTCTTGTACATGATAGACGTTAGACTTGTTAGAGGTAAGCTGTACTGCTTTTTTAAGCTTTAATAAAGATGTCACCCCCAGAAACAATCAGCTCAAATATATTTATAATTAGAAAAGCAAAAACTCTACGTAATAATTGATTTTAGTAAAAGTTTACAATTTTTTAAATTTATGTAGTAACTCATTCATAGTAGTATAATTCTCTATTACGCAAACTTTCATTTAATTTTTTTAAATTTTCTGCATGTGGACAGAAGTTTTAAAATTATCACATTTAATATAATTATGTTATCTATTGTTATTACAGGTAATAACTGCATTATAAGAGCTGAAATACGTATTTTTCTTTCTCTTTTATATGTACTCCATTTTCAGTTACAACAAGTTTATGTTTCACTTTTGAAATATAAATATATTTTAATTAATGAATCCGAGAGTAATATGAGAATAGTGAATAATTTAATATATAAATTAAACAGTTTGAAATGTACGATAAACCATAAAAATAAATAATTAGTACTTTTGAAAAGCATTATAATTTATAAGATGACAATTCTTAAAATGTAATTGATCTTTTGATTATCCGTCGGTAAATATCTTTTTTGAAGCTGGATTAGGAAATATAAAAACACTGGAAAAAAGTAAGGAAGAAAAGCAAGACTTTAAGGAATAGTTAAAAATATATCGAAAAACTTTATCATTACAAAGATACTATTCTTATAACTCTGTTTACTTTTGTCTGGTTCTACGTCTACAATTATGCAACAATTGTTCTCTATGAATCTCTTAAAACTGTGTGTGTGTGTTCCTAAAATAAATATGAATTTACTACATTTCTCTATAAATTTGAAGTTGCAAGTGAAATAATAATCTTTATTTACATTCATAGATTATTTATAAATTTCCATAAAGTGTCTCGAAATATATTTGCTTGCTGTAGGGAGAGGACGCTGCCAGCTCACGTTGCAACCTTGTCATTTTATTACACTTCAAGAGCATAAAAGGATTGCTTATGTTTAGTAGTTTCATTTGGCAAAAATAGAGGCACCAGAAAACAAGTTGGAGCAACGTAATATAAGCTACAATCGAACTCTATTTTGTGTGAAATAGATAATACCTAAAATATAGAGCTTCATATTGAAATAGATAAAAGCTGAAATCATGTTGATCAAGATAAATATATGTAGGATGTCATCTTTTAAGTAAATTTTCAATATATTTCTTACCTCCCTGAACAAAGTTGCACAAATGGAAGACAAAAATAGACAACATTTTTACGGATGATCAAATTTTTAATCTCGAAAACTTTCTGAATTAGTGCATTGGTTTACAACATTTCTAGTATATCCTCTGAGTGATATTTTGAATAAAAACAAAAAGAAGTTTACTCATAAAAAAGGGTCCAGAATGTATTTTATTCATTATGTCTCGGATAATTAAATGCTAAGAAACTATCTAAAATATGCACCCAAATTTCAAAAATCTCAGCTGTTTGGTTCGGATGTGCATTCATTTGTATTCCTTATATTCTATGAGAGCAAGACTGTATAGATGTTTAAAGTAGCAAGAACAAAATAACTATCTATAGTACTTTTCTATAACCATTTAGATATTATAATTTCTGGTTCCAGAATTCTACAGTAAAGAAACAGCGAATACGATACTAGCTTTGCTGTCACATATTGGGGATGTAAACACAGATCAATTTTGACATAAAGATTTCCTAATCCACAAACGTAACATATGTAAGCAGATTCAAGAAAAGCTATGTTGTAATAAGTACTTTAAAATTTAAATGATTTAATTAATATAATTATTAAAATGCTTTTAATGAGGAACGTGAGAATAATATGTATAGCTTGAGATCTATTTTTTAGAATGCATATTGCTCCAGAGAATTAGCTTCTCAAAATTGTATCCATCCTATATTTTTCCTTATATTTCTATTGATTCTGCTGTTTTGTTTAATTTCAAAACTAATGAAACACATCAGTCTAAATAATTGTATGTTTACGTTTTTGCTATACTCCATTTGCAGTTTAGTAAAATTTTCTTGGATGAGAGGAAAATTGAAATAAAAGATATCCATCTCTTCAGTTCAGGTATCGTAAGTCGTCAGTTTCAGACATATATCTCGTTAATTTCAGATATCTATATCGTCACTTGATCGTAACTCAAAATTTCCAAATTTTATAGACAAAAATGTCGCAGAATATGATGGAAATCATTGTCAGTTGCTTTTTGTGTAGCTCTAATGAAGTGAAAAATCACAGAAAGTAGAAAGTCATTCACATATTAGTATGCATAGAAAGATTATCTGTATCATATTCCCAAATTAGATTGTTGGATATCGAACCAAAAATAAGGAATTTCAGATTTCTTGCATATATTCAAAAAATCATTATGTTCATGTCCTTCCTCTAAAATGTGTGGAACTTTTCATAAAAAAATACCACAGCTAAAATGCTATAGAGAAGATTATAAAGGATTTAAATGCCAGAGCTTATATATATATATATATATATATATATATATATATTAACATTTTACGGTATGCTTTTAAGAAAAATTAAGAGATAATAATAGTTTAATTGTGTGAATAGTATATATGACTTTCTAAGAGAAATCATTCAAATTCTTTTGTGAAATTTTTCAAAAATTATACATTTGAAATTAGATACTTCAAAGTACTGTAATGATTCTGGATTTTACTCTCCCAGTGTTTTGCATTGTTACTTTAAAGACAAATTTCAAGCAATTTTTATTGTAATTTGACAGTTTATTTAAAAAGTTTGATTTTAATTTCTAAATAAAATATTCAATTAATCTCTTATAGTTATGGTTTATGTATCTGGACAATCAAACATTTATGGTGACCAAAATATGGCATTAAACTGAAAATAATAATTGAAGCTTGCAGCTATTATTCAAAATTTCTTACCAAACCTGGAAAGGATTGCAAAAATAATAAAATAATCCTAGCTGATTGTGTGCTACATTACAGATGCTTTCGAAATTATAATTAGTCTATACTTAAAAATATTGAAAAAGTATATTTATATATATAATTATGTCAAAAACTCAAAAATGAACCAGACAGCGTATGTAGTACAAGAATAAAATTTTTTATTTTTTGTAAGAGTAATTAATTCTTAGGATTTATTGAATTTATCCAACTATCCTGAAATAACAACTCAATAAGCTTTGTCTATGAAAGATAAATAAACAATGAAAAATTATTCCAAACAACTAAACATATTATTAATAATGAGCCCCTGACAATTTTCCCATGAATAAAGAATGGGATTTTTCTATTTATCATCAAGACCACATACCAAGAAAATCTCTCAGCAAAAAATTCTATCTTTTTCACATAGCGTTGTGTCTTTTCTTCTTAATTATACTCAAATAACATGTTTGTTTTTACTACTTTCAACTTTGCAATCTGTAGTGCTTTGGAGAAATATTTTCTGGTCACAAAATAGCTCTGAAAACTTTAATCTGGTTTTTATTTGACATAAGCAAGCAAAAAAAAAGTTTTTTCTTGATTACTTACATTTTTTTTACTTTTTCTTATATTTAATCAAATTTAATGAGATTAAAACTAACGCATTATTGAAAAAACTCATCCCTTACTTAATTTTAATCATGATGAAGCCTTAATTTAATTACGAATTAAAAGTCCCCATTCAGGTTTTTCAATTTTGAGGTTGGAAAGAGGATAATTCATTTAAATCAATCCTCGTGAGAATTAGATGTTTAAACATATATTTTTGTGAAATATTCTGATATTGATTGAGCTGTTTAAATTAGTAAATCTTTCAATATTTTTATGGAATACTACTCTTTATACTTATGTTTTTATAGAGTATTAGACTACTTTAATAAAGAAATTTTTTGTAAAAGCACAACTCAAAAAATTCTGATTTTCAGCTGCATAAATGTCATTTCTATCTCTCTACTGAAAAAATTCAAAAAGGAAACTTTTCCTTGAATATAAGAAATGATACACTTTTATCTGAGTGGGAAATTAAAAACATGTGTAGTTAAATGTTATTTTAAACACTTATATATATATATATATATATATATATATATATATATATATATATATATATATATATATATATATATATATATATTTAAAATATAACGTTTAACTACATCTATGTTATACAAATAAGCGAGTTATACAATCAAAGACAATTAATTGACCACATTTTTTGATATTTGAACAAATATTTCATAGTAAAAATACTTATATACTTCATAGGAAAATACTTTTCCAATAACGAAGTAAAATAATTGTGGTTACATATTAAGGAAATCTCTTAGTAATTCCATGTGATATATCCTTAAGCATCGATAAATTAATTGTTTAAATTCAAATGTATCAAATTATAAAAAATGTTAAAAATAATAGATTAACATGTAAAAAAATTAATTACGAAATAATGTAAGTTAAACTAATCTGTGAAACAATTTAAAATGAATACAATAAAAAGTCTAATATCTGAGCAAGACTAAATATTCTTTGCTAATACTATTCACTTGTTAATATGAAATCTTAGATCGTTTTGCTAATCTAAGTTACAGTGAAAATTTATAATTTTTTTTATTTGACTTAAGAAAACATTATTTAAAACTTTATAAGAAAATATCAATATATATACTTCTTAGTACAGTTATATAAATAATAGCGTATACTGAGGCTCGATAAGCTTCCACTTATTTACGAATGACCCACTGCATAATCTACTCACTAATTAATACCATATTTATCAGATAGAAAGTCTTAAAACTATAGTTTAAAATGTTTGAAACTAATCGTTTTCATTTCTTGGTGAACAGTTGAGAGTGTAAATAAGAAATCTTTCTACGAATTAAAAACTATACAGTAATGGAAAACTCTTCTCATCGCATAATTTCAAAATTTAAAGCTTAATTTAAGTACTGTCATGCAGTAAAAGGTATAGCGTCATCAATGTAGTGCATTACGTTTTTAATAAACGTAATTATAACATTGTTAAAACAAAGTAAATTAAAGTAATTTAAGTCTCTTAATATGATTGATAATTATAATCAAACATCAATCTAAACCTAATCCTTAAAATATTGTTAGGAACCAAACGCAATGTTTACCTCAGAAGAGAAATTGTGAAGAAAACATTGATTCCGGATACTTTCTTCTATTTCTAACTTAATGGTAACCAATGTGTGACAGTATTTGAATTTAAATATTTCTTATACGGCATAGAAATACAATTAAATATTAATTAGACATTTAGAGCAGAAGACTTCTGACGTATAATACCTTCTACTAAGTTTTATATATACGGATATTGCTGGGCAAAGTGTATAAAGAAAGAGTAAGAGAATAATAAAAATTGACTAAATTGTTAACAAAATTCTTTTCATTACATTTGTAATAAATATAAGTGCATAAATGTAAAATACATGAATGGTGACATCAAATGTCATGAATGACTTATATTTAAATCATTTGCAAAGAAAGAGAAAATTTGTCATTGAACAAAGCATGGTTAAGTCATGTTTAGATGATAATACTAACTAGATATTTTCATAATACTGACAAAAAGTAATAGTTGAGATAAATTTGACAAAAGGTTCATAAATTATAGGAAAAAATTATTTTTGAGTTTGTTTTCTTCTCATCGATGGGATTACAAAAGAAGTAAATATAGTAGTGAAATAAGTAAATTCTATTTACTTGTTATCATGATTACAATGTAGCTTGTGCAGAAAATTTCATTGTCTGACTAAGAGAAATTATTACAAGTTGTTCAAAGTTTAAGTTGCAAAGGTCATTACATAGACTATCGGAATGAAATTTCCAAATATACTAACAAATACTGGTTACTCTGGAGAAGTTTATTCCCAGCTTTGGCACTTTGTGTTAAGATCTTTTCACGTCTAAATGGATGTCTCATTGTGGAATAATTTGAAGTAACCCAAAACGAAACAAAAGTAAACTCGGTTTCAATAAATATGGATCTTTGGAATTTATGGCTCATGATACAAAAATGTCCTTTTGTACAAGCATGGAGGCCAATCAACTTATTCTGTTCTACCAATCATCCTCCCATGATATGTAACATATAAATAAACGTAACTCAAAGAAAAACTAAAAATATGGTTAATACATGACGGCTAATATATGCTGCCATGTATTAACTCCGTACTCTGATTCCCTGGAGTCAATATATCATGCAGATAGTCCTTAACACCTGATTAATAATAATAACTTGAGCTATCTAAGATGTGACAGATGTACCAAGGTTTTTTCAGACGATTTAAAGTGAGTACGGTGAATATTAATCATGTCTTTTCGTGTAAAAGTAACTTCATTCGAAAATAAAATCAAGTTATGAAACTTTGAATTAGTCCGCATCATATCAAGTGTGCAATACAAAAATTGTCACAGAAAAGAGTAAATGTCTTTGTTAGGCGTTTACTTTCTAAAGTAAACTTGATGCATCTCTTGAGCATTTGGAATCTTCCATACTATGATTATATCGAACTATCGTCTTGATAAAACCCACTCGTACTTTCCACGACGTGAAATCATTATACATTTACAATATTCTTTGTGAAATGTCAAGTATACTTACATTATTTTGTACCCAACATGACATCGTATTACTGAGGAACATATTGCTTCTGATAGTTGATGATCCGTATCTATGAAGATTGTGATGTGAAACTGGTGCATTTTCTGATATTGTTCCTAGAGAAGCTCAGCAGGTGGCATTGCAAAGTATCCATTTCCACCTGCTCGGTTTTTAATCAAATACATATCCACCTATTTTTCGCTTCGCAGTCAAACATGTAGTTTCTAAATGAAGTAGTAACGCATGAAATCATGAATATATGCTGATTAGAGCTTGCTCTATGCTTTTGTTTCGGAAACAAGTGGGAAATTCAGATAAAAGCTTATTCTTCCAAATAGAACTCTCTATTTAAAATGTTACTGTGTTTGTTTCAAGGCTATATGGCAGCTGTAAAGTTTATGCTACACGTGTCTTCGTGTATTTCTATATCAATGTATATGTTTCACCAATTTCCTAATTTGATATATAGTGAGTCAACCCATGAGAGGCAAATGATTGTTTACTTTTAAACAATCATTTGCAGTTTCTTTCTCAATTTTTACAATGTTTTATTTTTCTTTTATTGCGACTGTGGAAAGTTTCGATTCTGATCCTGAAAAAATGATCTGAAGAAGGAAAAACAAACTTCGTTCCTGAATAAAAATAAACTATAAAGTCATGTTCTATGGGATATTTTTGAGTTTTTATTGTTTTTAGCGTGTAACATTAATTATCTGACTTAGACGTTAGTTCAAGGTAAGAATCCTGTGTAACATAAATTTTATAAAAATTTTGTAAGTGTGCAAACACAATAAATGTTAAATCATAATATAAATAATTTAAACCTCAAGCAATTAAAAGATATAAAACAGCTTTGAAATGTAAGTTTATTATAAAGGCAAAATAGTATTATATTAATAAAATGCAAGCAATTTAGTTAGCATTATTTTAGAGTACAACTTTTTAATTAATTATTAGAATTCCAAAAAAATTTATATGTGTTTGATATAATAAGATGATTTTCATTTATAAATCTTAGAATTGTAAATTCATAAGAAATCTCAAGCTCTCTCTATTCCATTTATTAAGTAGTTTTTAACTGTTACAGGTACAAATTTAAATATAATAGATTAATAATTTTAATAACCAAATTAAAAACTGAATGATAATATATTATAATTCAAATATTAAGATTTTCAACAAATTGCTAGTTTTGATATTTTAAAATACGAAGCCTTCTACCTGACTGAGTATAAGATTTTTAGATTCTTACGAGCAAATTTAATGCAAGCAGTTACACATAATGTACAAAATTTTAATTTTGAAATGCTGAACTAGATGGAGCCAAGTCACAAGACAACGCTTTTCAGAAAGGAAGCTTTTGAAGTCAATTCCAACCAACGTTGAACAAAGATCAACGGATCTTGCACTTCCAGTAATGTATGTGACTTATCATTGCTATATCTTACGCAAGACTTTATTATTCATTCTTGTTATAATGATATTATGTTTCACCTCTTATACATAGTAATCTCTATAATAATATTATAGCTTAATAATTATGTTATAATAATGTTATAGTAATCTCTATTGTATAGTTGATTACCAAATTTATACACACAGTTCATGATTTTTCGTTTTAAACTTCAATATATATATGATCTTACGACTAGGTATTCTATCCCAACGGGAAGTTTCTTCACTAGTTAGATTTAAAAAATGATATATGTTTACTACCACTTTTTACATATCAAGCACATTTTTTTGTTGATCTACTGTCCACTTCGTTCATGTTTATGTAAGTGAGTGGTTGAGAGTTTTCACACGGTAAGTGCTTGGAAAACACACACACAGTACGTGCTCTTTCGGTTTAAATTTCAATATATGGTCTTACGATTGTTTATGCAATCCTATTGGGAAATTTTCTTCACTAGCCAAATGAAATGAAATGAAGAATGCTTGATAAACTTTTGTCCATACCAAGCACATTTTCTGTAGATCTACTGTCCACTACATACACGTCTGAGGAAGTGTGAGCTTGAGAGTTTTCAGAGTTTTCTCCCATGCAACTAGTGAATGTGGTTCAGTACCTATGAAAAGTATCCAGGAGACAGTTTATGTGGTTGATATTAAAATATCTTACAACAGCTTGAGGCCATTATGTTGTTCACTGATTAAAAGCAATATTATTAAAAATTGCTTGATATCAAAATGTTGAAATATTAATATGCCCAATGTTAAGGAATAAATTAATTTTTAAATGAATGTATATATATATATATATATATATATATATATATATATATATATATATATATATATATATATATATATATATATATATATATATATATATTACAAACTTTGCTCTATAAAGTGCTGTATATTTCTCTGTAGTATGCTAAAAATCGGAAAAGATCATTCTTGTTTAGAACAAATTATACCGCTTTACTTCTATAAATAATTAATAATTATTAAAAATTCTGCAAGGTGTATCAGGTGTTTTCCCATTTTTTTCATATTCAGATAGCTCTAGACTTCTTATCTGGATTAATGTGTACGAGTTCATAAACACTTAATAGCAAATGCCACAGACAACGTTTCCCTAAAAGACAGGAAACTTTAAGAACTCTCATCAGAATGCTTTTTTATAAATCAAGGATACCAAGTAGATTTCAATAACAAAAATATAGCAAGATTTTTTTGTTGAAATCTTTTTTGGTTTTAACTTACCTTTCATACATCTATTCCATTTCACTCAACTTACCTTTTACATTTATTTTATTTCTCTTAAGACTAAATCTTTCTTTGCTTTTAACTTACCTTCTATGCACTTGTTTCATTTCCTTTATCTCAGTCATTACCCCTGAATTTAGCATTTTGACAAAGCTCCCCGAAATAAAATCTAGAACTGTTCTTAAAATTTCTATCTTTGTTTTCTATGACTTTGCGCCAGAAAAACCAATCAATCAATCAACCTTGTTTTCTATAATTATTTTTTTCACCCAACAATCCATTACCGCCTTTAAATGAAAAAAAATCTTAAAATATAACTTTTTGTTCGATACAATTAAAAACAACAGGAAAAAATAATATTAAAATTGAAATGATAAAAAATATTAAAATGAAAAAATGATATCATATTGTAAAATGCCTACATTAAATTGTATCTAAAACAATGGAACGCTAAGAAAATTATTGAAATATTGATCATGATCTACAGCGAATATTATTCATGAATTATGCGAATGGAAGTCGCTGGATAATTATTTTTCTGCAACCTTTTACTTGAAATTCTCATGAACATGATTTGATGAAGGAGTTCTTTTTTGTCAAAATCTAAAATACGTAACTTCATGTAAATTATTGTAGTATTGATCACGGCCGATTAGAGAATTTTATTAACCAATAATACTAATGGAAAGTATTTAGATGATGTAAAGGAAGATTTCGGAATTATTTGCTAAAATGATGTCAAATAGGAGAACATATTTTGCATTCATATAAAGCGTGTTAGCTTAACATTCATGTTGTGTTTGTTGTCAATTGACTTTTTCTAACATTTTGAAATTCAATGAAAGCATTTCTTGGAAATCTAAAAATTTTAAACCATAAGTCTAATAAAATTATTCTGTTGCTTATGAAGTGATTGTATTAATCGTAACATATTCATTACCATTTGATGCTGAAATTATATCTGTAAGAAAACGTAAAATGGACAATATCACAACATGTAAATAGCTGTAAGTGATACAATTTCTCTCGCAAAAAATTCAGATTTTTATTTTAAAATAGAATATGCAGTTTTCTAAAAAATTATTACTTGATTTAAAAAGAATTTTGAATTAATTACTTTTGATATAAATAATTTCACACTATTTGTCAATAGTCTAAATGTGTTGATATATATTTTAACTGTTCCTATCTATCTATCTATCTATCTATCTATATATGTATAGTCTATATATATATATATATATATATATATATATATATATATATATATATATATATATATATATATATAGAATAACTGAAATATAAATACACTTTAATCAGCTATAAGTTATAAAAGTTTCGATTCAAATAAATAGTGACGGAAGAAAACTTTTAAAAAAATTTGACAGTTGTGAAAAACTATAGAACTATCATTTGACATGATATAATACATAAATACAAGACAAGTTAGTTATACGTAATATATGGATGAAAATATAACATATGTATGTTGTCTTTTAAATGCAGCATCAGATTACCACTGTCATATTTTTATTATAAAACATAGTCGTTTTGAAATATTTGGATAAAAATTCATAACTCGAATTTTTTATACGGAATTGGAACCTCCATGCTTTTTAATTAATAAAGCTCCAGTTCGTTATTACAATATGCTATTGAGAAGAGAAATAGACCTACATCAAATAAACTGATAACAATATTTAATTCCATAAGAAATTCCTTTAAAAACAATAAATGCACAAATCATGTGTAGTAGTTTTCAATGCACTTTTTTACCTAATATTCCACTATATTGATTATAAAACAGCACATATATTTTTCAGCATATTTATTCTCCTTATTAAAATCATGTATATTTTCTTATTTTTACAATGCAATGAATTTTATCAAAATACAAAATGGGAACAAATAATTTACATTTTTAGCTTTTTTTCAAATAAAACCATTTTATGAGAAATTTTTAGATTAAACAGCAAAGAAACAGCTCAAATAAAGTAAAATTTAGTAAAAAGTCAGATTATACAGGTAAATCATGTGGTTATATTTTTATTGAAATCATTTTTTAATTTTATTTTTTAAAATTTGTTCTAAATGCTTCCTACGATTTTTATCTTTGTAATTTCTTTATGCAGCAAAATTTAAAAAATTCGACATAAGTTTTTCTTTTGTCATTCAAAATTTATCCGTTTACAATTTTTGTTACTATTTTATATTGTCTGTTAATAGATGTTACCTTATTTACTTAAGTGTCTAGTCATTAAAAACATTTAAAACGTCATGAATGATTGTGGGCACTAAATATACATGAACACAATGTTTCCTAGAAACTTCCTATAAATATAAACTCAAGTATATAATTTTATTCAAAATGACTGTATAATATAATTCATATGGGCATTCGTAAGGGTTGCTGACATAATCATTGGAATTGAAATGGCAAGATTTTTCTATATATATATATATATATATATATATATATATATATATATATATATATATATATATATATATATATATATATATATATATATATATATATATATATACTTTTCCAACAAAGCTTTTAGTTCAAAATATTAAAATATAAATATAATATTGACTTTTTGAGAGTATAAAGCATGGCCAGCTTAAACTAAATATATTTCAATTTATGTTAAATATAATTCAATTTAAATTAAATATTTCTATTTATATTAAATATATTGAATAATTAGCTGAAGTGAAATTTCCCTATATAACATGTGTGTACTTTTCATTTATTGTATAGATATAATATTTATCTTTGCTTATAAATCAATGTATATTTTTATTTTTAAACCTAGTATTACTTTTAAATATATTACCCACGAAAAAGTTTCATAATCTTACATATTAAAACTACTTTCTACTTTTTGACCTTTTATATATGATACCATTTTTATCCGTTCATATTATTTCATATCTGTATATTCTTTACATGTTACACAGATGTTGAAGTATAGATTATATGTGATTCGCATTAATTTAAGGAGATCATTATATCTTTTTAATATTCTTTTAATTGCAAACATAGTTCTTCTCTTAAATAAATTAGCTAACAAAGAGTTTTATAATTTTGCATACTGAAATTATTTACTTTCTATTTTTTTATATATATTATGGTGTAAGATTATTATACATTCCCATTATTTCACATCAGCATATTATTTACATATTACATAGATTGAATTTTAGATTGTATTTTATTCACGTTGTAATTTAAAGAAACATTTTTAATAAAATGCGGAAGGTGTTTTGTCGGATAACTTCTCAAACTCACTAGTAATCGTACTATGATTTTATTTCTATATTTTAAAATTTTTATCTTTTAATCTTATTTTAAAAATTTTAATTTTTTTTTGCTTATTACTGTTTAAATTAAATTTTAAATTACTTAAATGTAAAATACACAATAAAAATATTACTTTCGATCCTTTTTTAAGACTGTAATAAATTAAATGTTCCATGAAAAGTTAAATATATGTGTTCTAATATTAATACAAGTTTATTGAAAAAATAAATTTGACGTTCTATGAATTAACGCATCCAATGACATCATTGATAAGAAACCCAACCCATGAACGTCGAATCACTTAAAGACAAAATAAGAACTTTAGTTCTATTTTGTATTTAAGTGATATCAATGTACTCTAAATGATCATAGTCTAAATGTTATTATAACTTTTAACATTTAGACTTCCATAATAAATAATAGGCTTCATGAAAATTTAAATCTGTGAGTATTTACATTGTGACAAGTTTATTAAAGAAATAAATTTGACACTTCATGTATTAACGCATCCATTGATATTTTTGACAAGAAATCCCGAATAAAAAGTGTTAAATAAATTCAAAATGACAATTAGTGCTGTTTTGAAAATCGAGACTATCAAAGAGTTAATAATATTCAATAGAATTAAACTTTGATTGATTGATTTATTGTATCATTTTTCATCCATTTATGTACAATATGTTACAAAAATATAAAGAGCTATAGCATTTCATTAATTATCGCATCAAATAACAACTTTGTTGAGAAATCCCAATATATAAGCTCTAATTCAACAGTCAAAAATGATAATGAATGCAAATTGAAACTCTCGTATAATTATTACTATCCAAAGGCGTTAAATACATTTATGGATTTCATTTTTTAATGCATTTATGTCAAGGTATGACACAAAAGCGAATGAATTGATGAAACACTGTATGAATCATACCTTATAATGAGATTATTGTTAAGAAAAATGCAATCTATAATCATTAATTCAACTTAAAATTACATCATATGCATTATTTGAAAACTTGCAGATATAGACTTAATAATGTTCAATAAAACTTTCCATTATTAATGGATATCATCATTTTTTAACAATTTTTTCTTTAAATATGACACAAAAATGATGGGTATATATATACCTTGGTTTCATATACCTCAATTTCTAGGGTATAGGTAATTTTCTACATTAAAGGTATTAGTTTTAAATTATTCTCTCTCTCTCTCTCTCTCTGCTTATCCAAGTCTTTCGATGTATATAATTCAATATTTTCTTAGATTTGAAACAGAAAAGCAAACTGTATT
Organism: Latrodectus elegans; assembly: GCA_030067965.1. Classification (NCBI taxonomy): domain Eukaryota; kingdom Metazoa; phylum Arthropoda; class Arachnida; order Araneae; family Theridiidae; genus Latrodectus; species Latrodectus elegans. The sequence goes on along the minus strand of CM057817.1, from coordinate 65,179,928 downwards.
AATATTTCACCCATGCCATCCATTTTATGTTACCATTTCATACCATAATTTCATGTTATTATTACATACAAATTCCATGAATACTTCACGAATTTCATACGAATTCTTAAAAGAGATTCTATCCCATTTTCAATATTTTGAAATAAATTCAGTTGACACGAAACAATTTTAAAGTAAAGCGAATGTGTCGGTTTCATTACAAAAACCAATTCGAAGGGATATTGAGAAAATTAGTTGCACATATACGTAGGAATTATGAGTATAAAAATGTAACGAAATATATTGCAAGAATCAAAATACACAAATTTATCAAAATTTGATAAAAAGAAAATATTTTTTGTTTTTTACTGCTAAAGATTGATAAAATACTTTTGATAGAGAAAATTTGTCGTTATGTAGAAACATCTGATAATTTATCAAAAGTTTGTCTTATTAGATTCTAAAATTATATGCAAATTATTTACATTTTGAAAGTTTTCATAACTATATTAATGGCCATAAAGAAGCGTTTAATATTGCTATGCACTTATATTACTAATGATGGAAAATAATATGTAATATTGAACTAGTATATTATATTTGAAACGTAATAGAATTTTTTAATTTCATACTCTCATAAATATATTTTATTAATTTCATTCAAATTTGAAACTTGAGAGATTTTTATTCGTTTTGTAATATTAATTACTTTGCAACAAATAAAAATCTTTATTGTGTTAAATTTAATTTCTTAAGAAATTTATTCTTAAAAAAATTAAAAAGTTTTAAGAACATTTTTCTTTTGTATAGCGCAATAATTTCTATAATATAAAGTTTATTTTTATTTTTCATTCATATGATTTTCTTCTACACATTTGGAATATTTTTCTTTTATTGAATCCACACAAAAAATATTAAAGAAAATATTTGAAATTCCAAAACAGATGGGAAATAGGTTTTCTGCTTGTGATTCAAATGTTTTTTTTTATCTGTAAAAACACAGAAGTGTTTTCTATATAACTCCTCCTTTGCTGCAATTTATTCCATATAAAAATTGTCTATTAAACCTTAAGTAAAAAGTTAATTTTGCAGAAAAAATTGTGCATATATAAACTGAAAATACTTTTAAAATCTAAAGTGAAATTTTACATTACTTTTGTTTAAATTTTACATCAGAAATTAATTTTACTTACAAATTTTTTTATTTTTAATTTTGCATCAAAAGTAATTATACAGTAAAAATATTTTATTACATTTTCTCAGTTATACATCAAAAATTAATTTTACAAAAAATAAACAAATAAATAAATAAATCTGTATGAATTCTAAGCTGAATACAGCACTCAGTTAATTTAAATTACAATGTGCTTAGTTTCATAAGTTAATTTAAAAGATTTAAAAAATCTAAGCCGAAGTTTTGCATAACTTTTAATGGAGTAAAAATCCATACTAAATCAACAGACAAAGATATTTAAAATGAACTTACTTTCTTTTCTTTAACCTGTGAAACAGTTCAGTCTCTGAAAATGATGTGAGGGAAACGATAAAAAAAATTCTTTTCGAATACAAAGAACCACCCTGTGAGCCAATCAAAAAGCTCCAAACTTTTCGCATAAAAGCGATGAATGAATCGCGTGTCGGCGGTACTGAACAAATTATCTGCGCTACTTTTAGTTTCTCTGGCTCTCAAAAATTTAGTTTATTTCAAAGTGTCAAACATTTATTCAAAAATCATTTCTTAATGAAAATCTGCAACTATTTTAGCAAATGAATTTAATCCAAATGAGCATTTTGATAAAAGTCTTTCATCTTAAAACCCTAAATCAAAACTCCAACAGTTTCAAATTTTCCAAAATAAAATTATTTATTTATTCACAGGTACACTAATGAAGTAATTTTTGTCTTTGAAAAATCATGAAAAAATTGCCAGAATTGAGCGAAGAAAATAAGTCTGGATATTTAGCTCGAATCAAATGTATGTGTATAAAGCATTCACTGCGAAATAGCACCAAGGAATGCTGCATTCTTACTTTAATTTTTTACTAAAAGAAAAGTATGGATACTCATTTCTAATAGTGGTAGACCCCCTTCCATGTTTTGATAGTTTGCGCGTCTATTTATTAGAATTACTTAACCGTGGTGGAAATTATGCAATTTTTGGTGTGATTGAGTTAAATGATTGTTATTTAAAACAAAGATTTTTCACATTTCTTTTACTAAATTAGTTTCTGCCTCCTCAATTTTTCTTGCGTGGCATTTGTTGGAATAGTAGTTAAACAGAGAAACCAGAAATGTAAAGACAATAGTAAGAGAGAATATAAGAGATTTAAAAGGGTCTACATATTGAGATCTTGTACTAATTATAAATTTAACCCTAATTTGCTGAAGCATGAATGTCATCAACGCTAAATTTTAATCTTAAATATTTTCCCATGATTCAATGAGAAAGCGCTATTTAAAAACTTTATTGTGTGTAAATTTTATAAGATTTTTTAAATATGAGATTGAAAAAAAAATGAATAAAAAATAAATATTGCTCTCTATCATTTAAAAAAAATTCTGATAAAAACAAGATCCCTATTTTCCCAGACTTTGAATTGTTAAAGTCAAAATTTATTAAATTTCTCATTTTATTACATAATTTCTACCACGGCTTAGAGCATGCCCATACCAGTTATTTTATTTATCAGTAATATTAGACAGTATTGCTTTCTTCATGTTAGAAATTTTCAGGTGTATTGAACCGCTTAAAAAATCGAATACTTTGCTGTTAGTCTAACCAATCATATAATTTACATTCATTGCTTATTTATGAGTAAATTATGGACTTGTAACTCATAATTTCTTTAAAATCAGACACATTTTGCATTTCTTCATGACCAATTATTATCAACTTTTCAACATTGATAGGTTTGTAATAACCGTTCGAATTCCATGTGATATAATGTCGACACATTGATTTGATATAATTAAATTTGTTTTTTTTATGTACAAAAATTTATCAACGTAATTGGTTACAAATTTTTGAATTTAAGTACTTAACTGCTGAAAACACTCTATAATTATTTGATTAGTTTGATAATGACGAAATCTATTTTTAAAACGATTATATTAATATATTATTCAATTTTTATATTCATATATTTTCACTTTTTCTGCACACTTGTTAAGTTATTCAAAAATACTACTTAATATTTTAAATGTATAATTTTAATATACATTATTCCCCACAATTAAATATCCCTCGTTTACAGTATTTATGATACTGTATATTTCCAGTACTAATCAGTATTTATGGAATAGGGTTTTCCGTGATTATAGTGCTTCACTATGAAATAGTTCTACTGGACTGAATCAGGAATAGAACTTACGTGATATAGGGAGCACGGATCTCAGTTCCGGACTACATCCGAAACAATTATTTGCTATTCCTATAAAATATTGCCACCAAATTTAACGGCGGAGGAAATACTCAGTTGTGAGTCACTTTACTGTAACATTAATGAAAACCTCAGCTATTCAATTGATAGTGAACGAGGTGATTTGGTTCTGATGAACTTCTCTTTTAATACCTATCAACAGGTTATCGCTAACGAAAAAGATTTAATATCTAACACCTCAGTTCATGGAAAAAATGCAAGTGCTAGAAAATATTTTTTTTCCGTTTTGAATCATTGGAAGTGGACAGTATGCATTAATAATTATTTTTAAAAAATTCGTTTTTCAGGTGTAAAAAGGTTTATCATCATTTTTGCTTGCTTTCCTGGTTTTTGACATGAAATTAAGATACGGAGATAAGCCATTTTTAAAATAGTCTGGTTATGAGTAAGTTCTTGAAAATATATGTTTAATTTTTGTTATACCCATGTAAACTTCAAGATATAACTTTACCTAAAACATTTCGAATATTATCAACTATATATTTAATTAATGAAATGATCCTAAAAATTATCAATTAAGTAATTCATCTCATTCAATATATTTCTTGGTGTTCTAAGTCTTCTATAGAGAATATATTAAAATCTCGTTGAGCAGATTTATTTAGAATGCCTAAAGATTTAATGTTAACTCCCAGTGAAAATGTTTTCTCTAATAAATCACTTTTTTGACTCACGCAAAACAATCTGTTTAACATCCGGGTCAATATAATACAGAGATTAGTCATAAAATCTTCATATTTGTTTATCAGAAGTTCCTCATTACCAAAGAACAAAATTTTGTTCATTTGACATCAAATAGATCATAACATTTACTAAGACGTAATGATATTGAATTTGTTGATGTATTTCTAATTAATATTATTCCATTCATATTTTATTTTATTTTATTTATTTATTTTGTCCAATTAATTCTGGGTCTTAAGTTTCTATGCGTCAAACTAAAATATATTTATGTTTCAAATTCCCTTCATTTTTAATTCCTTTATGTATTTCCTTTTAACAGAAGTTTGACTCCCTATTTTATACACAATGTTAAATACATAATGTTGACACCGAAAATACATAATGTTGCTGTTATGTCTTCCTTAAAGTTTTTAACGCACCTAAAAACCAAGAATCGTAGTCTTATAAATTTTGGGGGCAAAATTTTAAATATTCAGATGATAGAAATGGAGCGCGAAATTTTAAATTTAACTCCATGAAAGTTTATCATGTTTAGAACATACCAAATACAGAGTTCAGCAAGTTATTATGCAAAAAAAGTATTTCAGAAAATACTGGAAGTAACTATAATATAGAGGACAGAAATACTTTGCCAATGTATTTCTAAATAACATCTTTTTGGCAACAATATAGTTAGCCCAATACTTCTGAATATTTTTGTAATTTCCCACAATTCCTCGTACATGTGTTTATCCCATCCCTATCGAAGTGTGTAGAGTTTCAGCCCATTTAACTTACATCAATGAAGTATTGCAATCATTCTTATGAAGTGATGAAATTTGAGGAATCAGTTTTACCTCATTCCTGTGTCGCTTTTACACTGTGAATTTCATTCTTTATTAATGCTTATGCAAGTTAAAATGCTGATGATTTAAGAGAACGCGACTCTGGTTTTAAGGTTACCACATTTTTACTGTTTATGCTAATCAATGGAGTATTTTTGTTTAAAAACTCCCTTCGAATATTGAGACTTAAAAGGGTTTTGAGTTGATGATATATGAAGTACTAGAACTTATGCAGCCAACATTTAACATTTTTATGATTGTGTAATTATTTTAAAGCGAACAATTCTCATCTATAAATAGAACCTTGTTTTAATTTTTGAAATTTGCAAAATGAAACAGTTCTCAACAGTATTATAGTTGCATAAGAATATTTTTATTTTACAGACTGTGAACTTTTTAAAACTTGTTGGATATAAACGCAGAATTTGATTTTTCTAATTAGAAATCTTAGAGAATCTTAATCCTATTTAGAATTTTTGCTGATTAGGGTTAAAATTCTCGTGTGCGGAAGGCTTTTAATATTATTTTTAAAAAAATTCAGGATTGTTATAAAATATTTTCTATTATCAGTTTTATTTACAGATGAGATTGACCAACTTCATGGATTTCTCTCCCAATATTTATTAAATTAAGCCTGCGTTTCGGTTATAAGCCTGCGTTGTTCATTTTATTGATCTCATTGATACTGATTTTTGTATAAGTGATTTTCCTAATAAATACTTCTGTAAGTCCTCATAAGTACAGAATTAAGTTTAGTCAGCTTATGGATGACCATACTTGTTTTTTAACTGTTAAAATATTTCTCTCTGCTTCCAGGAAAATTGCAATCACTATTAAAAGTCTTGAAAGTCCTTTTTGCCTTAAATCAATATTTTTATGATAACCAAGCAAGAAAGTAACATTCTTTTTCCATTTTATTTGACGATGCAACATCAAACTTGATTGAAATTTATTTTCTATACAAAAATGTTCGCAAAAGTAAGCTATTACAAACTAGAATTAATTGTAACTAGTATGAAAGAGTGGAAAATTCAAGTAACAAAAATTAGATTGTTCTGAAAGATGTAGAATACCATGAATAAATTTTATTTTAACATAAGAAAATTTCATTATGAGCAAAATTTTTATTGTAAAGATTTATAAAAGGATTATGAGTAATTTACAATGGAATATAGATCATTCACAGATGTTTAAGTAGTTTCTAAATTGGGTATATTGGTTGGTTCGGTATATATTTCTATTCTGTTATTCTTAGTTTATTTTTTCAAGTAATTTCAATTTCTCATTCATTCGAATTCTACGATGAGACCTCGATTGTGTGTTCATTGCAGGTTTGTACGAATGAATTATATTTCTTGAGAATTAAATGAGACTGAAATTCATTAACTCGTATTATAAATATACAAAAATTCTTTCCTTTCCTTGTCACCTATATTTTAAGAAGTGAATTGATCACTGCATAAAAAATAAATGAAATGTTAATTTTATGACAGACTTAATGTTATCATGTTTAAATATATACTGCCAATTTAAATTTACAATTATTTTTATACTGGGGAAAAAACTTTGAAATGTTTTACAGTTTTTACTTATTTTTACATAAAATCCGTAGTATTTTGAACAAAATTTAAAGTACCTTAAAAGAATTTTAAGTAAAATCTGTTAAAATGTAAATAATATTAAAGGTATAGAGATATCTATGATGATACGGGCATTTAAAACCGGAAATAATCTGATAAGCTAAGAAATGTGTTTTCCATTCCATAAACAAATATTCTAAGCATCATAAATTAACATAGTTATCAAATCATAAAACTAAGCAATATCATCAATGGATAAAATTGTCACTTACTTCATTATTAACTACAATTGTTAATAATTAAATAATAGTATTAACAGAGAATTAAATTCCATTATTAACTGCAATTAAATTTCTGTTCTAGTGATTCCGTTTGCTCATTTCCAGTTAGTAACTTACCCAACAATCTACAGAATATTTTACCTAATTAGGCGAAAGCAAGAGACAAATTTCAGCTGCAATAAGACAATGCAGATTTTTAAATATTAAAATAGGTATTAATAAATTGGTTTGAAAAAAGTTATCATTTTATTTATTGCATTTTTTAAGTTTATCACCATGTTTAATAAAAAAATTGCAATTCATATACAAATATTTGAGTTATAGTCTAATACATGAACATTTTGCAAAGCTTTATGCATATTTGCTTGTAAGCATTCATGGATAAATTAAGGATTATTTTTATACGCTCTGGTACTCGAGATATATTCATTCAATTGTAAATTGTTCTGCCCTTTCCTCCCATGTAAGTATATTTTTTCCTTGCAGCGTAACCTTAAGTAATAACATTTGAAGCGTTATTTCTTCAGTGCAGTATAGTTATATTTCCAATATTTTAATGCACTTTTATATAAAAGTGATAAAAGAGAAAACTATACGCACATTGTTTTTTAGAGAGAAATTTGCAATTTATTTTATAATCAGAAATACTTCCTTATTTCCTAATATAATTTTCTAAGAATTTTGTTTCTCACATTTCTTTTTCAGAAACATTTTATGACTGAAATTATATCCTTCAGATGAAATATTTTTAGATTATTTTGAACAATATATCTCCAATATTATTTTCTGCTGTTTAAATTATATATCAGAAAAGAAGTATAAATTTAATTCTGTTCCATATCTATACAAATGCTTAATAAAATGAAGATGAAGTTTTCATTTTGTACTTTGACGAGCTTTAATAAAGAGATTATATAAATATATTAATAATTTGATCACATAATTAAATGATATTTATCTAGAAAAATTGATAATTTATTTCTTATTTTTGTTTTCTTTATCTATTACGAATGCCCAGAAAATTGCCTATGATACCATTAGTTATCTTTCTTCCAATACATCAGAACTGTACTCTTAATATAGTTACTGTATAAAGATATTTGTATGAATATCTGATTATGAATTCTTATGGAATTTCTAACAGTTTAAGAATGGAAAGGATTGGGAAAGGAATGGAAAGGATAAATTGCGAAGGTAAACATAAACAAGGGAACATTTGCTCTGAATCAGTGTGATTTACGCGTATATTCTTTTTATTTACGTAATAAACATTTCTCAATGCTTTATTTTTAATCTTATTATGATCACAATGCTATTTTAATGATTTAAAGAGATTTTGGTTACTTCATGTTCACAAATTTAAAATTTTAATTATAGACAGAATTATTTTCAATTGATTAAATAAATCGTTGATATTTTTAAATTTCTATCTAATTAATTAAATCGATCTAATATGACGAGTTTCCACATAAAATGCTTAAGATAATTAGCTGTGAAAAGCACTTTTATGTTTCATTTTCTAGATATTATAAGGTTTACATTTAATCATGATTTCTAAGTGAAGCATTTATCATTAAGTATTTCAAATGTCTCCAAATGTTATCCACATGAGCAATTTGGACTTTAATATTTACGACTAGGAGAAAAATTTCGAACAAATCACATATACATACAATTATTACGTAGATATACGAATTTTTTCAAAACATCATGTATCCCAAATCCTTAATTTTAGTGTGTATGTTATGTATTTCTGATAAAATTATATTTTCATAAAGTAAAAGAATTTGCGAGATTATATTGTACTGTTACATTTTTAAATTGTCACCTAATCTCCATTTCTTAGATATACATAAAATTTTATACTTTCAGAATGAGATTAATTTTATAAAATAAACGTAGGTATCGATGGCAATGATAGGGTTGATGCATCTGCTAAAGCTGCATCCTAGCCATCTCTGCCATCAGTTGTTTTGTCTGATGTTAAAATGATAATTTATTTTCTTTGGCAGGAGTCATGGAACATGTCAACCATTAATAAATTGCATACCATACATCCATACGTCACCTCATTAACAGTTTTACCTATACAAAGTGCTGATGTAAGATTAACTTGCCTCGGTATCGGAAAAATCACACACAGACATTTGTTTTTAAATGAATAATTAAATCCTTGGTATAAAACGTGTGATGAACCATTCACAGTTTATCATATTTTAATTTCGTGTCCATATTTTAACCAATATCGTTTACTCTTTTTTAACTGTGATATTTTAACTTTGTTTGATTTGCTTAGGGAACCATCCCACAGAAACCTGTTTCCATATTTAAGGGCAATAGGTTTGTTTCATGTTATTTGATTTTGTTTTATTTTTGAGTGATTGCATATGCAGTTATTTTTGTTTATTTTATGTGTATTTGGAGTTTAATTGTGTCACATACAAACACATTTGTTTTTTAGCATATTAATGTTGCTTGGGTTTTGGAAAATTTAATGTTACTACTGAAATTTTAGTTTTGGAGCAGCATGTCCGCTTTTTTATCTTCTGCCACAAAACCCGACCAACCAGCCAAACGATATTTTGAAGATTTTTTAAAATTTTTAATTAATGATTCAATAAATTCAATAAATGATTTTTAATAGACTTACTGAAATTACTTTCAGCACACAGATTTTGTATGTATATATTGTATTATAATTATAGATTTTTTTATGAATTTAACGAATTCACGTTAAAAAACTTTCATAGTAATATGAAAATTTAGTTACAATTTTTGAAGACGATTTAAAATTATTTCAAAGAAGGTGAGACAATCTGAGTGCAAAAGCAACTGAATATTTACTTTTCAAGTTTTATATCAATAACAATATTTTGCAGCGTGTTGGATTGAATTTCAAAATATTCCCCTTAATTTTTCTAATTTGCGTAGCAAAGTTAGTTTATTGGTGTTTTTTATTGCAAACGTCTTTTATTATATAATATGCGATAAAAATAGTATCCTCTTCAGATTATTCATATTTAATCAAAAAAAAATGCTGAAGAAGAGGAATTTAATATTATTATTCATTAATTTATCTTGTTTCATTTCTTACTAATATTTTTGCTACAATTGAAAAAAATGATTTTGATTATTTTTATATTATGATTAGATTACTATTGAAAGAGAATTATTAGTCAGAACATATAATTAATTTTACATAAATATCTCTAGAAAAACTTTTCATAAATATTAATAAGTTTATATGGAGTAATAATTACATTTTTATTTATATTCATAGTTTATAATTTACGATTTTTTTATTAAATAATTTAAAGTTTAGTTAATTTTTAATATATATATATATAATCGTGGTTTTCACTCAATTTTTTAATAATTATTGTATTTAATTATAACATTTATCTTCTGATAGTTATCGTCTTTATAAAAGTTTAGAGTATATAAATAATCAATTTAAAATTCAACATGGAGACATATAAATTGCATTGAAAGGAAATAAATTTTTGGTTATAAAAGATAATATACACTGTGCAACTCCATGGAAACAGAGAATGGCTTCTAATTTTGTGTAAAGAAACTTTTATTGAAATTGTTTCCTCCTTCTTTTTTTCTGATAGCTTAATGGCATCCTTCAAAAAATCAAACCTTAAATCCTGTTGTTAGCTTTTGTAGATACTAATTTCTATGCATTACAAGCATTCCTCGCATTTTTCTGCTAAAACACATAATATGTTTACAACTCATGTTCAATTTGATAAATTATATTTTAAATGTCATACAATTATTGTCGTCAAAGCATTTTATTGATAAATTGGCCTATATGTCGTTCAATATGAAACAGCTACTTAAAATCAATTATGTTTGTGTATTTTGCTAAAGAGTGTTATATATGTAAACTGATATCCTTATATATTTTGGGTGATAGCGTTTATCTTCTTATTTCAGAATATCAGGAGTTAAAAATGTTTTCAATCATAATTATGCAGCCATTTATTGCTAATAGATTACAGATTCAAATGGCAAATTTAATTCAAAAGTTTAGTTTTCATAAATTATTTTACAAAATTAACAATTGGTATTTTTTGTAACTTCTGAAACACATTTTATTTAAACATAAAATGTGTGTTTCAGAAGTTACAAAAATTCATTCTTCTTATAAAAGGTATTAGATATAAAACAAACATTTCGTCTTCCTCCAATAAACTCACTTAACTGTTTATGCTTTTACATCTAATGAAAACGGATCATTAACCGTTTGTGTGTCAGTGAAACACTGAAGCTATTTCTTCAAGTAGAGAAAACGCATTAACATAATGATAAAAGCTTCTGCTTAATGGTTTCACAAATTACTCTTCTCTACTTACCTTGTCATCCCCTGTTCTTTGGAAGTAGCATTTTTTGTATGAATTTAGTCTGTTAAAAGATCAACAGTTTTTAGCTTGGTTTGATTACGAACTTAATTTAAGCACGTTTAAATATTTTAGATTGTCACCATAGAAAATCATTTATTCATCTTCAAGTAGAATATAAATAATTTATTGTGAGGAAAAACTATAAAAGGAATTTCATCCCTGCTGTGTCTTTAAAACATTTTATATTACTTAAGAAAGTGATTTCATTATGGATTCCTGTTAATTTCTTTTATATAAAGTTCCTAATACCTCAATGTTACATTGTGAGCTTTATTTTGCTATTATTTATTCAATTACAAAAATGTTTGAAATTAATTCGATTTAATTCCACTTCAAAAGCAAAGATGATTTTCTGGATTATAGAAAGGATGGTTTGTATTATCTTTAACGCTGTTAAAATCATTTTTATTGGTGTTCAAAGACAACTGAATCTTAAAGTGTTTTGAAAAAACAACAGCTCTCAAGTTAGCTACAAATTTATGCAAAATATTTCTGGATATCAAATCTGGCGTTGCCATTTTTCTTTTTCTTGACGATTTCCAAAAATATAAGAGCTTAAAAATGCATACTTTTGCACAGTCTTTATGAAATTCTATATGGGGATGATATGTATGCATAAATTTAAGAAATAAATTTTGTTGATAGAAAAAATTAATTTGTTGGGGATAATAAAAGTCAAAGATTAAGCTGCAACAGCAAGCGTAAATTTAGATCACTAATGAGTAAATTTATTCTGTGCTACTGAAAATTAACTCTGATCAATGAGGAAGCATTATCCTAAGTCCTATTTTGTTGAGATGTGAGAAAGTAAGGAAGAGGTCTATCTTGTTTTGTTTTTTCAGGCTCACGTAATGAGTGAAGCTGATGGATTGATTAATCGATTTTTCACAGTCAATTTACCCACAAAGAGCAGATTAATATTACAGGCAATTTACTTCTGTTTCAGCGCTATTATCTGAAAAGGATTTTAAACCAAAGTAACTGACGACAAGTTTCTAGGTTTTATGATGCAAATTGTGCTCAATCTCAGAAAGATTTCTATAATTAATGAGTTAAAATGCATTTCAATTTGCTTCTGAATAATCATAGATAGGAGAGTTCTGAAATAAATATACTAAGAATTTTTTCTTCACAAGTATCTCATTCTTCCACAAGCATCCAGGGATGTACAATTCAGCTAGATAAAAGACAAAAAAGAAACACAAATTAGTTAGAGCAAATTGGATTTAGCATATGTCCACAACCTTGTATACGTCTCTCTAACAGAATATAATTAGTTACAAAATCCACTAATAGAATCCCTCAGTTTTGATGTAATTCTCACTTAATTTAATTTATATGATATTGTATTCGATAAACAATCGATGAGAGCTTCTTCCAAAAATAAATTCCCATATACGCGGGTTATTCTGAAATTTTTGAGATACGCGCAGATAAGAATTTACAAAATAAAAATAACGGTTTAATTTTAAAATACTAAGTATTTTAACACAGAAGGCGATTTTTTACTGACTTACTTCAACTAGTTTAACGTAGAATAAATTTTAAACAGAAGAGAAAATGGAGTTGCCGCGAGAACATTTTCGCGCTATGATTTTCTACAATTTTAAAGCAGGATTAAATCAAGAAGATTGCGTTCAACGGTTGCAATTAGCATTTGGTGATGAATCTCCAGCTCGTGCTACTATATTCAGATGGTTTAGAGAATTTCGAAGAGGTCGTAATTTTCTTCAGGATGAAGAACACACAGGAAGGCTACCGTCGGCAGTAATCCCGGATAATGTGTCTGCCATACGAAATATATTAATGGATTATAATCGCTGCATCTATCAAATGATACAAAAGGAAATTAACATTGGATCCACAGCCATACACAAAATCATTCATGAAGAATTACATATGAAAAAAGTAGTTTGCCGTTGGGTTCCCCATAATCTGAGCACCCAAAAGAGGAGCGTGTCAGAATCAGTAAAGAAACTCTTAAATTGTTAAATGATGGTGGCCACCGCATCATTTCGAAAATTGTAACAGGTGATGAAAGTTACATATCGTTTTTTGACGTTTCAACACGTCAGGAAAGCAAAGTATGGGTTTTTGAAGATGATCCCACGCCGACAAAGGTGAAAAAACAACGCGCTCTGAAAAAAGTGATGTATGCCATTTTCTTCAGAAGTACGGGATTGGTCAACGCCATCAAGTTGGAAAGACAGCAAACTGGTATACCACTAAATGCCTTCCAGAAATTCTACAAGAACTGAATGTTAGGGGAATAATACTTCACAATGACAATGCATCTTCACATACAACTGGATTAACAGTTGAGTTTTTTAAACAAAAACAAATTAAAGTGATCGAGCATCCGCCATATTCACTTGATCTAGCTATGTGCGACTTTTGGTTATTCTTTAATCTTAAAAAGGACTTACGTAGACGTCGTTTTCATTCAGAAGAAATTAATGTGGTTATAAATGCATTTTTTCATCTATTCCTAGAAATGAATGGCTTAAGGCATTTAATCTGTGAAAAATTCGTCTACAAAAGTGAATTGATGCTGGAAGAGACTACTTTGGACACACCTAAAATTTTCTAAGTATAACTTTAAAAACCTAGTTGTATCTCAAAAAGTTCAGAGTGACCCTCGTATATCAAAGTGCCATCAATCGTAAGATATCACTTATAATCTTTGTCCATTATGGCAAATTAATTTTAATGAGTGTCCTTTAAATTGTTATACCATTTAGTTGGTAAATTTTTTCTCATCTTTTGCCCTCTTTTTCAATGATACATTTAAATGATCAATAAAGAAAATTCATGATTGATTAATTGGTTCAATCAACTTAATTCAACGTATCAATAAAATAAAATATTTTTTCAAAAATTGTCCCCATATTTTGTTAAAATCTGATTTTTATTTAACCAAATCAAACCGTAAACAAGTACATATGTTTCAATGATTGTCATATATTTTATTCATAATCTAGTAATCGTTTCAAGTAATTACTGGTATTTTTGTATAATAAACTTATGAAATATTTCCAAATTAATAGAACGTTGTATTATTGAATTATTTACATCAAAATTAATTTATAAATTTAAAAGTGATGTTATTGAATAATGGTTTTATTTCCTCTTAACAAGTACCTGTATGTGAAATAATGCCATGTTATCCTGATAATCTGAGTAAATTGATGTAGTGTTAAAAATTGAAATATTACCTTACCCTGTGATATATTGGCCTAGATAATTCTTTGGATTCTCAAGATAATCTACACTTTATTTGATTTTCATTCTATAGATTTAATATCTTATGACAAGACATTTTTATAATAAGATGCGAATTGATGCATTACTTTCATCGAAAATAACTAGAGAAATACCGTGAGGCACAATTTATTGGATGGGCGAAAAGTATTCATATTTAATATAGATTCATTTTACTTTTAAATGAAGAAAAAATATATAAAATATTTTACAGTAGAATTCAGGTTATTCAATTTCCACAAGAACAATCTCTTATTTGCACAAAAAAATTATATGAACATTTTCGATATCAAGTTTTTCCTTATTTAAAGGAAGTGCCAGTAAAAAAAAATGAATCTAAAAAGAGAGTGATCTAAAAGCATTATAGTTACAGTTCTAGCAGCAGAATGAAAACACTGCACACACACACACACACACACACATCGCTTTTTTAAAAATTCCGCTTTTCATTTCAAATTTCTATTATTCCTGTATTCAAGAAACGCACAGTTTTATGATGCTAATTCACAAGAGTAATAAACATATTTAAAATTATTTTGTTTCTGTTATTTATTTTACTAAAAATATCAAAAATGTGAATATCCATGAACTCTTACTTTTTCCATTTCCACAGAAAGAAAAACAGATTAGAACAATGAAAATATTTTGCACAAATATATGGTTTTGTAAGAAATTTTCTAAATTTTTGTGTTTAACTCATATTGAATGCAAAATATGCAGGGAATATGACATATTGTAAATAAAATGAAATACATACTTTATTTTTCAGTTTAATCTCTTATCAGTTAACAAATGAATCTATGGTTTAATTTAAGAATAATTTACAAATAATTAACACTTTTATAAAAAAATTAAAATTTCGTAAGTTTGTAACGTTTTACTCAACTGAATTAGAAAAAATGATAGAAATATTCATACAAAACAATGAAGAAAATATCTTTAATTATGAAATAGTTATAAAAATGTATTTTATTGTAAAAAAAATTAAGCTCTTTCTTGAAATTTAATGGTTGAAAACTATATACGAATAATGAGAGCTTTTAAAAACTAAGATTAACACCATGAAAAAATTTGTACTCATAAAAAATGACCCTGAATATTTCAACCAATAGTGAGTGAATAACACACTCTGTTGATAAAACATATTTGCATAAAAGCAATATTTAACTTCTTAATGCTAAACTTTCTTCCGTTGTTACTCCAGATAAGGAACGCGTAAGTAGCTGACGTGTCCTAAGATTGGTTATATAAGATATATGTTCATATATTGTATTGCTATAAATTTATATTTTACTGATATTGCTGACTAAATAAAAAAAAACTTAGATTATTTGAACTGATTATTTGAAGTTTAACTGAAAGTTTAGGAACCATGAAAAGCTGGTGCTTAAAATAAAGACCCCACGATAGCATAGCAGACAATTTTAGCAAGTCCCCTTAAGCCATTGGTTGGTTGGGTTTTATGGCGCAAGGTCCAAAAATGGACATGCTGCCGCAAGCCATTGATTGTATGTGCTTTGGATTGTATAGAAGACCACTAATACTTGATCATTCGACCAGCAGAGACATCATATTACTTGGAGAACATTGTGACTATACCTATTTAATATACCTAGCTGCTTTAAGATGGATCTTCGGTTGAACCAGAATTCAAGCTCTTTATCTGCCAATATAAAGAAATGAGCCGTAGCCAATATAATTGTATACTCCGGAAGTAAAACAAATACTTTAGTAAGGCAATTTCCTATAAGATCATAAGACTTGAATAAATTCAAATTATTGGGTTTACTTTTATTAGCTGGTTATATAAATTTGTTCAGTCTCAGATATTTTTATGAGGGATTTTATTTTCATTAGAGCTTTTTTTCTTATTTCAATTGGCCGAAATGTGTTAGTTTGTATTTACCATGAAATAAGGTTAAATTTACAAAGTTTATTTCCATTCTGCAGTTATGAAAATAAAAGTTTGAAGAGAAAAATTTTTTTCATACAATTATTTGTAATGTGTTTAAGTTGAACCTAATAAAAGCCAAAGTTATAAAACTTACAGTTTTTTAAATTTAAAATTCTAGCAGTTTATTAAATTATTTTACACCCGAAAAATTTTGGATTAAATTTTAATTTACGTTAATGCACTTTTGTATTTATTTTTTATTGCGAATCAAAAACAATTTGCCTGAGAAGTGATTAAAAATTAATTAAATTACTTGAAATACTTATAAGCAAGTTTTGTAAAATTTAAAGACTAAATATTCTTTTTATGAGAATATACTTTTAAAATAATGAATTGCTTGTATACATAGATTATTTTTAACTAACACTTTATAATTAAAGAGAAGTACATTTTTCATAAACTTAGAATAAGCAAACAAAAAATAAAGCAAACCGTTCCTCTTCAACCATGCTCTAGCACAAGTGCAACCAAGCACATTGTAGAAGAAGACGAAAAAATAAATATATGAGAATTTTAATTCTTGAACATGTTAAAAAAGCATGAAAAAAGGATTTATAGAAACAATTTGATTACATGTAAATGACAAAAAATGCGTATTTTGGAAATTATATATGATTGGTTTTCACGAACTGTTAAGACAGCTAGAAGCCAGGTTTTCATGGATGCTATGAAATTAATCATCAAACTTTGGGGAATATTTTTCCACTCCTGAATAAATGCCTTTCAAAGTTTCGCAAAGTCAAAGAAAACCTTGGTTTCAAAGGAAAACGTCGTCCAAGAGTATCTTAAACATACTTAATAGGATTTAGAGCTGGAGAGCATAACAACCATTCATGTGAGATATTGTTTCAGCTTCAAGTGGGTTCTCTGCTAGATGAGCTATGTAAATCCTGGTATTATGATGCATTAAAAGAAAGAACTCAACTGAAATGAAGATCTAAGAAAATCCCTATGGCTGAAGGATAATAAGTGACAAAAAGCCTTAGTATTTCAGCTGTATCCTTTGGAACCATACAATCAATATTCTAACTGATATGATGTTTCGTAAGTCCACCTTTGCTGATTCAAACCAATATCTTTCAACTAAAATTGCCTGTAATGTGATATTTTCTATGAAAAATACATATAATTATATGGGATAAGAGAACCTTATTATATATATAATCTTATTAGAAATTGTTTTCTGTTACATTTCAGAAATCACGCGTTTCAAATTATGTGCTTTTTAAATTTACGTTAAGACATCCATAATTTCACATTAGTTCTCTATGTATGTGTATGTATAGTTTCAATAAAACCTTAGCATCGATAATTTTCTAAAATATAAAAGTTTATTTTGAACACAATATACACAAATAAGCTATATAATAGTGCACCACGCATTGGAGTTCGTGTTGATTAAGACTCGATAAAACAATCTCTCAAAAATTATAAGACTTTTATTCTTATCAAGTTCAAGAGACATTAGGTTCCAGTTGTAGAAATCATAATTACACAGCTTTAATTCAGCTAGTACAACAGCAAACAGCTTCTAAACACAGAAATCTCTAATATCTCAGACAGACAACAGATTTCAAACACTTGACTATTAAAATTTCATGTAGGTGTCATAAGAACTATTTACTTTCACAAATTAATTGTAAAAACTCAAACAAAGAAAAAAGACATAAAACTCAATAAGACAATACTAACTATTGTTATTTAAAACTTCTTTTTCAACGACTAATTCATAAGAGTCTTATAAAGGAAAAGTAATCATTCTTATTCAAATTGATAAACCACACATCACTAATTTAACAACATAATACATTTTTCAGTAAAGTTTAAATAAGGTTTGAATCATAATAAAAATTAGATCATTTCTATAAAATTGCTTTAATATATAAAATGCTTCATGCACTATCGAACAAAGGACCCAACTTGTTCATGACTTATAATTCCAACTTTTTAGTATTCTCTTGCTCTTGCACAACTTCAAATCAAGCTTGTTGATTGAATGCTGATATAATGACATTAAATTTATAAGCTCGATTTGTTGGTCAAATGATTATAAGCAAACTATGTTAAATTTAAATAGTATCTTTTGTATAACAGAAAGTATAAAAAAAATTAATAATTAATAATTAGAAATGTGAATCTGCATTTATTACGAGCTATTTTGGTCAATTTTTAATAATTAAGAGTATAATGGAATACGAATTTTCATTGCTTAACTAATCATTAGTTTCTATTTTTTTCATAGATTACTCTCCATTAAGAAAAAAATTTGTCCACTTACTTATACGTTGTATATTACGTAGTTCCGAATATTGAAATAATTCGACCACAGCAGACTTTTTTTTTAATTCAAGATACTTGGATTCTAGTACAAATTTCCAAAATTCGGTAATCTGCGTCGACTCATATTTTAAATGTAGAACCTGATCTTCTTGCATCTCTATTAATTCCAACTCTCCAGATACTTTTTGGGCCATACGTTATATTGGAAAGGGAAAACTTAACTCGAAGTATATTAATTTCAAATGGATCAAGAGATGGATCAAGAAAAAAATCAAGAGATGATTTAAAATGTTTTAAGTCTTGAAATCTCTATTTTGGAATTCTGTCAATAATCCTTCTAGCTTTTTTATATACTCGTTGAGTTTTTCTTGTTTAATATTTTAATCAAAGGGACAAATATTTTTAATCCAAAGAAAATGACTTTTTTTTTTAATTGTATTTTAGTTTGAAAAGTAAATATACACTGAGAGAGGTCAGGTATTATTTTGTATTTTCCCAGCAATTGTAAATTCAGTGATTGTAAATATTCCATGTGTGTGTGTGTGTGACATCAGTCATCACCGTCTAATACTGAATAGGTTATTTCCTTTTCTTCTAGAAATGCAGCTACGCCGTTATCGAATTAAACAAATCTACAAATCGATTTAATACGTTGAAGCTATGTAATCGTCTAGCAATGCAAAAGAAATTAATGGCATTTGAAAGTTCTTCGTCCTTAAATTCTTCAAAGAAATTTTTGAATTGTCAAAAAATTTTCACATTGGTGAGAATGTAATCTAATGTGTAACACAGTTTTCATAACATAAGGATATTTTAAATATTTTCGAACCAAATGTTCACGGGGAATTATGCAGTGCATCAGTATGACTTGTGGAGTTCCAATATAATTAAAACCCAATAAAACCAAATTTTTTACTCAGCATTGTCGAAGCTGTATCAGCTGCAATCCTTACAAGTTTATTAAGAGGTTCATTAAAAGTTTTCATTTTGGAATCTAATGCTTTTTTAATATTGAACACCGTGGGATGACTATTGAAGTGCCACTAAATCCAATAATTCTTCTTCAACAACGAAATCATGTGAAACATATCATATGAAAACTGCCAATTGCGAAGATCTGTGATTTCTATCGATTCGTCAAGAGCTGAGCTGATTTCAATACAGTTCTACAAATCATTTTTAAATTATATTCAAGAGATGTATTAATTGCAGCTATGCGTCGCTCGTTTGTGTGTCTCGAGATGGGAATTTGCGAAACAACTTTGAGCAATGCTGTATTATTTGGATCTAAAACTTTAAGTACACCTTCCAAGTTTTTATTAATAAACCCTCCCTATATGGGCTTTCCTAATACGGACGTTTTACACAAGTATTCCGGGCAATAACAGAACTAGCATCAGCCACATTATTAGTTTGGTTGCTAAGGGTCATCAAAATTGACTGTTATTTATTTAAATTTGATTTTAAATAAGCAAATTTATCTGATCTTCATTTGGAATTTGGTGACTACTGATTAGAAAACTGATGATGAATAGTTTTATAATGTGGACGTAAATTTCTAGCTTTATAATTTTTGACCTTCGAATTACAAATAACAGGCCGCAGGTTGGCCACCCCTGTTATATAATAAAGTATATATAATGAAATTTTTATGGACATTGTGATCATAATAAACTACTCTGTTTTGAAGTTGTCTACAGAAGAAACGTGCTCAAAAAGTTATAAAATTTCGTGTAGGACATGTTGAAGGGATCGAAGCTTGTTTGAGAGAATAAAATATCAAATTTTATTAATGAATTATTTAGTGTATATTTAAAATATCTTACACATTTTATTACAATATAACAAGTACGATATAGTAATGGTCATTTTTAACCGTCATCTGGAATAGTAAAATAGCGTGTAGAGCAATTGACCTCAATGTATTCTGGGAAATGCTACGAGCGAACACACGTCATAAAATATTAATCAAAATTATGAACTAAGATCAAGCAAAGTTTGATTAGGATTTGTGTGCCTTTTTTATTGCGAATGAAATAAATGTTTATAATGTGATACCACCAGTTTATCCTTTTTAGAAGTAGAAACTGCTTATACACAAAATTTTCCGAGCTCTTACCACCCGGAAAGCCTTGAAAAAGAAGAGAAGCAAATTGTAACTTTTTAAAAACTAATTATTAATATTTTACACAAATTTTTGCTTATACTTAACTGTAAAAATCAATTTTGTTCTTCTATAATAAACTCTGATACTTAAAGGGGAAAACTGCAATCTGCAATTTGTTACAAGAGGCGTAACTATATGTTGTAAAAATGAATTAGATTTATTGCGAAATTTAGAATGTTATTCTTCCAAGCGCAGATGTATAGTGCTCCTAACGAAAAAAAGACCATAAACTTAGTACCAGTCTAAGATTAAAAAAAAGTTTTTCTGAAAGAGAGAATCCAGTATCCAGAGAAATCAAAGTGAAAATGCCAACTAGTCAAATAGGATCTACTTCTTGAATTTAAATAGGATCGCCTTCTTCATTTTAGTTTAACAGTATTCAGCACATTTGATAGAAATAAAGTATAATGTTTTTCAGTCGTTCTTTTCCTAAATCCATTTTATGCATGAAATTCTTATTGTTTTATTTTGTACTGAAGGTGAAAATTTATATATGAGT
Source organism: Latrodectus elegans (assembly GCA_030067965.1). Lineage (NCBI taxonomy): Eukaryota > Metazoa > Arthropoda > Arachnida > Araneae > Theridiidae > Latrodectus > Latrodectus elegans. The sequence goes on along the minus strand of CM057817.1, from coordinate 65,158,567 downwards.
GAAATATTGTAATTCATCATAATTATTATTTTCTAACTATAATTAATACACAGATATTGAACAATTTAAAATCGGTCAAAACATGAAATTATGGCATGAAAATGTAAAATTGTGAAACTTTGCAGCAAATATAAAAACAGTAATAATACGTAAAAAAGAACATCTTTATAAAATCTTACTAAAAAATCAAAGATAAAGAATATTCTTCCAAGCTCTTCAATATGAATTACAGAAAGATAACCAAGTTTGGAATTATATGAAATGAAAATACACACAAATTATATCATAAGATTACAAGAATAATGTAATTAATCCATTTTTCCTTATTCAGCAACAACTGATAGATTAATAGGTAAACCGGAAACACAGGTGTAATACTATTAAAAAAAACAATATTTAGCAAAGAAAATTAAATTTTGCAAAAAATATGTCCTATTACAAAACACTTTTACTTCAAGAATCTTTATATAGCATTAACTCTTAAAAATTATAATATTGGTTAGCTTATGCAAGTTAAATAAATATCTTTTAGTAATGTATTTATATATATATAAACTAAGATCTAGACTTTATTTTCATAAAACAACATTAAAATTTGACTGAGTTTAGTGTGCAAAAGGGAAAATCGTATTGAATATTTTTTAGTTATTACTCTGTATATATTTATAAAATTTTACAATTGAGTATTTTGCTTAATATTTTCTTTTAACTTTATGCACACATAATCATAACATTTTTCTTATATCATTGTCTAAAAACAGACTTTGTTCTGCTATCATTCATGAATTTTGCTGTTTTACTTCTTTTGTACACATATAAATATTATAAATTTTATTATTTTATGCTTATTCAATTTCAAGTATATTTTTTCCTCTGATGTTGATAATACGATACGATTTGTCTCGGTTTTTAGAAATTTCTCATCTGTTTTCCCCATTTCGACCACTTTCATAAATATCGAATAGTTAAAGATTCTAAGAGAATAACTATTAATTCTAAAATTGAATACGGCTCTCAAACGCACTAAGCATACTTTGAAATCATATGAGAATAATAAAAACCAATAATAATAAAAATGTACTGAGAATAATAAAAATACCATAACATTTTGCTCTTCGATTCATTGTTGAAATAGTCTTTAGGTGATTTTTAAATCTTTTAATCCTTACCTGTAAGCAGATATTCATAGAGGTTTCACTTGATAACGTTTGTGCAATTTGGTGGAATTGGAAGTGGCCAGTTTTGAATTTGCACTGACAAATTTTTTAGCGTACAATCATCTTTAGTTTTAATATATGGTTTAATACTTCTCTTTCAGCAATATTTTGGTACTACAAAAGGAGGAGAAAGCCAGCTAATAAGTTTAAAACTTTGAAAAAATACTTTTAAGAAAAATGGATGTTGGCCACGTTTATAAGTATCCAACGCATTTAAAATTAACTATTACCCAAAAAATAAAACAAATAATCAATAAAAAATAAACAAGTACACGAAAATAAATTAAGGTATATAGTAAGGAATCGACAGAGCAATTGAATGATTGAAAATTAAATTAAGGTATGTACTGCGTATTTACAAAGTATTATTTTCTGTTAGTATGAGAGTGATGTTGATGTGATACTTATGTCTAAAGCGACCTGTGAAAACTTGTTATGGCTTATAAATATTTTACTCTAAATAGCCATTCCAAAAATTAATAAATCAGAATAAAGTGAGTAGCAAACTATTTTAGAAATACTAAAATTTTCGTTTGGAGAACTGTTTTGCTTGCGGAGTTATATAAAACAAATGGTAAAGTTATCACAAAAGGAACAAGCAACTGCAAGACCCTCTTTACTAAAGTTAAAATATTTTCATAAATAATAACATTTAATAAAAGAACTAATTTAAGTTGGATTAATGTTTAAAACTCCTTTAAGTGATAATGATTTTTAATACCTTTATCTTTTAAGGTATTGAGTCACTTAAAAGCATACTTCAAATCTTTCCAATTATATGCATGAACATGCATTGTCATTGATAAGTCGGTATTACGTTTCTCCATGATTTAAATGTTTGTTGCAGTCGGGGGGGGGGATCAGTATCATAATTTTATTCTTGTTCATAGTACTTTTTCGATATAATCATTGACATCAAGTTCCTTTATTTTGATATTCATGAATATATCTTACTAAGCTTAATTTATGAGACTATTGCACAATCTGAAATGAATAATACTTTTTAAAACATAATTATAGAAGCATAAAAGTGGTTTGGATGATTGCTTTTGTTGGTCGATGATCTGAAAAGCGATTTTTCCCCATTGTATTTTTTACCGCGTACCTTAATCATTCATTTATAAACTATTTAACTGTCTTCGCTTCATCAAAATAAGCAGTATTTTGAAAAATGTGGAATAACATGCGAGAAAATTTCATTTTCTTTTTGCTTCATTCAATGTAAATAGAAGTCAATTATGAAATATTTGAGGAAAAATTAAAAAAAAACTTTGTTTTTTTTTTACAGAAATAAGTATGCTAACCATATTTATATAAATGAAATTTTAAGAAACTATGAAATAATTTTTTTCGGCTTGAAGTTTTTATTCCTACACCATTAATGGGAAAATCCATTTTATAGTAATTACTACTTAGTAGTATTCTTCTTTACTTGCTTACCGCCCTATTTGTGTGGTTTGAAATGTTTTTAATATAAAATATATATTTAACATTTAAATTTTATCCCACTTGTGCGAGAAATATTCTCATGAAGGTTTCTATTTTTCAGAAAGCCAAAACTTAATTTCAGTAAGCTAGGATTCTATGCATTTTCTTCTTTTCCAGTGCTATTAACCTTTGTCATAGTCACATAGATTTTGAAATTTGCTTCATGCTTATAAGTATTGCTAAGAGAAAACATGTATAAAAGCATAAGCACTATTAAAAGATCAGTAGCTAGAGGTATCGTCTTAGAAATTCAAGCAATATTGATTTAAAATGAGACCAAACTTTCATTAATTTAATATGTTGTATCTTCTTTCATAAGAAAATTAATATTTTTAACATATACATTACATAATAGATGCTTGTAATTTATAGTATTTAGTATAGTATCATTAATTAGAACTGTCTTTTTTTAATATATGTATGACTTATTATGTTAAATATAAAGAAAATTTGAAAAAAAAATCGAAATTAAATTTTTGCAATTTAGATGAAATAAAAGTAAAAAACAGATTTTTTCTTACAAAAAAATTAAAGGTTTACATCAATAAAAGATTTTAATAATATAAATGCACATGGTATTCATTTTTGGAATAGCAATGATTATTCCATTTTCGACGCTGCATTCGGTAGAATCCTTCTCAGCCAACTTCTGTTTTTTTATCCTAAAGGATGAATACAGAATTTTTGAATATTCTATAAAAATGGGAAAAATAAAACTTCAATGAAGTCCAAGAGAAATTGCAAGTGACGTTGACGGGGATCTACCGGAGCACATTTTCAATGATCTTGAGGTAGGAATTTTGAGATTCTGGGGAATTTCCCTTTGAACAATAAGATGTTAATTATTCGGAGAAGTACCATATTATTTTGGTATTCACTAAACACAATGTAAAGGTTACACTTTTTAAATTTTATAAATTGATGTATAATATTTAAAAAATATATAGTCTAATCTTTTCAGTAAACTTTATCACCGTTGAGATTGGAAGAGAGCAAATTTTAAAGCAATTTAAAACATTTAAAGAAAAATCATCAACAAAATTAGGCTGAATAATTTGGTTGTGCTCTCTCTCTCTCTCTCTCGCAGTAAAAATTATATAACTTCTTTTCGCCATCTAATTTCAAAAATAATTATAAAACATACATTTATTTTAATGAAAGAAAATGAAAATAATTTTTACAAGAGGTAGAATTATAAGAAAAACTGCTTATGTGACTCTAAATATCAAGTACCCTTTTTGTTGAATTTTACTTCTTTATCATTAATATTGCTAAAAGTTAGTTTTTGCATTAAAATGTGCCTGTGCGCTCTGTTTTCAAAATAGTTGAATATCACCACTAACCCGAAAACAATTTATTTTGATGATTTCTCTAATTAATTAGCTTCAGTTTTAATCTTAGATTGATAATTGAAAAATGGCTATCTTTTGTTTAACAAATGATGTATTTAAGACTAATTGTCTACTTAAAATTTATTATAGAGTAAATTATATTATTTCGTTAACTGTTTTAAAACACTTATGAAGTTAACTTATGTAATTAAAAAGAACAAATTAGGATTACTTGATGTACGGACTGATGCAATGAATCCACATCCATAACCTTGATCTCTTTAAAAAGGCTTGCATCCGTCCTTGAGAGCGCAAAATAATGAGCAGCTAACAAATGGAATGAACCCAGTCTTTTTCAAACGGATATCCGACTGCTCCTGCTGTCAATGGCATTTTCAACAATCGTCTTATTGTTCTACGATAAAACACGAACATTAGAAAGAAATTTCTACCCCTTTTCCCATATCATTTAACTTTTTCTTAGTAATACATATATGTGTCTATGTGCCCACGGGTGGGTGCAATATAAAATGGCATATATGTATTATAAAATGTCCAAAATATGCAAAATAAAATATAGTGTATTATTGTTCAACTGTTCTTTAAATATTATAAATATGAAATTAAAAAATATTTATAATAAAAGTAAGATCATACCTATCACATGCAGACTATTTAAATCCGTAGAATATAAATCGGGATGAAAGGAAAGAAATATGACTGTATGAAGTTTAATCAAACTGTAATTCAAATCAAATTGAGTTCAAATAATAATTTATTTATAATTAATGATTCATTTGTTTTTCTAAATCCTTTTCGTATGGTCGAATAAATAAATATTTATTCTCCAAAATAAGTAACTACTTCATCATAGGCAGAATGAAAATGTAATTATCTTCGCTTTTTGAACATATATAAAGATTTACAATAGAATTCATCTAAAATGCTTTATCTGACTTTCAAAATTACGAAAAATTCTTCTTTCCTTTTAAAATAGTGTGGCGAAATGTCAGATCAAATGCTTACAGTAAGCATCAATATTTAGGATTACATGCTTTGAAGCAATTATTATATTGAATTTTAAATCTATGAATATTCACAAAAATAACTATATGTGAATACTATATTTTATTAATTTCACTAGCAGGAAATATTAAGGTGTTTCTAACATAATCTGAAATATCATCAAAATTTTTTGATAATAAATAGAATGTAAAAATATGCATAAGTATGATTAAAAGGATAATATTTTTATTATTTTAATCTTTCATACATAAATAAAATATAATTTTTGCATTAACGAAATAAGTTAATTAATAAACATATACGTGAATTAATGAATAAAAATAAATGAAAACGTACATTTATATTAATGGAGGCTAATTTATTAAAGAGATGAAACTATCCTGATTGAAAGATAACAAATGTTTCATGGAAACGACCAGTAAGAGATCGAGTCCAGTGTCCATAAATAGCTAATTTTGTACAGGGAATCATAGTAATGCGACTTGTATTTTAGTAAGAATAAGGATGTAAAACAATTTAAAAATTGATACAAATCATACTGCTAGAATTGTAGGCAATTTTTACTGTTATATTTTTACTATCCATGTTTTCAGTATAACAGCACCTTTCGCTCTTAAATATATATATAATATATATATATATATATATATATATATATATATATATATATATATATATATATATATATATATATATATATATATATATATATTTATAAGGTTAATTAAACTGTACCATAACAGCTGACAAAGTTGTTACCAAAATTCTTTTAGAAAGTATCTTTTAGAGGCATAATTACCATTCATGGAGCCACAAAGACAATGAATTGTGGATATGCGATTCAAAATATTACATATTTGAGTATGCTTTTGCTTGATTATTACTCATAAATGTTATATATTTCAATCTGTATAATTCATAACAGAAATTTCGTCAATGATTCAAATTTATATTAGAGATAATTATACACAATTAGAATATAAGCAATAAAGTTTTATTCCTTCTGGTTAAATTATATTGTTTATACGAGGGTCACTCTGAAATTTTTGAGATACAACTAGGTTTTTAAAATTATAATTACAAAATTTTAGGTGTGTTGAAAGTAGTCTCCTCCAGCATCAATGCACTTTTCTAGACGAATTTTTCACAGATTAAATGCCTCAAGCCATTCATTTCTTGGAATAGGTGAAAAAAATGCATTTATAGCCACATCAATCTCTTCTTCTGAATGAAAGCCACGTCAACGTAAGTCCTTTTTAAGATTAAAGAATAACCAAAAATCACACATAGCTAGATCAGGTGAATATGGCGGATGTTCGATCACTTTAATTTGTTTTTGTTTAAGAAACTCAACTGTTAATCTGGCTGTATGTGAAGATGCATTGTCATTGTGAAGCATTAGTCCCCTAACATTCAGTTCTTGTAGAATTTCTGGAAGACATTTAGTTATATACCAGTTTGCTGTTACTGTCCTCTATCCTTTCAACTTGATGGCTTTGACCAATCCCGTACTTCTGAAGAAAACGGCATACATCACTTTATTCAGTGCGCGTTGTTTTTTCACCATTGTCAGTGAAAAAACAACGCGCACTGAATAAAGTGATGTATTTATTCAGTGCGCGTTGGGATCATCTTCAAAGACCCATACTTTGCTTTCTTGACATGTTGGAACGTCAAAAAACGGTATGTACGTTTCATCACCTGTTACAATTTTAGAAATGATGCGGTGGCCACCATCATTTAGCAATTTAAGAGTTTCTTTACTGATTCTGACACGCTCCTCTTTTTGGAGTTCAGTTAGATTATGGGGAACCCAACGGCAAACTAATTTCTTCATGTGTAATTCTTCATGAATGATTTTGTGTATTGCTGCGGATCTTGTGTTAAGTTCCTTCTGTATTATTTGATAGGTACAGCGATTATTATCCATCAACATTTTTCGTATGGCAGACACATTATCCGGGATTACTGCCGACGGCAGCCTTCCTGTGTGTTTTTCATCCTAAAGAAAATTGCGACCTCTTCTAAATTCTCTAAACCATCTTAATATAGTAGCACGAGCTGGAGATTCATCACCAAATGCTAATTGCAAACGTTGAACGCATTCTTCTTCATTTACTCCTGCTTTAAAATCGTAGAAAATCATAGCACTAAAATGTTCTCGCATCAACTCCATTATCTCTTCTGTTTAAAATTATTCTACGCTAAACAAGTTTAAGTAAGTCAGTAAAAAACCGTCTTCTGTGTTAAAATACTTTGTATTTTAAAATTAAACAGTTATTTTTATTTTGTAAATTCTCGTCTGCGCTTGTCTCCAAAATTTCAGAGTAACCCTCGTATTTAGTTCCCATGCTTGTTTCCAAAGTCAATATTTTTCTCTAATAGAAACCATTCGTCTTAGAGCCATGCATTATTTTATTATCAATTACGGTATAAACTTATTGAAAGAATTTGCTTCTCTAATTGCTTTTAATTACCTTTATTTTTACTGCATTTATATATTTAAAATTACATTCATTTTTATATTTCCTTCAAAGACACTGAGTACAATTTATTTGTGCGCGCAGATTATGACATAAATACCTTAGAAATGTCTTCCACTTTTACCCATTTATGCTACGAAAAAAAAAGGATATATTCCTATTTATCTTCATTTTAATTACACTACATTTTATACTTAATGTTGCGCTTCATCTGTTTTGATTTTCCTTTGAATTAATTTTTTTTTCAATTATATTTCAAATCAACTTTTTCTTCTCATATGCTTTAAATTATTTACATTTAAAGACTCTTTACAGCATGTTAATCGTAGACAAAATCGTTAATCGTAGCATTTTATGTGGAGGAAACAAGTTCTTGTTGTAAGCATATTACCATAAAATTTCGAAAGCTTGCCGATGTAAGATTTTACAAAAACTTCATCCGTTAAAATAATTAATAATACCAGTTAAAATATAAAATGATTTATCGGAAAACATAATCTTTAAGTATTAATATAAGTTTCGATGAAATGTATTTTTTAAAAATGTTCCATTATTTTTATTTGATAAATATATTTAAAATTGAATTCAATTGCAGGAGTGCTTTTCATGACATTTCATCACACTATTTTTTTAATGAAATACCAAATATAAAATTAATTTTTATAACAATACCAAATTTTATTTGAAGCAAATTCTATTAACATTAAATAGATATATAATATTACTTTTAAAATATCATTATTCTATTTAAGTATTATAGTATAAATAAATTACATAAGATTTTAGCAAAATAACGAGTGGAATAGTTTAAAAATATCACAGTTGTATCCTTAAGACTGTAGACAGTGAGGCAAATAATAATTTAAAATTATAGAAGCAATAAACAAAAGTAATTACTATTGCAGTTGATTACCTAATTTTAATATATGCGCAGATGGCATCCATTATAAATGTCTTACGTACATCTATCATGGAAGTATAAATTAAGTCTATTACAGGTCCAAATGTTAACACTCCAAAACTCTTCCATCGTGGATGTCAATTCGACGTACATATGCAATCAACAAAAGCCCATCCAGTTCACATCTTATCATGGACGTCTTTGTGACGTCCAAAAGGAATCCATGACGTCTTTTGAACTCTGTGGATTACAAATAGACATCTAATAGAGAACACCAGGGAATTTTTTTGGGTTTCACTATATAATTCATCGGGAATGATTGACATACAAACATTTAAAAATGGGCCATGTGATGCAACCTATAATTAAAATGGTAAATTTTATAAGGAGCAGAGGACTAAATCACCGACAGTTCAAGAAGTTTTTACAAGATTTGGATGAAAAGTTTTCTGAAGTCCCTTATTCCATTGAAGTTCGATGGCTCAATCAAGCCATCGAACTTAGATTATTTTCATTACGTGACTCTATTCAAGCTTTCATATTAGAAAAAGGCAACCCAATTGATTATGACAATGACTGGTGTGTTGATTGTGCCTTTTTGGAACATATGAATAAACACTTGACTGATCTGAATGTAAAGTTACAGGGTAAAAATCCCATTGTCACTCAAATGTATCCCTGTATTCAAGCCTTTGGAACAAAGTTGCGGCTACGGGAAAATCAGATAAAAAATCAAACTTTGGATCATTTCCTTCATCTAAAACCATTCGGCACAGTGAACAAAAAATAAATAAATAAATAAGATCAATATTCTCAACTTCTGCAAAATTTGATCACAGAATTCAACAATCATTTTGAACTAAAGTTTAATAAATGAGAATCACTGTCATCGAACATTAGAATACATCAGACAAAATATGTAACATTTCCTGGTCATATTGAATAGTCATTAATTCATCAGGAATGATGCCAAATACAAGCATCAGTATCTACTGTCAGTAAACCCAAATGTTACAGAAATGAAATTTACTTGATCTTTCTTTACCCAATCAGAGTAAGTTCAGAAGACTTTCTAAAATATTACTTTTCTGTTGTAGTCTGGAGAGTAAATTTCCAGCTCGAATGTTGCTCCCGTTACACTTGAACATGTTTAAAATTACAAAGCGGCTGGCTGTGTGCAGTAATTTCAAGCCAACAAAAATAAACAGTTGGGAATGGAAAGTGTTGCTAATAAACAAACGCACCCAGTAATCTGTGATAAATTTTGACTATTTGAGTGTTCAACTAAATTTTAAAAATTGCTGTTCTTTTTATGATTTATTCCTAAAACATTGAGGCTCATAGCTTCAGTAATAGTTAGTCATAATTAATCGTGAAAACGTATAACTAAAGGCAGAATATGCGTTGTCCTTTTCTTCGTATCAACAAACTTATAAATAGTGCAAAGCTTGCTGGTCACAAATTTCAACTTTCTCGAAGAAACATCCACAATACAGCTGCTGCTTTGGAATATGATTTCATAGACTGTTTCTATAGTTCTGATAATGAAACTTTAGATATTGTGAGGAAAAATTTTAATCTTTATCAAAATTTCATATCCATTGATGAAGAAATTGAATTAATGAAAGAAATTGATCCGATTTTTAGGCGAAGACGCTATGAGTTTAATCATTGGGATGGTGTGAGTATATGTAATAAAATTGTAGCTCGATTTTTTTTGTTTTTGTACAATTAATTGTATTAAGAAAAGCAGTTAATGAAAATTAAAATAGTATTGATAATACGGCATATAATTAGGTAGTCATTTAATTATATATAACATTGTATTAAAAAAATTTGATAAAAACCTATTTTCTTGTATAAAAAAAACATTTATATTACTTAAATATTTCAATTAAAGATTTGTCTCTTAAGAACTGTATCCAAAAAAATCAAAATGTTGTTAATACTTTACACCACATTGCAGTAAACTTCCATAGAGATTGAATGTTTCTATATTAAATAATATGTTTTAGCACAATATATTCCGCTCACTTTAGGATTCATATCAACTAGTAGGTATCTAAGAGATTTTAAAATATCATGTGTGCTGCATATCTGGTTATTACTTTATCATCAGCAATCTATATTTTCTCAAGCACTTCCACCATATATTGCTGAATTATTCATTGTAGTCTGTTTGAATTTTTAAATATTACCAAATCAATGTATATTGTAATGATTTAAAAAAATCATTCCATCTCATTCTCTTTGTAATATGGAGACATTAAAAAATAAGTGATTGTAATAATGAGTATTTTTTTACAGGGGATAGTTATTAAAATACAGCATTTCTTTTCTTGCTAGATTTATTGTGAAAGTTGTTAGATAGTTTGTGCCAAATACTAAAAAATGTTAACATTATTAATTGTTTTGCTTATAAAATTACAAAATTATTTTGAAAAGTACAAAAAGAGGGTATTTAACTATATTTTTACATAATTTAAATATTTTATGAAATTTTTAATAAGTAAAAATAATTTTTGTATTAGCAGATTTTTATACTTGGAGAAGTTACAAAAGATATGTACATGATACTCTGGATATGTCAAAGTTAACTCAGAGAGTGATAAAGTTATTGAGATATAACTCAAAATATAAAAGCATAAAACATTTAAGAGATAATATAGTTTTAGATAAATATTGTCGTTAAAAGTAGAAAAAGGAAGGAAATTAAATCATTTCTGTGGAATTTCTTTTGTTGAATCGTTTCCAAAATACCATTTGTAGGATTTGTTGTACTAAGCAGTGTTTGTTCTGTAGAAAAGTAGATGTGCTTGACTATATGGGCTTTGTGCATTTTTATGATGTCTTGATATTTAGATCGAATTAAAGTAATTGTGTTAGATATAATGAATAATAGCCTCTGCATTTAAATGTATTGTTATGTTTTTGTTTTATAGTACATTATTGTGAATTATGAGGACTTAACACATATTTTTTTAGTTCATGAGCTACTTTTAATAATTTATTTGTTTCACAATCAGCTTCAATGACCATCAAGATTAACAAACTCGCCTAAAATATAACCCATTAAGGAATATTTTTTAGATGAGCTTTAGTGATGACCCTAAAATGTCTTGGTGGCTCAGCAATCACTAATAATTTCTTTAATGTCCACCCCTGACCTATGAATTTAAGATTTTATTACAGTTTTTAACTTTTGTAATGAATATATTTTATTATTGATAAAGATACACTTTTCGTGTGAATTAAATATTTCTTTTACAACTCAGATTGTATTTTGCATTATACCTTATAAATGAAATTCTGACTTTCCAAATTAAATGCAAATAATTAAACTAATGAATATGTGCAAAACTACTTTCTGCAGGTCTGTTCTCTTCTACAGTTTATTATACAGAATGAAATGTACAAAATTTATATAAAAATTGATTTACACATTTGGAGGTGTCGTTTTGTTGTTTCAGTGTCTTTAAAATAAAATCTATATGTTAAGAGAACTTGCACATTTTATATTACTGCTTTGTCTAGTAATATTAAAAATACTACTATGTTATTTAAGTTTTGCTACAAATAATTAGTAATGTTAATTGCTGTTTTTGTTCTTTGTTAATGTCATTTGTCTGCTTCTTAAATTAAAGCTTGTCATAAAAGTATAATATTTATTAATAAATCTGTCAGGTATGTGAATAATTCTTTGTGAAATATCAACTTTTTCTTTGCCCTTGTTTTATTATGTCTTGAACATCATTTTTAATGAAGGTTTTGAAATAATGAATATAATTATAGGCATTACATGTGTTCAATATAAATTCACCATAACATAGCAATTAGTAATTCCAGAAACATAATTTAGTAAAAATATTGATTTGTTATTGACTTGTTTTTAGAGCTTAAATCTACTTCAAGAGATTTAATTATATTTATGTAAGACAAAATAAACTTTTAAGTGTAATGCTTTTTTTTATTTGATTGATCTTATAATAAAATATTTTGTTATATTCTAAGGAATATTGACATATGTTGAATTACTAAACTTAAATTTCCTGATTTATAAGATTTTATAAAATAGTAAAATTTTCTATTCTGATAGGCTATAAAAGGATACAAGGAAACTGAAAAATCAGAATGGAATGAAACAAATTTTAAAATAATAAGTAGAGTTCAGAAATTGGCCTTTCCTGAATCTTCCATTCCAATGAAATTAGTTCATGTTTTGGATCTAGCTAAATCTGGACACATTAAACCACATGTTGATAGTATACGAGTAAGAATTTCATAATTTATTACTTTCATTATATATTTTTTATTTAATTAAATAAAAGTTTGAAAAAAAGAAAGAAATATCATTTATATAATTTCATTTTTTATATTTTAATATCCAAACTTTGTAAATTCTAAATGAATTATTTTATGATGGAAATGTTCGAGAATGAAACTGCAAGAGCTAATTTAAAATGCTGTAAACTGTATTTTGATTGCTTGACATCAGAAATGTTTCTTTTTTTCATATTCTTGTCTCTTCTTTATGTTTTTACTTCATGTTGTCTATTAACTATTAAATTTTACAGTAAATATTTAGGAGTACATAAATTCTAAAATGCATTTTGTTTGCTTGATATTAGAAACATTTCATTTTTTTCTTATTTTTTATTTGTCTTTTCTTTTTACTTTCACTTAGTTTATTCAATTAACTATTAAATTTTTCAATAAATATTTATTAGTACATAAATTTAACATTATCGAAGTAAATCACTTTTATATAATGTCCAATAAATTTATTGGGAGGAAAGTAAACATGATTTTAATTAATTCTGAAAAATTATATTTCTCTGGAGTTTTAAGAGAAAGATAAATTAATAATATGTTCATTATGAGAAAAATTGCAGGTGTTGGCAGTGATTTGAAGATTTTATGTATAAATTTAATGTTTGTTTCTTCCAGAAAAATTTCCTTGTTATTTAAATATAATAATATAATTTTCTTTCCATTTAATCTTTGTTTTTATAGGAACTTTCATCATGCATAACATGCTATTTACCCCATACATACTGCTCTATCCTATTAAAAATAAATATTTCGGTTTTCCTTTGTTCTAAGTTCTTTAATTGTAAGACAAAAAATTCTGTCTTGCAATTAGATTTATTTAATGTTTTTTTTTGTACAAATATATTTTTAAAAATTTACTTTTTATTTGCAAATATTTTCTTAGTTTTTGTTGTTAAATAGCACGGCATATCTTTTATATATAAGTGTAAAACAATTTATTTCAAATAAAAATTTGGTTTTTAAATTATTGAAAAATTCAGCATGTTCAATTAATTTTATTCATATTCATCAAGGTAAATCAAAATTCTATTTTTATTTAAAAGAAAAGATAAAAGATATTCATGTTATTGTTTCTAATCCTTCATGATCTAGCAACAGCTAGATCTGGTCCATGTATTCTAGCAAAGTCAGTCATTAGAAGTGGAAATGAAATAAGATCCTCTTAACTTAGACAGGTAGTCTAGGACATGCTGCAGAGAGGCTGATTTAGATGACACTTATTACAGTTTGAAAAAACTTTGCAAGACTGAAGATAAAAGTTTATCCTTTAAGCTGGTTACTGCTTAGTCTTGAAATTGCTGTGATATCTGGTCAACAACCCTTGCACGCAAGAATACAATCTGGATGCTTTCTGCAGTACCAGTTACGAGTGGGGGGGGGGGGAGAAAGCCATTTGCATGTGCCTTTCCATACAAAAGAAATTTTGTGAAAATCTGTTGAAAGTGAATGAGTTGGAACCAGTCAGTGTCTCTGAGGAGACTAAGATACTTACTGGTAATTAATTGCTGATAATCCTAATTCTGTTTCTTTGCTCTAAATTATTCTCAAATTTTCTGAAATTCTGCTGTAGAGTTCTTTTAGGATCATATTAGTTTACATGAAGTGTAGAATGACAAATTATATATAGTGTGATTAAGTATATGCTTATTATGCCTTTTTTAGTAATTCTAATTGCTAAATTCTATTTTTTGTGGCTATTCTATGGATCAGAATCAAAATATTTTAATAATTTTTATTAAATGTGTTTAGTTATATAAGAAACACAGGATATTAATTTAAGAATTATTTCTTGGAATAAAAAAATTTTATGTAACAATTTAAATTAAAAAAAATTTTTTTAGGGAACTATAAAAATATTCCTAGGCAATTCCAGACTTATTGTAAAATCAGCCTGTATGAGTAAATGATATATGTGGGAATAACAATAAATTCTTATTGTGTCTGTAAAATATGTGAATTTTGTACTTGTAAAACATTTTTTTGTAAACTACATGTAACATATAAATAGTGTTACATAATCTTTTCTGGTTTTTCTTTTAAAAATTAAATGCTGCTTTTTCCTAATGGAAATTGTTTATCAGAAAGCAGTAACAAAATTCATTATTTGCCAAGTGATTTACAACTGCAGGCTAAATGGCTAGCACTGTGACCTTTGTTTCAACAGTTTATGGAGTTCTTTCCCACTTCTGGTTTGGATGTTTCTTGTGATTTGAAATCAATTTTGAACTGTAGGTCTTTACTCAATTTAGTCCTCGTATGCAAACATTGACCTTTAAAGGTAAACAAGCAAACCAAATTATACTATTGTTTTATAAATTATATTATAAGCCATTAGTTGGATATGAAATAATCATTATTATTGATGACAAGTAGATTTTAGATATGCCTCTTAAAGTTTTCATTTTCATATTTACATACTTTTTTGTTTTAACAAGATTTATTTGTAGTTCTATTATCTTATAAAACATTTTTCTATTAATACTATGTAGCTTTTTCAAATATTTTTATTAATATTGAAAGATGTTGTTTTTCTAAATTTAAGCTTAGTATTCATTTTCATCTTATGGACTAACTCTGTAGCTTAATTCCCTTTTTTTTTCTTTGGTACTGAATATTCCTCCTGCAGCTGCAATATTTAGAAATAGAGAAATTTGTTATCATTTCTAATCTGAAATGTTGTTAGAAATTATTATCATTGTATTATTGTAAGACTTCTCATTAATATTTCAGTTTTGTGGTGATATTATTGCTGGATTATCTCTTCTTTCACCATCAGTATTCAGACTTGTAAATGAACAAAATAAGTCAATTGTAGATGTGCTGCTACCAAGAAGATCTTTATATGTAATGAAGTGAGTTTATTTTAGTAATTTTTAGTAAAGACCATTTAGTTTTTATCGAATTTATAATTTTATGAAAATTATAAAGTTAAAAATTTCTCTATATTGAATGATATGTAGTATAAATCAGGCAAAAATAAGATACATTTCCTCAAATAGATCAAGTTTATATTTGAAAATGTGACAATCGTTAATCATGTAATTTCTGAAGTTCAGTAGATAAATTAATCAAAAGTAGTTAAACTTTTTGTCATTACAGATTTTTGGAATAACATATTAGTTTTACTTTTTTACATTGGTTTACTTTTGTCAATCTATTTCTATTCTAATTAGAGATGCAGGAGATATCAGTTTTATAGTTACTGAATGCCAGATGTTGGGTTTAAATTAAAGCCAGGTATTTTACCATCTCATTATAAAATGTTTTCTTTTTCATTTTATTTATTTTTAAGTAAATATATTTTTATATCTGATATAATTTACTTCCCTTTGGATTTTGTTTATTGTTAAAATTAATTGGTTAATGTTATGGGCTTCAGTTTTAATTATTTTAACTGTCAGTATTATAACTATAATTTCTTAATTACTGTACAGTCATAAAATATGTATAATGCTATAATTTATAATTAATTATATCATTTTAAAATAGTTATATTAGTTTTGAATTAATTATTGTTAACTAAGTATTATATTTCAGTGGGATGAATTTTAAAATTAAAATATAATTTATGAGGTACCTTTTCTAGAATGCAATATTGTATAGAATGTTTCCTCTGATCAGTAGTAAACATGTTGTGTTTGTATTATTAAAGCTCCAGAAAGTAAAATTTTATTAATATTTATAAATATGCTGTATTTTATATAGTTTATAAAATTTAATGTATTTTTACAAGGCTGTTCCCGCCCATCATTTATTTGTATGTAAACTGTTGTGAGATTAAAATGCCCAAAAGTAGAGTTGTAGTTGAAAATTATAAATAAAACCTATTTTTAAATACTTTCAAAGAACTTACTTCTTGCCATTGAATCATAAATGAAAAATTCCAAGGAAAGTTTTATCAAGAACTTCCACTGAGAGTTGTAAACTTTATTCAACTTTAATTGTATATATATATGATATAAAAAAAAACTTATTCATTTTCCTTCCATTGAGAAATATAAACTTTATTCAACCTTGAATAGTAGTTTGAATAGCTTTACTGCAATGTGTGAAAAAAATTATTCATTTTTCTATTAAATCTCATACATTTTGAATACACTTAACAATATTACAAATATGATTATTATTTTTTAATGATATGTGGATATTTTTAATAATGGATGGATAAAGTTTTATCTTCTTTTTAAACTATTTTACATTTTATGAAACTGTTACTTCTTCTTCTTCTTTTTTTTTTTTTTTTTTGCTAAACTCATCAAACAGTCAGTTAAATTAAACAGTGGATATTGCAATCCATGTTCTAACTGTTCATTTAAATTCTTACTTATAACTATTGTATTTGAAAGCTGAGACAGTTTTTATTGTAAGTGATAAGCTATTAAAATTCCCAAGTCCAAAAATATTTTACTAAAAAGAAGTTATCTTATAAACATAAAAAAACTTTTTTTGAAGTGACCTTAAATGTGAATTAATTAAAAATTTTAAAAGCTTGAACTTAGCAACATTAAAAAATTAGTACAAATATTAAAAGCATCAATATAAAAGCATGAATATGATCTCAAATATGCAATTCAAGATCTTTCATCATTAATACCATTGGTTAGTAATGTAAAAGAAATTTGGTAAAATAAAGCAACTTTGAGGAACCTATCCAGATGAGAACTGATAAACATTTGCAAATTTCAAATAATTTTTCTCTTATATGAGAAATCATTAGCTAAAAATTTCTCACATTTGATGAACTATAATTGAGAAGGAATAATTTCACACACACACACACATTATTTATACATATAATATCAAAACTGACTATATAGTAAACAGTATTCTTCTATAAAATTTATTTTTACCATTTCTCAATTACCATTTTGAAAATATTTTTTATATTTAAATAGTTTTCTCATAATATTTCTTTTATTTTACAGAGACATTGTACGGTACCAATTTACTCATGAAATATTAGATGAAAATATGTCATATTTTCAAGGAAAATTGATAGCTAGAGATCGAAGAGTGTCAATTATATGTAGATGTGAGCCTGTGAATCAAAGTTAGTTTGGTATTATTTAAGTTTTTAGTATTATTTATATTTTTACTTAGTTAATCACTTACATTTCTCTTAATTTTACTCATTGCTTTAGAAATAATTACTTATACTATTCTAATTATGTATAGTCATGTATTTTAGAGTATAATTGAAACATGTTGCTAAAAAAATTTAACTATTAATTTTTTTTTTTTTTTTTTTTTTACTTTATTCATATCAAAAATTGTTTCTTTAATGTAAAAACACCTTTTACATTCTAGATATTACAAATACACTTGTATAAAGTATGCTATGTTCAAGTTTTCACCCAGAAATTTTGACTTAAATTTAGATTAAATTTAGACCTGAAATTTCTTTGTGTTTTTGCACATCCTTGTACATAAACTTCCCATGGACTTACACAGTTGTTCTCTTAAATCTAAACATAAGAATGTATATATTAAAAAGATATTTGTACCCTGTGAAATTGTACCCTTATGTATTCATAAGGAGCCAAACTTTTGATTCCCTCTGTTATTACATACCTTGCTATTATTATATTAAAAATAGCAATCATGTTCATCATATTTTATCACATTTCAAAATTGCAGTGAATAATTAATCAAAAATCAGGCAAAAATTATTGATTTTAAAAATATCAGTCAGTTTTTAGTCAATATACATTTTGATGACAATTTCTAACTCTAGATTCTAAGTCTGAAATCAATGGTGATTACATTCTACTGCCAGAATCACTAACCAATGTGTACTTGCAGAAATGAATATAACTAATTATTAAGCATTTTATGTTGCATACCTAGTTAAACTGATAATGGTACATACTGTGTTTAGGAGCTTTTTGAAATTAATATCACTTGAAGTGAGAATTATTTGAATGTTATTCCTTTTATTTTGTGAAAAAAAGAAAAAAAAAACATTTTTGTACTGATAAAGTTGCTTGCATGTCAACTTTATCAGTACAAAAAAAGTCAATAAAGTTACATTTTCTTCTTCAGATAGTCCAAATTTATGCTTAACCATTTGTTTTGAAATTCTTTGGTAAAATAATTGAAAATATTTCTAGATGAAGATTTTTAAGAATTTTTTTTTTATATTTGTGTTAATTAAAACAAATGGGTATGCCATTTTTCAAAAATTATCAAAGCATTTTATAAGGAGTAAACTACTTGCTTACTTGTTCGTATGGTGTACTTTTTTGATTTTTTGTAGCAATTATTTTTTATATAAAATAAAAAAATTTTAAAAAAGTGCATTTAAATTTGTTGTTGCATGTGAGATTTTAAATCTTGAAGACCTATTCCCATTTAAAAATATGCTGTTGAAAACTTTCTATTGATAGCTTGTTAACTGAAAACCTTTATAGAAAGCAATTGGAATTTTTATCAGACAAAATAGAAGTAAAGACATTGGCATTAGACAAAGATGATTGCTCCTGTTTATAAAATTAATGTTGGTAGATTTTTAAACTTTTTCTTTTAATTCTTTTACATCATTTATGATATATTTAATATAATAAGAACTGATTTGTTAAAAGATCTTCTAATTTTTTTTAATTACTTATCAAAATGTTAACTTTTGGAATTGCCCATCAAACTTATTACTTTAAAGGCCTACTTTCTTTTATATAAAATATTAGTTTTTCCTCATTTTATTCATTTTGGTAAGCAGAATATTAGTGCATTTTTAATCTAGGAAATTAATCAAATTGAATGTAAGGATTAATATATATATATATATATATATATATTTATTTATTTATTGATGACTAAACATAAACACATTATGCATGAAAGAGGAAGATGTGAAAAATTTGGAACAAATATAATATTGTGACTAAGAAATTCCATTAAAATATAATTGTAGAAAATTTTCTGTGTCAAACTAAAGGCAATTTGAATTGAAAAACCTAATCTGGCTCTCAGTTTTATCACTGTCCCTACAAATACAAATATAAGAAATGATAAGGGAATATTATTTCCTGAAATCTCTAAATAACATTGTTGTATTGTGCTTTTAACTAAAAAATATATTTAAACTATTTTTTTTACATTAAAATGTAGTCAGTTAAATTATTTTTAGTATATTTTTCATCTGCATGTCTCTATATAATCATTAAAGTAATGTTTACATGTTAAAAATGAATTTCATTTTTAATTGAATGAATTCAATTTAAGTTTCAAACTGTTTCTAGCTTCATTATTGTACAGTTTTTCAATAATGCAATGAACTATGTGAATAAGATTTCCCAAAACTTTATTCCTGTTTTTATACAACAGTGTTTTGATCAAATTATTGCTTCCCATTTTTCCTTAAATTTTATTTATTCATTTGTGTGCATTTTCTTATCAGGAAAAAAAAAAAAAAAAAAAAAACATTGCTACATTTACCTGCCAAAGTATTGACTTTGTCTTAAAATAAAGATATAAATGTGTGAAGTTAAAAGCTTCATAGAATACAATAATTTTTGTTTGTATAAATATTATCTTCTAATATTCAAATTAGAAAGGATTGAACATATTTAATATTTTACATTATTAATATACCAAATAATTCTCTATATTTTTGTATTTATGGTCAAAATTTTAATATTTTTAAATTATGCTAAAATATCACATTATTGTATAAAACAATTGTTATTAATGCTTAGTTTTAATAGTTATGTAGTTATTAAATTATTATGAGAGGCTGAAAATATTTAATTGTGATAACATGCAAAATATATCATGAAATATAGTTTTGTCTAATATTAGTTAATAAGTTTTTTAAAGCACAAACTCATATTCTTACTTTACATTATTTCAGTATGTTATTTCTTAATTTAAATAAAACTGTTTGAAATTATTTTTATTGATAAGTTGTCATCTATTAAACATAAAACATATTGATTAAACTGCAATTTATTAAAAGAGTGCTGCTAATGGCTGAATTGTGAAGCATATTCAATGAAAGTATATATTTCTCATCATTTGTAAAAATAGCATTGGCAGATTCCCAAGAGTTAACAAAACAGCCTGGAAGCTTTGATTAGCTGACCATTTCCAGGAAAGTTACTCATATGCTAATGGTATTCTTAATATGCTTGATTCGCATTCTTTGTCTTTGTAAATTCATCAACAATAAATGTCTATAGTACATTGGCAAGTGTTGTTGCTGCTTATTTAGAAGTTTGATTTACATAATATTTTACCATTTTATCCAAATAATGGATGCCAAAGGAATCATTTGCTTGGGAAAAGCTCCATATAGACACCTCCTAGCTTATTCTTCCTATTCTCTACTCAATAAACGTAATGGATAACAATTAATTTTTCATTACTAAACTTGTTTATCCTTCTGTAATCACACATCCTTCTGTAATGTTTAAAACAGTCTCACTTTCCAGTCTGCAATTTGTTTGAGCATATCGATTAGCTGAAGCTAGTTTAGTTAGTTTCAGTGCTATTTTAGACATTTTTCTATTCTCTTCTTTAAAACTAATGCCTTAAATGATGGAAAAACAATGTTTCTATACTTATTAATAATGTGTTTGGTGTATCCCAATATTCTATTAATTGCAAATTCCCCAATCTTCAACCTGTTTTTTTTTTAATTACTTGTAGTCTGATTTTTTTTAAATTTTTGTCTCTGCAACAGAGATATAAACTATTTATGAACATGGTTATACCTCTGTTTTTGTTAATAAGGGGAATAAATTTACGTTTTCTCATCAAGTGGTATACACTATCTTGTAACTTGATAAATACCAATATTATTCAAATCTGCTAATAACTTGTTATCCTGATTATTCTCTCATCAAGGCTAACTTCTGGTCTTCCTCAAATCTCTTCTATTGTATAAAGATTGTTAACATTTAATATATATTTTAGGTTACGTGTTTATTAATTTGTTATCTATCTATCTATATATATATATATATATATATATATATATATATATATATATATATATATATAGTAATTAAGTATTTAAATTGTATTTTTTCTTTTTCTGATGTTAATTGATTTGTAAACTTCAATTTTTGCAGGAAAGTAAAAGCTGCTCAAAAGAAAAAAAGTAATGATACTGTTTGTTTCTCAGTTTATGAATCACTGGGAAAGTTGTTATTGTACATACTGTTTATTGCTTGCTGTTAGACTTTTTAATTTCTTGAAATGTATTTGTATTTACACTGAATATTTATTTTAATAAAACTTAAAGTTATTATAAATTGATTATTTTTTAAAAAAATTTATGTTATTGTTAGCAAATACAAACTAAAACTATGTCTTACAAATGCCTAATATAAACTTATAAATCATGTTACCAAAAATTATGGAAAAAAATTATTATTTTTTGTGGATATATATATATACACGACTATTTCTATAGGAGAAAAATAAGCCTCACACATGTTTATTGATAACAGAATAAAGCTTTCAATAGTATCCAAACACTGAAAATAAACATCACAATTAACAGAAAAAAGATTATAAATTTTTATTTCATAAATAAAATTAATATCTTAATTAAATGCATGTGCTACACTGATAATTTTGCACTATTTAATCTATGTTTCTGAATTTAAAACTTCTTGTGGGAATTGTTATCCCCATTCTATAATTGTTTAACTACCCACTATCTTGTGAATTATAGAGCTAAAAAAGATCCTCAGATTTATTTTTATTTTTTTTGTCTCATTTTAATGTTTGAATATGAGGCTTAAATTTATCAATAATCTGTATTTAAATTTTTTTAATTGATTTTGAAAAATGTGTGACAAAAACTATTCCATTAATACAAATTATGTATTTAAGGTTACGACATCATATGCACTAATAGATTATGTGCCAAAATATAATTTAAAAGAAAATCTTATCAAAGTTATGACATATCTTAACTCAGAAATATCAAATGCTAAAAATAGTGCTAAATTGATTGATTTATTGAACTTTCAAAATTTGAAGGTTTAAACTTTGTCAAGAGAATCATGTCTGTTTAACAATGAAAAAATCGATGATATTAGAAAATACATAATTAGCTACAATATTTTATTAGAGTTCATAAAATTTCCTATATGATAACTTCATTAAAATCTGATGTGTATGTAAATTAATTGGATCATCGGTAAAAGCTATAATAAAATATAAAAATGTCAATAAGACTTGCTGTAAAAACAATAAAATAAACTATATAAATTGGAACGAAACGTTCGATAACTATCACAGCATATTGGATTACTAATAAATGTACTGAAAAAGTTCTGCAAAACTAACGACTGTTCCATAAAATTAATGTAGCAAGTATAATTTTAAGTAAGTGTGTGTAATTAATGAATTTAATGTAAACTATAATCATCATTTTTTTGCTGTAAAAACAATTGTTCTCTAAAAAATATTACAGTGAATTAGAATTGAGCAAAAGTTGATTAATGATTGTGGCAACGACGTTTTAAACTCGATCATTATAATGCAAAGCAGAGAGCTTGTTAGGTGCCAACTATTGGGAAATTGATCTGCATACCGCTGCATACATTTACAGTTTGATGACATCACAGGTTACACTCTCTATAATGAATATCCTCTTCCCTCAGATAATTGTTAAAATTTTCACACTGTTTTGGCCATTATCTCACATAGAAATGCATTAGGCTAAACAAATTATCTGAAAATTCTTTCACGTGATTCAACAACCTTATATTTAACGCTATGGACCTGATCTATCGCTGCTGACCAAAGGGGACATTCAATAGATTGTATAATCGATTCATTCATGTAGTATTTTACAAATCTGCTCTTGGTGGCCTTTTTGGTTAGAGCTCATTTTCGTTATCGGAAGGTAGTGAGTTCAAATCCCAATTCAACAAAAGATCTCATTTTGGATTGTTAGGGGCTTTCTCAGAAAGATATGTATCTAAGACCGTTACTCATTTTAGATTTTTTAAAAATTAGTGGTGGCATCATGGATCTGGTCTTGCTTTGCGAACCAATTGGAGGTTTGAAACAACAACAGAAGATCTCATGTTCGCTAACGGCTACTGTGGCACATAAAACATATCGCGGTCGTAAAATATGGGAGGTACTGTTTCACGAAGTTCTCTTTGTGAAACAGTACCTCTGTGGGTTTCATGCCAAGTCAGGAAGTCTCCTGCTTGGTCCCTGCTTCTGAATTACGAAGACCCACCAACGTTAGTGGTCCACGACGGCATACCCATTTCTAGATGACTCAATAGATACTTCCGCTTATTGTAGTTATGAAAAGGTAGAAGAGGTTCTTCGATAGTGATTATTATATTAATATTTTACAAATTATATAACATTTGTTCTGTTAAATCTTTCATGTAAAATTTAATAAAATCTAAATTAAAATTTAAAAAGCCATTAATTTAAATTAATAATTTTTTATTAATTTGTTTTAGTATTGGGACTAATGCTCCAAACCAGAAGGCGCTCTTCACATGTGGTTTTCGCAGTATCTTAAATGCGTTAGCGATTATACTCTATATCACTTACATATCACTCATTTGTTTTTATGTATGTCTAACTGATGTTCTGCAGAATCGTTTTTTTAAAATTATAAAACTGACATCCATTCATAAATTTTAATAACATTGGTTACATAAGTGAATGTCTTTTCTTTCAAATCGGGTATCAACACATTTAAAATATACATTAAATTTTTTGAAGTTTTAAACATATTTAGATATTTAATTTTTATCATTAGTATATTTGTGATTTTAAATTATTCTCTTCTTTGATCTTCTACCAGGAAATTCCTCCAATAACATAACTACTACGAGAGGATTTATCAATGATGTAAGCAACTCTTTTTCTGTACAATATTTAACCAAAAGTATCCGCACACCTGATAGCAATAACTCTGAGATTTCTGATGTTGGTTTTCCTTTTACATCGATGAGAGCCTGCACTTGTCTGGGGAGACGTTTCAACAGTTTTTGATAGTTTAAGACGTACATCACACTAGAGTGAACTCTGGCAGTGAGGATCGTTGATTCGATTACCTTTGTGATCTGTTTTCTTACTCGTCCCAAAGGTGTTTTGAGGACTTTAGATAAGAGCTTTGAGAAGGCCAATACATTTTTTACACCCATTTCCGGAAACCATAGTAGCGAAAGTATCGATAGAGCAAATTATGACGCTTGAAGGCAAATGGGTCTTTCCCCGAATATTTCCATAGAACTGGGAGAGCAACATTGCCCTGAATATTCCTCATACATCTTAGAATTCATCCTCCAAACAGCAGAAACTAAGATATCTATGAAAAACACCCTCACAATATAATGTCACCACCAAATTGTGTAGTCGACACAAAATAGTAACAAAAGAAGCGCTGGCCAAGCATCTGTCTGACCCAAAAGGGTTCATCAGACTGCTATATTGTAAAGCGAGATTCGCTATGCCAAAGAACATATTTCCATTTATCCACAGTTCAATAACTGTGATCTCTGCTTCACTGCAATAAACGCTTTACATTCTGAAGACTGATGTTAGTTGTGAGTGACTGCTCGACCAAACCATCCCAAGTCATTATATTTGAACCAACAGCTCTATTGCTATTATTAACGTCTAATAAACTGGGCAACGTTTAAGTGATTTTAAGTAATGTGTGTGAAAGTTTGCTATTTTGTGCTTCACTGCTCTTTAAGTAGTTCTGCCACTACATTCACTAAAATTTCGGCTTTCTTCTGCTTCTACGTTTCCATTCACAAATATGATAATCTGAGTAGATATTGGCTTCTGTAGTGCGTACGAAATTTCATGAATTGATTTCTGACAACGATAACATCTCTGTAATGCGATGATCAAAGTCACTAAGCTCCTTTGACTTAACACTGGTCTCATAACGCATAAATACGACAAGACAAACTTTCTACCACCATTTTAACATCAAATTATGTTAAATGTCAGATCTATTTACTTTGGACAATGTGCAGATATTTTTGATCAAATAATGTATCTGGAACGATAATTCCTAGCTTTATTCTTCCGTTCATATATATATTGTATCGGAAATTGTGTTGTTACTCAAATAATTTTCGAATATATTTATTTGTTAAATAAAAGTAATTTTTTTTTATCATTTTAAACATGAAAGAATTTAAATTATACACATATTTTTCTGTCCGAAACATTCTCAGTGCAAGACGCGAGACACTCAGATCTTTTGAATCTTATCCAGTAATCACATTTTTCTAGTACCAGTTTTAGCGGTAAACATTGCTATAACTGAATTATAGAAACCTTTTTTCCTCTGAATGAAAAAAATCTATTCAGTTGATAATAGTGAAGGTATTCTGTGGCGTAACCAGTGATAGTCACGACATGGTAGATTTTGAAAGTGTCACCTCATGTTCGAGCCAAGAAGTACTAAAGAAACGTCATCTGTCGCTCTTAACTGGCGGTAGAATAAATAGTATGTAGAGCAGACTGCCTTCTTATCCCCTTATTTACGCCACCGAAGGTATTCTTCCTTGTGAATCAATCACATGTAAGTATGCATTTTTTTCAAAATTTAAGAACCTAGCTTCCATGATGTCTTAACCGCATAATAATTGATGTCAATCTTATTTAAGTTTATTTAAACTTCCATTCGAAACATTTTTGTGTTGTTAAATGTGCTTTATGTGTTAGCGAATCTAAACACAAATTGAAAGCGTTCCAGTAAACTCGTTCCAAAACGAAAAAACTAAGATTAAGGAAAATGTGTTTGGTTCGCGAAAATTTCAGAAATTCTGGAATTTAAGAGCCTAATTTTGGAGTGAAGAAAATCAAATAGTAGCTCGCTAAAAGATAATTACTACAAATTTAAATTGATTTGTATCTCGATACTTATTTTATAATGAATTAAATTAATATGGAGTCATTTATTGCATACGAATGTTAATTACACATGGAACTATAATTAAAAGCGGATTTAACCACTCAAATTTTTGTTGAACTCAGGAAAATTAAAATTAAAACTTAGTTCGCTGTGATAATTCTAATTTGGTTTGTATAGTTGAAAGTATATATATTCTTGTGAGATAAATGCCTGCATATTTTGCATTATCTTATCTTTGATGTCATTAGTATATCCACCATTCAGTTTGTTTGTTTCCTTATGTAGATACTTGACAAAAAAATAATGTATTCCCATTGATAAGGGTGTAAATGAGTCAAAAATTGAGATGAAGTTCAGTTTGGTCTTCTAAATCCTATTACTATTATTAATTAAAATAAAAAAATTAAGAATATTAAACAAGAGTAATTTAAGAATGTAATGAATATAAAAACTTACTGGAATTAAAATTGAAAATAAATGTGAGCAAATTAAAAAAATTTATATTAAAAAAATAAATGAGTATTAAGCAAATGTAACTTAAGAAAGAATTGTATATAAAAAATGAATAAAATAAACAATTATATAGTAAAAAATGAAAAAAAGAATCCAGTGGGAACTAATGATAAAAATAGGACACAACTCTCAAAAATAAAATAAATAACGGTTTGATTCAGAAGAATTCTTATCTTTCAGTGACATCCATTGAAGAAAAAGTGAAGCACTAAACAACGTTATTTAATGAAATATCATTATGGTAATTTGATATTGTAATTATTTTTACTTGTAAAATATTAAGTATTTACTTACTGTTTAATTTAAAATCGAATAATCAATTTTAATCATCAACTTTCATAAAAGTCACACCACATTTTGAAATCGGAAAAACAAATATTCTTGACTATTAAACAATTAATTAGAAAGGAGATGCACTGTAGATCGGCAAGTCTTATCTATAAGAAAGTAATTTGATCAGTTGAAAGGAGGACTGGTTGCATCATCACTGGCAGACAAATTCACTTTTACTTGGAATTCCACTTCAGGGTGATCTGTTATTAAATGGAGAGACTACACACATACAATTTTACTGTATTAATTTCTTTACATTTAACATACTGATTTGTTAAAGTTACATATTAATTTCTGTTAGTTTAATATAGAAACAATATATTTTCCTCTATAATTAAAAAAAATGCTTATGTGAAGAAATTTACAAAAGCAATTTTGAAATATCCGTAGATGTGCAAAAAGGTAAATTCTTAATCACCTTACGATAGTTCCCCCCCCCCCCAAAGAATTGCAAAATTTGGCCGTGCTTTCATTTTAAAGTTGCGGTTTCGCTCTTTCTCTCGAACCTATGAACTGATAATTGAAGGCCAAAGCGCTTCTGTTGTCAGTTAAGCCCATAGGTTTGCAAAAAGTATCTAACACTTTTTTTAATCGCGGTTTATGTATCTAACACTTTTTTTAATCGCGAAGAAAGTGTGTGTGAATTTAGAATAACTGAATGTCTTACGAATATTTCATTCATTTTAGCGGTATTTGATCAATTTTAAAGAAATCTTTTTATATTTAAGCCTACATATGTGCAGACTGCTCAATAAATTCTGATAAACATTTCAGAAAATGGGGAATTGTTGAATATATATATATATATATATATATATATATATATATATATATATATATATATATATATATATATATATATATATATATATATATATATATATATATATACCGGGTGAGCCAAAAGTTCATTACAATTTTAAAAATTCATAAAAAAGAAGAAAGTGAGATAAAGAAGTCCGGTTTGCAAGAAAGGGCTCACAATGTAATCGGATTTTTTTTAGCAGCAAAAAAAGTTTTAGTTAAAAAAATCACCTATAGATGGCGCTGACAACGAGAGATTTAGCAGAATTATGCAAATTAATCTTGTGATAAAAGGCCGTGATACTCGAGAATTTCTCAGTCGCTTTCAGAATGCTATCATTACCCGATCGAGCGTTGTTGGTGAAGTTGTTCTATTTGAACGGAGAGTCACCACTATTGCGTTGCGAAAATTTCGCACGACGAAAGGACTGAAGACGAAGAAAAGCCCCATATCGTGTCCTGGAATAGTCAAGCTTGTCAAGAGGTTCGAGGAAACTGGCTCTTTGTAGGATCGGCCACGCAGTGGAAGACCCTCGTTGGCGGAGAGCCGAATTACTGCGGTGGAAACCACAATGAATGATTTAGCGGCGGAATCGTCCATTGGGAGTGCTCGCGAAGCTGGAAGAATATTGGATGTGCCTCAATCATCGATTCGACGTATCCTCCACGGGATATTGCATCTCTACCCCTACAAACTGCAGTCACTGCAGGAGTTACAACCGGGAGACACAGCTATGCGGGAATCATTTGCCGAGTGGGCTATGGCAAGAATCGAAAACGACCCTCACTGGTTGTTCAACGTTTTCTGGACGGATGAGGCGCACTTCACACTACACGGGGATGTCAACACCCATAACACACGTATATGGGCAACATCTAATCCTCGTAAATACACGACGAAATCTCTGCATCCAGCCAAGTTGAAAGTCTGGTGTGGCTTCACCTCATCTTTCATTGTCGGACCTTTCTTCTTTGAAGAACCGTGTCCCAGATTGGGCTGGAAAACGTGCACAGTAACCGCTAAGCGTTACCTCACTCTTTTGCGTGACAAAGTCGTGCCCGCATTAAATCAAAGAGGTGTGTTATCTGTAATAAACTTAATGCAGGATGGCGCACCACCACATTATGCCAATCCAGTAAAACGATTCCTTTTGAGTAGCTTTGGTGCAGAGAGACTGATCAGTCGAGGTTGCAAGATCGCATGGCTTCCACGATCACCCGACTCCACTCCGGTCGACTTCTGGTTGTGGGGCTATTTGAAATCACGTGTGTACCGTTCATCTCCTTCAACATTGGCCGAACTCAAAGATTCCATCTGTCGTGGGGTTTCTGCAATTTATTCCGACATATTGCATTCAGCTATAACGGGCGTTGCGAGTCGCCTTAGTTGTGTCATACAATGTACTGGAGGTCATATTGAACAACTGTTATTATCAGAATAAATGAATGGAGCGTACTGTTGTCCTTTTCATTGTGTTTCGAACAGTCAGCGCCATCTATAGGCGACATTTTTAACTAAAACCTTTTTGCTAAAAAAAAAAATCTGACTACCTTGTGAGCTCTTTCTTGCAAACCGCACTTCTTTATCTTACTTTCTTCTTTTTTTATGAATTTTTAAAATTGTAACGAACTTTTGGCTCACTCGGTATATATATATATATACACTACTGGCCATTAAAATTGCTACACCAAGAAGGCGATATGCTACAGACGTGAAATTTATACGGAAGGAAGAAGGTACTTTGATATACAAATGATTAGCTTTTCAGCGCATTCAGACAAAGCAGGTGCCAGTAGCGACACCTACATTGTGTTTAAATGAGGAAATTGTTCAGCCGGTTCCTCATACACAAATTGCATTTGAACTTTGTTGCCTGGTGAAAAGTTGTTGTGATGCCTCGTGTAAGAAGGAGAAATGCGTACCAGCACGTTTCTGACTTTGATAAAGGTCGAATTGTAGCGTACCGGGATTGCGGTTTATCTTATCGCAGTATTTCTGCTCGCGTCGGTCGAGATCCAATGACTGTTAGCAGAATATGGAATCGATGTGTTCAGGACGGTAATACGGAACGCCATGTGGGATCTCAACGGCCACCTATCACTAGCAGCCGAGAAGACAGGCATATTATCCGCATGGCCGTAATGGATCGTGCAACCACGTCACGAGCCATGAGTCAAGAAACGGGGTCGTTTGGAAGACAACAAGTGTCTGCACGAACAGTTCGACGACGTTTGCAGCATCATGGACTCTCAGCTCGGAGACCATGGCTACGGCTATCCTTGACGCTGCATCATAGACAAGAGCGCCTTCAATGGTATGATCAATGACGAACCTGGGCGAACAAATGGCGAGACATCATCTTTTCAGATGAATCCAGGTTCTGTGTACAGCATCATGATGGTCGCATCCGTGTTTGGCGGCATCGTGGTGAACGCACACTGGCAGCGTGCATTCATCATCGTCATACTGGCCCATCACCTGTCGTGATAGTATGGGGTGCCATTGGATACACGTCTTAGTCACCTCTTGTTCGCATTGACGGTGCTTTGAACAGTGCACGTTACATTTCTGGTGTGTTAAGACCCGTGGCTCTACCCTTTATTCGAGCCCTGCGAAACTCTACGTTTCAGCAGGATAATGCCCGACGGCATGTTGCCGGTATTGTACGGACCTTCCTTGATACGGAACATGTTCGGCTGTTGCCCTGGCCAGCACGTTCTCCAGATCTTTCACCAATAAAAAGCGTCTGGTCAATGATTGCCGAGCGATTGGCTCATCACTAAAAGCCAGTCACTACGGTTGATGAACTGTGGCATCGTGTTGAAGCTGCATGGGCATCTATACCTGTACATGCAACCCAATCTCTGTTTGACTCAATGGCCAGGCGTATAACTGCTGTTATTACTGCCAGAGGTGGTTGTTCTGGGTACTGATTTCTCAGGATCTATATATATATATATATATATATATATATATATATATATATATATATATCCAGCCAAATGTTTTGAAAATTTAATCACTTGTTATTTCTAGTATAATATATTTGTCTAATAAATATCATTTTGTTATCTGCATTTCTTCCTGGTGTAGCAATTTTAATGGCCAGTAGTGTATATATACCGCGTTTATATTACACATCGATAAGTTATTGGTTGTATGGCTCTTTTTTTTATACAATTTCAGTTCCGTATCTCATGATTTTTATGGGAGACAACAGCATTCAAAATACAATTCCGTGAAAACGAAAACATATTTCTTCATTAACAATATACGCATCAGTTAAACTTTTATTAGAATAAAAAAAACGTGGTAATGAATGCTGTAAAAATGTTGTCCCCTCTTTGTTAAACAAGCGAAGATAAAATTTGGGAATTGTAGATAAAATTCGAAAATCAGCGGCGATCGATAAACAAACACAAGGAACAAAAATGAATTAATATTAAAATAGTATCATGTTAAGTGGCAATTCATCTCATAAAATTTCCTATTATGTCTAGTTGATTCGGGTACCTCCAAACTTTGAAGTAATGCATTAATAAAAATAATGGCTCCCTGTTACTATTTCCTAAACGAATCCGGGTTGACTAGGCCGTAGTTTTCTTTATCGGAAAGTAGTAAGTTCGAATCTCGACATAACCGAAGATTCGTCGTGTTCACTTAAGGCAACTGGGGCATATTAAATAGGTCATGATTGCACTGCTCTGCAAGGGGATTAATACCTCTGGGGGGGGTAGGTCAAATGAATGGGGCTCTTTTGCTTGGTCCCTGTTTCTAAATTTCAAAGACTCCCATCCTGCTGCTTCCACTTAGCTGGTAGTGCCCATCTCGAAGCTATGAACACGGAAGTATGCTAGTTCAATTACTGTTCCCAAGACTATTGTTGAAAAACTTATCTTTTTCTTTAGAGTAAATGTATTATATGTGAAATCTAAACCATATCATGACTACTTCGCTCTACTTTGTTTCACAAAAAATAATTCATCATCTATTTATATTTTAAAACAAATGTTTCCTTTATGCCACACACAGCAAGTCTTAAGTTTCCATTATTACTTACCTCTTCAGTTATGAATTTAGCAAGCTACTAGACTAATTTTTTTTTTACTACATTGTTTATTTTAGTTTTGGGTTTAATTAAAACTTTCATACTCATACTTTGTGAAAATATGAGCTACATCATTCGCCTGCCCAAATTTCAACTACATATTTTAAAAAAAATGATCATCTGTAAATTGTGGTACAGACTCAACTTGATAGTTTTTGGTTAAATCAAAATCAAAAATTTGTTTTTAAATTGACATTTTAATTTTTACATTAATTTAGAACTATATTAGATATTAATGATGATTTGGAGTACAATTCTAAATCACATCCTAAGACATATTTTGCCAACTGGAAGAAACAAAACTAATCGAAATTCATATAATAACTTCAGTGATGCATTTCTAATTGATAAAAATGAAAGAAAATAGAATCAAAACTTTTTTTATTACTTTGATTTACTATTTTAGTTTAATATAATAATCAAATTAAAATCTAAAAAAGTTGGTTGGAGCAGTTTCGTGGAGTTTAAAAATCTATTTTGATAAATGCATTTTTAAAAAATACACCAGTTTAAAAAATACAATAGTTGTGCAGGCGTCTCTCTCTCTCTCTCTCTATGCATGTAGAATTCAGATTGAATAAAGATTGGGCTATTATTAAGATTTCAAGGAAAATCCTTAGCAAAAGATATTATTTAAAGAAATGAAAATTATTCCTTTTTTTTTATCATACATTTTACGCAAGAGTATTGGAAGAGAGCGAAGTGTGTTGTTTCGTAATATAGATATAAAAAAGAGTTCGATAAAAACAAACAAACAAATAACTACTAGTTTTATGTACATTTTATTGCTCTTTTCATATTTTCCGAAAAATTTCTTATGATTTTATTGTTACACAATTTGGGTTTTAACTTTCTCCTTATTTCTTGCAGCAAATAAAAACTGCGAAAAGTGTATCTTCTCTTATAAACGAATTTGATCATCCAGATTTATACTGACCTGTATTTTTGTAAAAAATGAAAACCTGAATATTTTTCGATTTATAACACTTGCTAAGATTTTACTAGACATTTTGCATAAGAATTTATTACAGAATAGGATGGAGAAATTTTTTTTAATTATTATTTTATTGCTAAGCAATTTGATTATTAACTTCTCCTTTATTTCTTGCACGAAATAAAAACTGCGAAAAGTGGTTCCTCTCTTAAAAAGTGATTTGATGGACTAGATTTATATTTCTGTTAAAAATAATAAACTCGATATTTCTCGAAAAATAACCCTTGCTAAAATTTTCCTAGACATTCTGCATAAGAATCTATTACAGAATAGGAGGAAAATTTCTGCAATAATGTAACCACTACTATATTTTCCGCCTATAATTTCTAAATATACATAAAACTAACTGATAAGTTTTTATCTATGAAGTGTGCTACTTTTTATCAAATGCGGGAGAAACTGTATGTGACTGGAAGCTCCTTAACTATTTTATTTTAGAATATGTATCTGAAATCTTTTTTTAATTTAAGGGAGATAATTGAGATCAGTACCTGAGAGTACTTCTCAATAATGGGAATGAATGATATACTAAGTATAAGTAAACGAATTTAATTATTTTTTGGTTACTGAATATAGCTATTAAATCATATCAGTCATATCTTCGTAAAAATGGTCCATAATTACTTTTGTAATAAAAGAAAATCAGACTATATTTTGTCTTCCATATTCAGTAAGCAAAAGTTTCTTTTATCGTGGTGATCTTGTGAATACATATTCTGGATTTACATTACATGTGTATGTTATTTGTAAAAGAAAATTCCTCCCTAAACATGTCTTCATAAATGTGAAATACTTTACATTAATACTGGAAAATTCCTTTATAAATAAAATTGATTTTCATTATTGCTCAAAATGATAGGCTATAAATGACTCACGTCTTTTCCTAACTTACATAAATGGAATTATTTCAACATCCCATTGTATCTAATATATTGAAAATTGATTAATATTTATTGAGAAGGACTAATTGAAAAATCGAACTCTTTCAACATTTTAATCCAATATGCAATTACTAAACTCAGCACAATTTTGAGTATTCAAATTTCTAAATCGCGAATAATAGTCAACTTCATTTTCTGCAACAAGTAAGAAAATGGTACACATATTTCTAAACATATCTCTCTAATAAAGTAAACATTAACTTCCGAAAAGTCTGATATACATAATGCGTAAATGTTTTAAGAGAATTATTAGAGAATAGTTGAGATCATTCCAAGTTCTGATGTTATTTCTAAGGAAAAAACAGATCTCTTCTTTATATCAGCAAAAATTGAATAATTTCTTCGAAACATTGCGTTTCTCAATCAGAATAAAGCTATAATTTGAGCGTTTTTCCTCCTAAAATATTTCCATATTCAATTTCATATGTTCTGAATAACGAACATGGCATAATTACATCACATTACAGATCATATGTCGCTATTATATTTCAAGTCATTATCAGTTTTCGTGACCAGAATGTAGAGAGTTTTATACTTCATTCAGTAGAAGGTCATTATACTAAAAGGGTTAATGCGTGTTAAATCATTTTTAGGGTTCAATATACACTTACTGGTAAAGTGACAACTATGAGATTGACTTCGTCACTGGACCGAAGTTCAAAATTATGAAGCTGTAAACAGCGTTCAGTGGCTTCGGTTAGTAGAAAGAGTCATATAGAAATACGAGAGTTACTCCGAAATTTTTGAGGTACGCGCAGACGAGAATTTACAAAATAAAAATAACGGATTAATTTTAAAATACAAAGTATTTTAACACAGAAAATGATTTTTACTGACTTACTTCAACTTGTTTAGGGTAGAGTAAATTTTAAACAGAAGAGAAAAATGGAGTTGACGCGAGAACATTTTCGCGCTATGATTTTCTACGATTTTAAAGCAGGATTAAAAGTATTATTAGACCCATTTTAACTTATGCTTCAGACTTGGGCCATGACACAGAAACATGAATGTCGTTTGCTATTTTTGAAAGGAAAATTTTGAGAAGCATCTATGGTGGAATGGAAACAAATGGGGTATGGCGTAAAAGCATGAATTATACAAAAGTTTTAAGGACATTGATGTTATCAAATACATTAAAATACAAAGGATGGGATGGGTTGGCCATGTTATTCGTATGCCAACTGAACGCACCTCTAAAAAAAATCTTTTTTGCAAGGTCAATGGGAAAGCATTCCAGAGGTAGGCCCAAAATCAGATGGATTGTCTTGATAGAGACTTTAATGCTATTGGAACATCTAATTGGAAAAGTGCTGCTGAGTACAGGTCAAGATAGAATAAGCTCATTGAGAAGGCCAGAACCCACACAGGGTTGTAGTGCCATTGTTGATTGATTGATTGATTAAAGCAGGATTAAATCAAGAAGAATGCGTTCAACGGTTGCAGTTAGCATTTGGTGATGAATTTCCAGCTCGTGCTATTGTATTCAGATGGTTTAGAGAATTTAGAAGAGGTAGCAATTTTCTTCAGGATGAAGAACACACAGGAACGTCGCCGTCGGCAGTAATCCCGGATAATGTGTTTGCCATATGAAAAATGTTAATGGATGATAATCGCTGTACCTATCAAATTGTACAGAAGAAACTTAACACAAGATCCGCAGCAATACACAAAATCATTCATGAAGAATTACACATGAAGAAATTAGTTTGCCGTTGGGTTCCCCATAATCTAACTGAACACCAAAAAGAGGAGCGTGTCAGAATCAGTAAAGAAACTCTTAAATTGCTAAATGATGGTGGCCACCGCATCATTTCTAAAATTGTATCATGTGATGAAGCGTACATACCGTTTTTTGACGTTCCAACACGTCAAGAAAGCAAAAAATAGATCTTTGAATATGATCCCACGCCAACAATAGTGAAAAAACAACGCGCACTGAAAAAAGTGATGTATGCCGTTTTTTTAAGAAGTAAGAGATTGGTCAAAACCATCAAGTTGGAAGAACAGAAGACAGTTACAGCAAACTGGTATACCACTAAATATCTTCCAGAAATTCTACAAGAACTGAATGTTAGGGGACTAATGCTTCACAATGACAATGCATCTTCACATACAGCCGGATTAACAGTTGAGTCTCTTAAACAAAAACAAATTAAAGTGATCGAACATCCGCCGTATTTACCTGATCTAGCTATGTGCGACTGTTGGTTATTCTTTAATTTAAAAAAGAATTGACGTGGATGTCGTTGTCATTCAGAAGAAGAGATTGATGTGGCTATAAATGCATTTTTTCATCTATTCCAAGAAATGAATAGCTTGAAGCATTAATTACTTAATCTGTGGAAAATTCGTCTACAAAAGTGCATTGATGCTGTAGGAGACTACTTTGAACTTGCCTAAAATGTTGTAAGTATAACTTTAAAAACCTAGTTGTATCTCAAAAATTTCAGAGTGACCCTCGTATATCGTGATAACTTCATCTCTTGATTTTTTACAACTGTGCTACATAATAAAGATAAAATTTATTTTAAATTTAATTTATGTTTTAGTATGTTAAAAATAATCTATAAGGGATCATAGCTCGTTTCTAGAAACTTTAGCAAGCAGCGACTTATCAATAATAAATATAATTTTTGTGTGTGTGCTCACTAATGCAAAAATGAATGTGAATCATTCTGAAAGAAATTCAGTTACTTGTGAAAATTCAGAAAAGATAATGTCATCGTCGTGATTTTCATATAACGTGGAGTCTAAATTAAACTCCTCGTAGTCTTTAAAAAAGCATTAGCACATTGCCTCAATAAAGTATTGAAGCCTTTTCTGCTCTAAAATTTTACTTTAAATATCTCAAAATTTAATTTATTTGTACAAGAAAATTTTTTACAGTGGTTATTTACAAGAAAGTTATTTACAGTGGAATATTCCTATATATGCAATTATCATTTCGTTATGTAATCAAAAAAAAAATAAATAAATAAATAAATAAAATAAAATAAAATCTGAGAATTTGAACTGTTATCGAAAGAAAATTTTGATGCAATATAAATATTTTTTCTACTGCTATTTTAACTCAACAGTTAAGTCTAGTTTTCATTTCAGTATTAGCTCATTTGTAAAGAATTAAGCGGAAACTTATGTAGATATTATTTAGTCTAGGTAATGAAGTATATATATAGGATTTGATCCTCAGAGTCAGCGAGAGCTTCCTAGAGAATACCCTGGTCCTCCAGGTTAGGGGTTAGACTTGAGAGTGACATTTCCATTCTCTGTAAAAAATACCAACGCTATGAAGTCTCAAATTCTGTGTAACTTACTCGGATTACTTCTCTGAAAACGATATAGAATTCATAAACGGAGAGGTTTTTAATATGAAATATAACTAAGAATTAATAGCACTGCAGGAAATTCGATAGAAAGGAAATACCAATAAAAAGTATAAAGAAAATGGCTATTATTATGCATCTGTAAGAAAATAACTATTATTTACACATACATTTATGTTGCACTAAAGGCAGTATAAATATTGGTGGAAAAACTGGAAACGTTGAAAATTTTAAGGTGATTCGATATCAGCTATACTAATCAGTATAGTCTTTCATAAAGTAATTGCATCAGTTTATCAAGAAGGAATTGTATGTACTAAGACAAAACACAAATCTATCTGAACATAAGCAGATGACACTGTAATACTTATTTGAAGAAAAAATAAATGCAATTAACAAACTGATTAAAAAAGTATATGAAATTGGCTCAAGGATAACGGAAAGTATGAAATTAAATTCATGATTATGTCAACATCTGAAGAAAAAAGACGAATGCATTAATAAATAATATTAAGGGTACAAAAGCTTTGAATTATTCGGAAAATCAAGTAACAATAATGTGAAATTTATGATAGTATTAATAAACAGTTATAAAGGAAAATAGAGCAGTGTTACCGATACTAAAATCCTAAAAATTAAGTTAATCTCAAGAAATTATAATACAGTACAACTATGCAATATTTTAATACGACTAAAAATTAGTTACTTATGGTTTCAAAATCTGCATATTATCAAGCAAAGATAAAAAGAAGTTTTGAACGAGATTTGTTGGATGAATTGGTGAACCCATTAAAGAAGATAAAGATAGAAGGAAAGAGGAAAATTAAGATTTACCCCAGTTACAAGGATACAAGGGATGGGAAATGTAGGAAGAATGGAGAAATAGATATGAGAAAAAGAAAAGCATGAAAATGCTAACAGGAAAACAGACAGGCCAGAACTGAGATAGCTGGCTAACTGAAGACTTTGAAAAAATGAAAAGCACTAGGAAAGAAATCTGCTGAGAAATTACTATAGAGTTCGATAACAGAAAAGCCAAAATCCGTTACGGGTTTTTGACCAAGAAAAAGAGTAGAAAGCTTTAGAGAGTTTAAAAAGTTCAAATCGTTAGAAATGAGGGAGTAAGCAAATATCAAATTCGGAGATTAATTTTCGTTAGAAACGCACAATAAATCCAGGAGGTGGCGCTACAACCACTCTTTTACGAGCTAAAAATTTGATCATACTTGCGGCAAATTCTAATACCTAGATCAGAAATGGCTCAATAATACTAATCTTCGAAGCAGATAACACAATGCTCACGCTGCCTCTTCTAATCGTTTAGTATATTCATTTTACTAGGAAGAAAATTTTACTCATAATTTCTGCTGCACGCAAATATGAAAGAGCAAAAGCAAGCCAGAAATTTTTAGAGAAATTCATTTCTTAAGTGAAATTAGTTTTGACAGAATTTCCAGTTTCTTCGAGTTGATTTTTCTATATTTTATTTATTTTTTTCATATTAATGTTATACTTGAGATATTAATTCTCTTTATTTAAACTACGAAAAAGAATAAATATAATTTTTGTAACTTTTCGTTAATTATTAATTACTGCCCTACAGTAACTTATAAAAACGACAATATAATAAAAATTAATGATATACTTCCCCATTATGTTTCTTTAAAAACCTAATAAGAAAAAATAGTTGAAAAGTTTAGCCGATTTGACTTAGCAAATGTCAAATCGAAAGAATTTTGTAGTGAAAATATTGAAAAATTAAACTACGTTGATGAATTAGAGAACCCCGAAATCATGAAGTAATGTTTAAACTCCAGTGAACAGTTAAAATGATAATGAATAAAAAGAATTAGTTACTTAGCTCTAAAAATTCAATATATTAATCCCTATTATGAAGAACAAAAAAAAGTAACATTTTATTTTTTAATAGACAGTTTTCTTAATCATGAAAAATTTATTAGAAACCATATTGATAGAAAGCTCTCTATCTTAGATCAAATACTGAAGCATGCATCATACTTGGAGAATAACATATTTCAAGTATATATTATATTATTTAGTTTTCCTAGCACGTA
Organism: Latrodectus elegans; assembly: GCA_030067965.1. Lineage (NCBI taxonomy): Eukaryota > Metazoa > Arthropoda > Arachnida > Araneae > Theridiidae > Latrodectus > Latrodectus elegans. Next base: position 65,118,833 of record CM057817.1, on the reverse strand, counting down.
GTCAAACATTAGGCATGATTTTATTAATCTAATTTACTCTTAAACGCATAAATTTTATTTTTCAATACAAATTCTATCTACAATGGATTATAAATCTAAATATATATTCTCTTAAATCTACCTAAGAACAAATGGCATTCCTTTGTAAAAATTCAAACAGTTTTAAGAATTTAAATTTTAATTGAGATATGCTGAATCACAGAAATGATGTATTCTGTTCGAAATACTTTTCCAAAATATTAATTGAGAAATTCTTGGGTATAAATCTTAGATATTTACTCACATCGTTTTCTGGAATGAGCTGATTCTTGGTAGTAAATGCTGTTTCATTGATATAACACGCATCGCATTTTCATACTGAACTCTACAAAACAGAATTCTCTGCACACAAAAATCTATGCATTATAGGAAAAACTATAGATTATGATTTGTTAGACGCTGTCATTTTATGAGATAAATCGATAGATATTACCATTTATGATAAAGTAATTATCTATTTCTGTAGCTTTACTCTTATTCATTGTCCCCTCTCAAAACTAAAGGAATCAAGATCGGGGAGAATCCAACCATGGTTAATCGTAGTTTAACTGAGAAATTTAGCAGAAAATGAAAATAATGCTAACGAAATTTCTGTCAATCAAATCCTTCATTTATCAACAAAGATTAGATAATTTTCAAATATGAACTTTGACACATTCAATGTCTAGGTACTTGAGATAACCGCAAGGTAAGACTTGTATTTTTATCATTGATTTTACTTTAGTATACTCTACTTAGCTTCTAGGAAAGGTAAACTCTTGTAATACACCAAAAGCTTCTGGTTGGTGAGTAAATCCTAATTATTAAACATTTCACTTTCGTTATCGTCTATTTAGCATTAACATTTATGTGCATAAACTTAATTTAAATAATTACTGAATTTGTGTGTGTAGCTGTTTATAATTATTCTTTTTATAGAAGTTAAGTTTTTATTTAAAATGTAGTGCAAAGCCCTTAAGTTTAAATGCTACTTATTTTTGTTGATATTCCTATTTATTTTTTATCTATCTTTGGAAAAAGAATAATTATATATCTTTAACTATTAATAAGCAATGTTTCATGTTATGAACGTGGACATGCCTATACTATAATTTAATTTGTTTTACAACCATTTTGCAAATAAGTTTATCTGTTTATCCCATAGTTAGACACATATATGTAGTATCAATTTGTGAGTAAATTTATTTTCAATGTTTGAAAATAACTTGAGCGGAAAATATAACTTTTTTAAGTTTCTGAATAAAATGCAGTGGTCATTACCATAACTAACATGCAGTTTTGTTATCATTTACTGAATAAACTGAACATTTTATTTAAATAAAATTTATTAAAGTAATCCATGAATTTAAAAAGTTTTTAAAATAGATAGATTTTTTGATTAATAACATTAGCTCCTACAATATTTTTTTATTTAACTCCGCTACATGAGTGAGTACTTGTGTATAGATCCATTAAAGTGTGGTAAGTGCTTCCTAAGAATGTTTGTTGGCACAAATTTTGAAGTACATAAAACAAATTGTCAGATGTCAGATGATTCACTACACTAAATGTAAATCACAAAAGATTTATAATTAAAAGATTCTTGAAAATGGTATTTTTTGATGAAACATCTTGCAGTGTGTACCTTTTCCCTTGTTCTCTTGCAAAGTCGTAAAGAATAATTTTTCTTGGATAGTGTCAGTAAATAGATACGATATTCATTGTTTTTCGACTAATTTATTAGAAGCAATTTAAATTTACATAATTCTTGATAATCAAGCATTTCCTATTTAAATGTATTTAGATTATGTAGAAAACATTCCTTTCTAAATTTTTCATTTTCTATCATTTTTTAGAGTCTTTTTTATAAACTATTGTGGTTGTACCAGAGTCCTTTTAAAAAATTTTTATAAAAATTAGATTTTATCCTAAAATACTTTTAGATCCTATTTAAAAATACTATTAATTTCCTTTTTTAAAGACGATCATTCGTTTATCAGTCATGTTTACTTACGTCTAAGAAACTTTATATCTATAAAAAAGCTTTCCAAACAAATCTTCATAAGTACAGTAGATTAATATAATATCAATAGCAATGTCGATGGTATTATTACTGAATCAGTAGTGAAAAATCTTGGTTATATATTTAATCTTCATCAACAAGAGTTTTAGATAGTCATAAGTCATAATGCGTTATTTCAAAAAAATATCTAAAATATGCATTCTTAATCAACAGCATAGAATAGATTTTCTCTTTTAATTGTAACACACTCTAGATAACTGAATAGAATATGGCCGTTGTAGGTAGTGTCAATCAATTCTTTTTGTCAGATCCAGTGCTCAAGTATTTATCTTGGTATTCTTTTATTTATAAGATATTGTTGGTCTTGAATTTTACGTTGTGCCTATTAGTAAAAGCTTACTCTTTTGATACAAAGAATATGGTCCTGTTATAGTTATTGTTGAACAGTGGAAATTGTTTATCTATTTTCTGTTTCTTCCAGAAAACTATTTAGTGTTAATGTTAGAAAATTTCTAAATTCATATGGAGAGAACCTGGGACCCGCTACCTGCCCTCCAATGCCTGCGAAATTGACCATTATGGTAGTGGAAGCTTAATGGTCAGTGGCGTAGTGAGGGGGGAGGGGGCAAGGGGGGGCTATCATGCCCCGGACGCAGCTTACAGAGGGGCACTAAATCATTTCAAAGCTATAAAAAATTTTTCAGAAAATTTCAATCTTAGTTTTATTATAATATCAATTTTATTCGGAGAAATAAACAAGCAATTTATAATTATTGTATCATGTCCAGGGAAGAATAAAAAAAAAAAGCTCCAGGGAGGAATCAGATTTGGAAAAGAGAAGAGGTTGTTGATGAAAAATGATGAAGAGCTGCAGGAGCTTGCCATAAATGAACTTACTTATTAATGATCTTACTCTTATATCTCTTAATTATTAACAATTTTGCATAGTTTAGTTCCTTTAAAAGTTTGTTCTTTTAATTATGCTTCGATTTTTATTACTTAAGTAGTTGGATTATCGATTTTCATTCTTTTAATCCTTCCCTTTTTAAGTTTCATACTTTGATCAAAGTTTGTGATGCTATTGCTTTGTACTAAAAATCTTGTAAATGTGTAAATAACGAAAATATCTTAAATTTTTTTAATATAAAATTTCTGGAATATTAGATTGGTCAGTTCCATTTTAATGCATATGAGAGATTTTTATTTTAGTATGAAGTTATTTACTAAATTATTTGTGTTAATGTTATATGGTAATTTTTGGATCTATTAACTTAAGGAGATTACAGAAGAGTAAACTCATGAAAGACACCTATATAATTTTGTGAATACGCCAATATTCACAGTGTCCTTTATGATTCAGTTGTTATACACGTTATCTAAGTCAAGTTATATATACTATAAAAAAGTCATAACACAATAATATTAACAAAATAAATAAGTTTGTTTTACTCAATATAAATAAATAAAAACGTTCAATGAATATTATTTTCTCTGCACTCTCCTCTGGATGTTATAATTATTCAAAACTTAAAAGTTTTTCGTCGACATTTCAATGTTTTGAAATATTATTTGTCGTGCAATTTTTTAATTTCTCATAACAGATTAAATAATTCTATTTAACAAGCAGTACTAATATTTTTGATATACTTTTATAATAAACATGTGAAATAATTTTAATCTTATATATATATATATATATATATATATATATATATATATATATATATATATATATATATATATATATATATATATATATATATATATATATATATATATATATATATATATATATATATATATATATATATATATATATATATATATATATATATATATATATATATATATATATATATATATATATATATATATATATATATATATATATATATATATATATATATATATATATATATATATATATATATATATATTAATATATATATACATATATATATATATATATATATATATATATATATTAATATATATATAAATATATATATAACTGAAATATTAATTGAAACTTGCAAGAATATAAATGTTAAATAACAGAAAAGTCCGATTTTACTTAAGTTATCAAGAAGTGATATAGAAAAATCCGTTTCAGTAATTATTGAAATAATACTATTATATACATTGTCCCAAAATAAAAATAAAACCCTTGTATATTTTTTTATCTCAGGCTTTTACTGCTGTAGCCATTCAGTCTAGTGTCGCATTACACTCGTGAGAAAATTCCTGCTGAAACGTGTGTCATATTAGCGGTTCCCTTTGTCAAAAATATTGTGTCCGGCACCAGACTGGCCTTCAAAGAAAGGGAGGAAATTTTTCATAAAATAGCACTACAGTATGTCCCCTAGGGAATTGCCTTCCTGGAATAGAAATGGAGGGAATCGAGAGCTAATTACCTCCAAATTCTAGGAAAACACATAAACTTTCCTTCCTTTTCTTTGTTCACACGGTTAGTATTTCGTTTCTTCCAAAATATCACTTCATCGGAAACAAAAATGTAAACTTAAGAAAATCTGGAGTTTTGACATTTAAAATATTATTGCCGTAAGTTATATTTTCTGTCTACTATATATTCTTTAAATTTGAATATTTATTTCATATTTTTGCTGGTATAAAACTGGTACTAACATATTTTTGCAGACTTTTGAAAATTAAATATTAAATTACTAATTTGTTAAAACTATTCATTTAAAAATAATTTATATTATCTTTATATGTTTTTGTTTAGGGAAATAATTTTTTATTTGACTCGTAATTTTGTTGACTTTACATAAGCACCTTATATTGAAAAATTCTTTTTTCAAATAGTAGAAATTAAAAATCTATGAATGTTTTTTTTCCTCTTTAAATGATTTTTTTATTTTCTGTATGTTTAAACATACAGAATCTTGTTCTTTAATAGCGTAACAACCTATTGCAGGTTTTAGCTGTCTCTACAGTACTCCTTAAACATACAGAATATATTTCTTAATTAATTAGTTCAATTTATATAAAAAACAAATCTTTTAACTTGAAAAATTCGTTCAAGAAATTTATAAAGAAATCGTACATATTTCTCATTCTACATTGTAAAAGTTTAAAAATAAGATCGTCTTTAAATGATTTAAATTTATTGAAAGAAAAAAAAATTCATGCCATTGCATGAACAGCACTTCCAAAATGATTTTTAATAGAAATAAATTTTAATTTTAATAAAAATTTGTCCTTATTTTAATAATAAAATACATTTTTTTTAATATCTTAAAAAAAAAAACTATTTAGAAAAAGCCCTTTAAAATACGAAGAAAATTTTCACTGCTATGATAACTAATTGAGAAAATTTCTGTACATAAAATTATGCGATATAACAATTAAAATATATTTTTTGTCTCAGCACTTTTAATTTTTGATAATATTTTGAATCAATGAAAAACTTGAAAGAACAATATACAGGGCATCAATTTGGAGAAAAAAATTATTTTTAATAACACAATATATATTGTTTGACAGAAAATTTCTGATTATATTAGATATGCATAATTTTACTTTATTTTACGTGTGTTTTGATTTTTAATTTAAGAAATATACAAAATATTTTTGTTGTCTGTATTAACGTTCCGTTGTTCATCAGATATTTGCATTGATAGTGTTATGGCATATAATTTAGTTATCTAAACTGAAAAATTATATGAAGACTTATTAACAAAAGTCTTCTAATTTTGGAATCAGAAAAATTGGTTTTATTGTATAAAAATGAAATATTATAAACTATCAATATTAAGCTTTGTAATTTAAATTTTTTACAATAAAAATAATTTTTATTTACCTTAATGGCCTGAATGATATAATTTAAAAAGCTATTTTAAATGCAAAATTTCCCATATTATAATTGTTTTTCACAGGAATTTTTCTGAAATAAAAAAATGAAATAAAATTTTCTGTCTAATCTGTGGTAAATGAAAAGTTTAAAAATATATCATTGTGAAAAATCAGATGAGTTGATCCTAAATTAGGAGTGCTTACTCAATTATTATTTTGCAATAAACAACTAAAGTTTGTTAAGTTAGTAATATTATAGAATTTTTGAAAATATGTTAAGATAGCATACGTTCAACACCAAATGATCAACAATTTATAGAATCTTTCATAAATAAGCTAATGCACAGTTAATAGGGAGTAAAAATGTTTGTTTCAATTGGCTAACAATCTAGGAAAAAAAATCATTAAAAATTTTGTAAGACATTGTTGCGGAAATGTTAAATTATTAAAATGAATTTTCTTAAAAGTTAAAAATTAATTGATAAATAAATAAATATCCCAACTTCAAAACTGTAATATCCGGATCACAAGGCCTACAGCGCCCATATCTGTTTTCCTAACCAAGGGCCCTGGGGTGCGAAGCATATGTCCCGGTTAGGTGGTCAGCCTAAAGCTAAATCCCTGGTGTTTAGTTCCCAAGCATGATTGGTACTCAGTTAATCGATCGACTGAAAGAATGAAAGATTGAGTTGACCTAGCCTGAGAATCGAATCTTGAACCTGTATCTTGGGAACACTAAGTCACCGTGCTTAACAAATGTAAAATTTTGGGTGAATTTTGTCACACAGATTTGCATGGAACAGAAGTCTATAGAGAAATGCGGGACTGAAAGATGTTACTCAGCAGTAGAAAAGAAATTGAACCAAAAACTCTATTAGATTTTCCAACATGCCTTATCTCAAACGGTGAAGATAGAGAGAAGAGGTTGCCATTCAAATACTTTTTACTATTTCTGCATCAATTGCAAGCTGCGAACGTTCATTTAGCAAAATAAAATTAATTTTGACATATTTATGATCCACCATGAGTCAAAATCGAATAAGTGATTTAACAATTTTAAGTATAAAAAAAGAAAATTTGAAATGATCAACTTTGATAAAGTAATAGGTCAATTCGCTTCAGCAAAGGCAAGAAAAATGTGAATAGTGTAGTATACTAGATTGCGAATAATTACATCTGCTTATATCTATGATACATAATAAATTATTTCCCGTTTAAAAATTTTTTTAATGTTTTTTTAAAATAATTGTATTAGTATTTAAAACCATTTATTTCTTTTTATAATTAATTCTAAAGTCCGGTTATTCTAATGACACTTTTCCGAATTCAATATAAATATTTTTTTTAATTACAATTGAATTTTGTTTAAATTTAAAGTTGAGCTTGATATTTTAAAATAATATATTTTCGATTATTTTATAGTAGGTACAACATTCTGTTATTATTTATATTGTGCGTATTCTTATTACAATTATAGTCTATTTATTATGATGTATCATATATCGTTATATTATTATATTTCTTTTATTATTTAATACATTTTATGCCCATATTTATACTGTAGTATTATTTATTTTTCAAGGGGACGCCGAAAACGGTATCGTACCGGAGCGCCAATTATGCTCACTATGCCACTGTTAATGGTATGACCAGGCATAATGATAACTCTCCGCTCACCCCTCCATGATTTTGACTGAGGCAATGTGACTGTGAAATATAGGGATAAGGTTTTGGAGTCCTCTGATTCCATTTTCAGGGGCGCAGTTGGCGCTGAGTTCATTGTAACTGAAGATAAAAGCGAAGTCAATTAGAACTCTTCTGGTCAACAAATTTTTAGAAAGGGAGGATATTCAAAAGATGGATCTCTCCGCTGGATAGCCAAGCAGATCTCCAGACTTCAACTCTGTGTATATCTGGGACAATCTGGGTAGTGCAATGGCAACTCTCACACTCCTTCCGAGAATCATCCATGGTCTAAAAGCAGGGGGGTTGTTGAAGAAGTGGGACTAAAAGAAATCATAAATATGAAATCACGTTACGTATATGTGTCAGAGGGGCTATTTTTTTCTGGTCTGAATCCGCTATTGCATGCCTTCTGAATTTATTGAATATTACACATGTGTGTCTTATAACTGTTGAATGATTATTTATTCTATAATGCATCAATGTATTAGTCGAATTATGTACGCATCAAATTTCATTAAAATCGGTCCAGTACTTCTGGACGTAATTGACGAAAACTGAAATAATTTTGAACGCCAGTGAATTATACATGCAAAAAATATGTTTGGGTCTATCATTCTTTTTCCCTTACTTATTTTTTTGTTGTAAAATAAATTTCCAATTTATAAGACAAGTACCAGATGAGAACTCTTTCATTAAGAGTAAGAATAACGTTTTAGAATATCTTACCAGCGTTCATCCACTTCTAACAACTACACCACTTTGAAGACCTAAAAATATGACAGCACTCCCACCAAGTTTTAATATGGTTTAAACTATGAAAGAATTCTTTTATTTATAATTAAAAAATAAAGGATAAACAAAAGATATTTTGTAATTGTAAATTGTGCCATGTAATCAATGTTTTCAAAAATTATCTTGAAATTAGGATTGCACTTTCTATGCCCTACAGTAATAGTTGAAACATAAAAATAAAATTAAATTAAAAACCAAATCAATAAATAAAATGTTCAGTCTTTCCTTAAATATACTCTCAAGACAAAATGAAAATGATGAAGATTGCTTATATATATATATATATATATATATATATATATATATATATATATATATATATATATATATATATATATATATATATATATATATATATATATATATATATATATATACACACACCGGCCAACTTGTCTAGTGGTCAGCGTGCCTGACTACGGATAGGAAAGTCCTAGGTTCGAATCCCGGTTAAAGCATGGATGTACTTTCTCTCTCTCTATCCTGTCTTTGTCCTTTCCTTGTATGTGTGAATGAAGTATGAATGACGACTACCCTATAAACGGGTCCCTATGGCATGTGTGACGGTGCGATGGTGGCCCACCCCCTGAGGTGCACCCGGGGCAACACTTGGGCGGCTAAGAGGTCGCTGTTTCTGGCTGTTCTGGCTAAGAGGTCGCTGTTTCTGGCTGTTCTGGCTAAGAGGTCGCTGTTCCTTGGGTATCAGGGAGCAATAGATTAATAGACTAAGTTGCAGTTGTAACTGTCTACAATCTGCCATTTGAAATATATATATATATATATTTAAATAATTTTTTATCCTAATGGTCACTTTGGAGGTTTGGAGGTTATATAAGCAACTGGGACAAAACTTAAAGGAAGCATGAATAAAATAGAAACTTAAATCAGAGAATAGTTGTTAAAACTGGCATTGTATTTTAATTTTTTAAGGAAACTATTTAACAATATTTTTTTAAACTAGGACGAAATCAGCTAATTAATAATTTTTTTTAACATATGAAATATTTTAACAAAAAACTTTATTTCTTCTTTATGATTTATCAGTATAGACAATTATGTGTAAATTTTTTAAAAATCTTATATTGTTAATTTCATAAACATAAGAGAATTTTGTATAATATATATATATATATATATATATATATATATATATATATATATATGTATACACTATGTCCACTGAAGACCTCTGGCAATGGCTGCTACTATATTTATAAAAGTGGTGTCTGGGTATAGTAAAGTAACCATGTGCTACTAAATGAAGCAGACTACAGCACCACCTGATGGAAAACTGTGAAGTTAGCATTTTTATCTCAAAAACGGAACAAGATAGAGAGAAAAAGTGATATACAAAGTTGTAGAGCATCCTTGATTTAGTACGAAAAGATATCTTGTAAGCATTAATGTGAAGAATACAACGGTTAAAACGCGCATTTGTTGTTTCGTACTGTGACGTGACTAAGCGATCTAAGAAAAAAACAAACAAATAGTTATAAAAATATACTTTATTTAAGATGTTCAAACTTCTCACCGTCAGCTGCAATGCACATTTGCATCCTCGCTTGAAGATCCCGTTGCACACGTTGCTACACGCGAGCATAATGCGTCGTTTAAGGTCTAGCAATTTTTGCGAAGGGGTCGCATACACCAGCTGTTTCAAGTATCCCCCCAAGTAAAAATCCAGTGGAGTCAGATCAGGAGAAAGTGGAGGCCACTCTTCGAAACCACCATACCCTAGTATTCGGTTGCCAAATTCCTTGACGAGGTACTGCTTCACTGGAGATGTATTGTGAGCAGGCACGCCGTCATGTGGAAACCATAGATTTTTAAGATTAAACAACAGCAGATTCTCCACAAAATCGGGTATTACCTTCTGTAGCAATTGTAACTATCGTGCACACGTTAACGTGCCATTGTAAAATATTGGGTCTATCAGCTTGTTATTGCGTACCGAACGTTAATAGCATACCGCATTCGATGTCGAACGTCGACGAATCATTTAGGATTTTCCAGCGCCCACTAATGGGTGCTTTGCCTATTGTACATGCCATTCCGTGAAAAGCATGCCTCATCCGTCCACATTATATTTGCCAAGAATGTTGGCTGGACCTGTATCTGATTCATGACGAAGTTGCACCATGCATAGCTTTGCTTGGCATCCTTGACCACTAAAACATGTTCAGACGTTGGTCGGTATAGATGAGCACCAGATTAGCTTAGGATTTTCCAAACCTGATTTTTGGAGAGACTAGTGTTGACTGATCTCTCTGACGCTGCATTTCGGATATGCGAGGGCATATGCTAATAATTATCCGGTTGAACTTGCCGTTCTACCTTAGCTGGTCTGCCAGATCGAGGTCGAATAGTAACGCAACCTGCCTCCCTTTAAACATTTTACAACAGTTAGGATGGTTTGATGAGAAGGATGCGGGCCTGCAGGGAAACGTTGGCGGTACAACCTTGCTGTTGATCGTGCCTTGCGTCGACATTCACCGTACAGTAAAACCATCTCACAATACTCAGCTTTTGAATATTCTGCCATGACCATGAGCATCAAAATACTACAGCCCCAAGAAGATGTCTCTTTTATAGCTGTCTCAGCTGAACAGGCGTGATGTTTCTTACGAATTTGCATGCTGCATACAAATTGTTCGAATGATTTTTAATACTTCCGTTCTAATAATAATTCCCTAAATATTTCACTTTTATTTTGAAATGGGAACATTTTGAAATAAAAGTGAAAAATGTAATTACGAAAATGATATTTTGTTTTTTCAAATATGCACACATACGATGTGCCACGTCACAGCACGAAACAACAAATGCGCGTTGTAACCATTGTATTCTTCCCATTAATGCCTACAAGGTGTCTTTTCGTTCTAAATCGAGGATGCTCTAAAACTCTGTAAATCACTTTTTCTCTCTATCTCGTTCCGTTTTCGAGATAATAAGGCAAACTCCGCAGTTTTCTACCAGGTGGCGTAGTAGTCTATTTCATTCATTAGCGCATGGCTACTTTACTATACCTAGACACCACTTTTATAAATATAGTGACAGCCGTTCCGAAGTCAAGAGGGTGGCAAGGGGCTTTTATATATATATATATATATATATATATATATATATATATATATATATATATATATATATATATATATATATATATATATAAGAACTTAAATGATATTTGTTGAGGTACAGGGTGATTATGAAAAAACTACCCCGGCATATAGGACCCTAACTATCATACCATTCACAGAAAGTAAATGAAATTTTATCATAAGGTATTTTGAGGTATGCACTCAAGAATGATATGGGAAACAATATTATCACTCTAACGCTTACGGTTACAGTGAAAAAATTTCGAAAATATCAAAAGCTACACAAAGTATTTTGTATTGGAATGTTTTCTCCTTTGGGAAAGGCTCTAAATAGAGCGTTCTAAAGTCAAATGTAGTATGAAAATCACCGGTGGTAGATAGGCTAATAGTGAAGACAACCAATAAGGTCAGGAAATCAGAATAAAATAAAGCATTTTATTGTGGTTCACAAATTCTCCACATCTTCTTCACACGCGATGAGGCTTTGCATATTGCAGATGGTGGTTAGCATTGTAACACGCACCATGACTTTAAGAATCTCTTGAATCACTATTCTGATGGCATCTTTCAAATCAGATGCAGTTTGGGGACAAAAATGAAACATTTTGGATTTCCGATATCCCTGCAACCAGAAATCCATTGATGTCAGAGCAAGAGAACTTGAAGGACACGGAAACAAGAAATGACGGGAGACAACTCTGTCACCAAACTGTTGAATAAAGACACTATATGTGGAGACGCGCCATTATTGCATCGACACTACTTCAAACAGAGCATTTCGGCGTTGCAATGCGGGAACCGCGTAACGAGTTAACATGTCCAGATAGCTTGCACTCATTACTGTACACGTTTGCAGATTTACGGCAGTGATTTCTTCAAACAAATAAGGGCCGAGGATGAGCGTAATTGCTATACTATACCACACAGCCACTTTTCCCTCCTGTAATAGTAATGTAAGCACATCATGTGGAATGTAAGCACACATGTAAGCACATCATGTGGAATGTAAGCACACATGTAAGCACATCATGTGGATTATTCTCTGCCCAGTTCACACAATGTTTCGAATTCACGTTACCAGTTGACGAGAAATGCATTTCATCTATCTACAGAATGCATAAAGATCAGCTACTATTATCATCGCATCGAATAAGAAATTGATTCACGAAATCCAGCTGTAATTGATAGTCTTTCACTTCCAGCATTTAGACATTCTGGAATCAATACGGAAACATGTTTAGAACAGAGCGTAGAATTCTGTGGATATTGAATTTGACAGATTCAGAACAAGATAGCACAGTTCATCTTATGTACACTTGTAGGATAAAATGCGCTTATTGCCTGATGAATTTCTTTAATAGATTTCACGGGAGTAAAAGGTACTAGACCGAGGTCGATCGCATATGCAGCCAGTTTCTTCAAATTTATGAATCCAGTCTTGTACAGCTTTGACAGTTCATGGGTCTCGCCGTAATCCATAATTTCTGGTGTAAACACGAAATATCTCTGGGTTTTTTGTCCACTCAGGTAATAAATCTGTATGATTCCCCTATGCTCTTTCCCTGAAAGCGGCATCTTGTTCAGAATGGCAGAAAGCAATGTACGCGGCTCGCATTTCGCAGTGTCTTTTTCTTTCACCTAGCATGACAACGTCAGTCATGACTGTGTCTTACGTAGAACCCGATATTAGCGTTTTTGGTTTCTTCTCGTTTTGTGGAAGACTGATGAGGCTGGGATCTCAACGTCTGGAAGCTGAAGAAACGGTGAGATACATGACGTAAATGAAGCGAACATCAATGATCTGGTGCACGGAACGATAACTTTTTAATTTTTCCATGCCTAGATCAGAGGAATTTCGTACTACAGGTGCCATTCCAACGCTATTTAGCTTTTTTAGCATAGAGATCTTATTCCAATACAAAAAACTGGATTTCATGATTGAATCTAATAATAATTTGTTTAAATTTTAAGCAATATAATTAAAAGGAACTATTTTTAGTCTCTTTTAATTGGTTACAATAATTACGTTCACTGTTTGGGGACGAATTGGAACAGTGCAACTTTTCACACTTATCTTTAAATGATCCAGGAATAGTAAGAGAATTCATTTTTAAACTGCATACCTAAATTATTTGTTTCTTTTTTCCCTGAAAGATACTCTTAAGAGATTGAAAATGTATAGGATAATATATATAAATTAAATTTTTTAACACGTGAAAAATATATCTCGACTATAAAACACTAAAGATTAAAAACAATTAAAAACATCAAAATAAATTTTATGTTTAAATTTTTTTATCAAAAACTATTTAAATATATGCAAAATATATTAAATAAATACTTTTTAAGGAAATATGGCGCATAAGAAACAGAAGTTCAAAAATGTCAGCAGTTTTGATTCTCTCGTTATAATTCAGGGGATAAAAAAAAATTTGAATAAATGAACGCAAGCATTTAAGATAATAAAGTGCAAAATAAAAAAAAATAGTAGAAACAGCAAAAATTTACAAATTAGAATACAATTTATTTAATAAAGTTATGAATATGCAATTGGAGCTCATGTACTCTATGAAAACTAAGTGACATTCTAGTATATGCAGTAAAGCTATTTTGACACAAAGCAAAGCAGCAATTTGCATGCTATATATAGAAGTGTGAAACATGAGTGATTAACACAACAATTTTATCGCAAAAAATGTACCACAAAAATGTTAAATACATTTTTAACAAGATCTTTTTAAAAATTTAGGTATTTAAAAAAAATCAGTTTTTTTTAAATTTAAAGCTTTTTTGCATACTTATATTTTGATCAAACCCAAATCCAAAATAATAAAAAAATGTTTTAAGTTTAAATTTTCTAAAAGTAAACATAATTGCTCATCTTTTTGAATTTTCAAGTGCTCTTAACAGTAAGCTTATGACCGACTTACAGCCATAAATTTTTTTTCAGCTTAAATTTTACAGGAATTAATATTTTAATTATTACAAAATATTAGAGGAATTTACAAGAGTCACACAGTCAAGACATCTTTGAAGAAGTCACTGTACTGGATGAAACAAAAAAATGAGTGCACATCCTGCAGAAGACACATTTCTGACAATTATATAATTCATTTTTTTAAATTTTTGTCATAAATATTCATCTACTATCGTTATAGTTGGACACATTAAATCCTCATTTTGCTATTTATTTAACAATTCTATTAATTAATATATTTACTTATGTATATATACAAGTTTGGAAGAAAAATTAATGAATTTTTATGAATATTGAAATTATATTTGAATGAATAATGAAATTTGAAACACTGAAATGTATAAAATTTGAGATCTATCTGATAGTTTTGTACTGAAATAACAAAAACCGTAATATAAACAAAAAATGAAATTATTAAGAATACTACTAAAGCTTAAAATTATCTTACAAATATGCAACCTAGAATATTTGGCGTATGAATATATTCAGTTTGGTAAGGATTGTCTTAAAATAAAATAGCAGAAGACTTAGAATAAGAGAAAGGTATCTAGATTTATGTATGACGTTCATTACTGTATTTATAAGGCTTCGGGTGATGTCTAGTTGAGCTGGTAATTGAATGCGCAGCAAATTTTGAAAATTGGAATAGTTAAAATTAGCTCTAGACAGTTTGTGGTGACGAAATCAAGTAACATAATTTTTATTGCCCTTCATATGTCTTTTATTTTAATATTTCTTTTATTCTTAATCAATCGTTCAAAATTTAAAATTCAGATGTTTATATTGTCAATATTATCTTACCAGTATTACCTAATCTCTAACTTATAATGATATCAGAGATATATTTCTTTCAGATTAACTTATTTAACAATGATGTTGGAAAGTGTGTTCACTAATCATACACTAAACTATCTGTATGGATTTATATAATATAATAGTTCATTTAATGAACATTCTACATTCACACACACACACACACACGTACAACATATAAAGCAAATTAAGTATCCTCAAATACTGATATAATTTTTCTTGAAAATGCTTTATACTATTACATGAATAAAATATTTTTCCTGAAACAAACCATTTTAATCTTAAAACATTACTTGAATTAGCTTTGCAAATTTTCCGGTTTC
Source organism: Latrodectus elegans (assembly GCA_030067965.1). Classification (NCBI taxonomy): domain Eukaryota; kingdom Metazoa; phylum Arthropoda; class Arachnida; order Araneae; family Theridiidae; genus Latrodectus; species Latrodectus elegans. Next base: position 65,103,284 of record CM057817.1, on the reverse strand, counting down.
TAACTTTTCTATGTTTAACTTGGTTTTCAGAACACTTTAAAATTTAAATGCTACCAAATGTAGCTCATGTGTGTGTGATTTACATTTAAATTTTTTTAAAAATAATTTACGCACATTTCATTGATTACAAATGTTTAAAAAATTTAAGTCATAATAAAAACTTTAGCGAGAAATAATTTTAAACATAATTTATTATTCAATTTGGCAAATATTGCCGGACATTTACTTAGTTACATTATTCATTCGCCTAACATAGTTTAAGATTTATATAAGATAATATTTTTAATAACATCTACATAAAGCAATCTATTTTTTGTATAAAGTAAGTGAGAGGAGTTGTATCTTTATCATTTCAGCTTTTTATTAGAGTCAAAAAAAGAAATTTCTATTCTCACGAGAAAAAGATTAGAATGACACTTGATATACTCGTTTATTTTTTGTTTGGAAAATACAGAAATACAGTATATCCTGAAACAATAGTTCGTCAAAATTCATTGTAATTGGTCGTAAAGTCATTTACAAAGTAAAAATGAGAAATTAAGAATGATTTTAGTAAATACCAGGAAAGAATTTATTTTCTATTTGGTGTTAAGTTAGAATATTATGTCAATATTTTTTGGTTGTATATAAAAATGAATAACGAGAAATATATTTGCAGGTTTAATAATATTAGTTTGAATCATTCTATAGGAACAAAGCCGAGAGCGCAAACATGGAATTACAGGAAACTTCTGTAGAAGGAACCAATGACGCTACGCTGCCACGAGGAGAATCCGGAGACGTAAAAATTACTGTGGATGATGAGAAGGAGAAAGCTTTTTTGGAGAAATCTGATGATGAAGGGGACGATGTTCCGGAAAGTAAGAAATCCCAACAAAAACATAAAGGTAATTTATTGTTTTACATAACGGTAATAAAGATTACATAAATATAATTTTATGTATGGTAAATTACTGATATAATCTGCAGTTTTTGTTTAGTTTCTCATAATTCTTCTGAAAACTTTTTTCCTTAAGGAGAATCAGTCTTTGCAAAAATACTTTTTAAATTTTATAAATATGCGCTTTTTGTTTTTAGTTACTGAATATGATTTGTCTTAAATATGTCCGTCTGAAAATATTTATGTTTCCTACAACAAATCTTAAACCAAGGTTTAAAATTGGTTTGACATCCAGTAAATAAATTTAAAAATGTATACTAGTGGTAGATCGTGACAAAAATTAGATGGAAAAATATTTATATGTTTTAGTAATATTATAAGAAGAGCATTGTTGTAATAATATTGTGAATATAAAAAATATACATGAATGAAATATTTATGTAACTAAAAGATAATTTTTTGCTCACAATTATCATAGGGTATTAGTTTTAGCTTGACCTATACTTTTAAATTTATTGGTTAGCTTTACAGATGAAATATCTAAATATGGGTCTTGTGGGATCTCTTTTCCAAATTTAATTTTCTTATGGATATTAAAATTATTAAACTTTATTTATAAATGCAAATTTTTTTTTAAAGGATTCAAGACATTAATCAATAAATTATTGAAAATTTTGTAAAACGCGTAAAAACTGAAAGAAATAAAAAAATTAAAAAATACCTGGAGTATAATAATAATTTGAGTTTCTTCATATTCGTATTAATAATATATGATGTTTGACTTCGTGTCAAAAAAATAATTGTTCATAAAGAATGGAATTATGTGAGTAGCTGTTGCCTCTTCCTCTATCAAACTAGCGACTTCTTATTTCAGAAGTTGTACAATTCATCGCTAAGTTTTTACAATATTTTTATAATGAAATAATGAAGTATGTTGCTAAGCTTACATATAGTTTATGTAATGCATACAATATATAAAGATATAACAAATGCATGTTATATTTCATTTTTATATCTGAGTATAAAAACTATTACTGTAGACAGTATTTTTAACAAATAAATTATGTATAATAAATTATATATAATATAACTTTAGCAAAGAATGTGAATAAATGAAGCAAATGAAAATGTAGAGGAGAAGAATATTTGGAATTCACTAGTTTCAATATTCATTAGTGAAATGTTCAATCAATGTTAAGTACTCCATTCTACCACGGGTAATGTTATTTTGGAATGAACGAAGATCGTCACTTTTTGTTTTTAAGATTAATGAGAAGGTCACAAAGTTGATATCGTGAATCTCAGCAATAGTCATCAACTGCAATGCTGTTTGATACACTAGCTTTGAACAACAGAACAATGGAAAACTTTCCTATGGGGCTAAAAATCACACTAATGATTGAAAAAATTCATGGGACTTTTTTATGAGTTTAGTGATTAGTGAATATTGAATGATTGGTGAATAATACTTACAGGGCAGTGTCTTAAGGTAAAATTCAATGAAAAAGTGGGATTATGACTTAATTCTGTTTCTTTAAATTATTGAGATCCTGAATCTTCTTTTTATTCTAGGAATAATAAATGCACGTACCCCAAACTGTATGATCCTGTCAATATTTTCTAAAACCATTTGTTTTTATGCAAATATCATCGACTATTAAATGGGGAACTTTATTCTATTCAAATTGTTTTGCATCAATTCCAAAAATGTTCAAAAAGTTCCTAGCGAAAATTTGTCCGGTACTATTTCCTTAAATTGCATTCACCATTTGAAAAACTTAAAACAGAGTTGAGACCTGAAAAACAGGATTAGACATTTATCCCACTTATGTTAAATTTTGGTGTAGTAAGACACTTTCTCTAAATACTGTTCACTTGGGCATTCACTAAATCCATTCATGCTCTTTGGACTTCTACATCTATTACCGTTATTTATACTCACTTTACTATACAAAAGGGTACTTTCTTTATTATTCTATAAATTTGCAATGTTCTTCTTTACTGCACAGTACTGGGTGGATCATGTTATGATTTTATGATGCTCGGTTCGTGATTTTTTACTCAACCTTGTGTGTAAAAACAGTTTGAGTCATAACCAAACATAAATTCCATTTTTCTTCTCTAAATTCAATTTCACAATGACACTATTCACGATAAAAAAGGAGTATTTGACACTTAATGAGTAATCCAAAGATAAATATTAAAAGTTATTTCATTCCTTTTTCCGTCACGTTGAAATCACATCCTCTGCTAATAATTTGTGTAGTTGAAGCAATAAATATATTCTAAGCATTTAGAGTTTTTTATAGTGTGATGGATGTGTGGATGACCGTATTCGTATGATCAATAGTTTTTCATGGATATCTGCGTATAAGTAGTCCGATAGTGCATTTTAAATGGTGTATTCATTTAGTCGATAGATAATGAATACACCATTTGAAATGCAAACTTAAAGTTAGTTTACTGTATTCTCAAAAGAATCAGTTGTTGAGGAGCTCTAATTATTTAGAAATTAGTAATTATTAATTGCGTATTTAGAGGTACAAAGTGTATTTAAAAAATATGCGCTGAATCACATTCAAACTTGTTTATAAAAGTGATGTGGAAATTTTAGGCAACTAAAATAAACGATACCTTAAGTTGTGCCCCTACTATCCAATGATGATAGTAGTATAATTTATATTCATTAAGGGACATCTTGTTACTTTTGAGGAGGATTATGAAAAAAATGAATTCTTAAGAATATGAATTTGATACATGCATTGGGTGTGGTTTTGATGAAAAGAATATGAAATAAAATATTATTGGAAAAATTAGCACATCGAGATTTATAATTATCACATCAAGATTTCGGATGACTAAAAATTATCACTAAATTTTACGAGTTGAAATTCCAATGTTAAATTTCTCGCGTTGTGGTTGCTAATTTCAGAAGTTAATGCTGTTTTGTTTATCTTTTATTTTGCATCATTGTACGGAATTTAATAAATGTTAGTTCAAATAGCTCTTTTAAACTGTTAATTTATAATTGTTTTTAAAACAAAAAATAAATTTTATTGAAACTTCAAATGTGTCAAATGTGTATGCCTCTTATTTAAACTGCACTCTAATCTTCAAATCTTAATTAATTTCCAAATACATTGCCATAATACTTATATTATGATTAATAGTTAGAGAGTTTTATTTAAACCAACCAATGGAGGCTGTATGTAGAAAATATGAAGAAAAAATCGTTGATTGTATGTATATATATGTAGAAGACTACATGTAAAAAAAAATTGTTGTTTGAAGTAATGTATCGATATTCACTATTATGTAAGACTATGTTAGAATGTGTATATGGATTATATAAGTATGTGGATATTTCATGAAGAATGTGATTTTAAGCTGGGGATACACTCTTTAAGTTGATAGAAGTGGTAATCTCCCCTCGGCACATTCATATGGACATGGAAGCCAAGAACCTATGTTTTTTCTCTCTCACTAGTGAATTCTATCTAATTAACATAATCCTAAATACGTACCTTTTCAGTAACAATTCCTTCTATTATCATTGGAAATTTGAATTAATAGAATGATAAAATTTCGAATTAATTTTCTTATCCTAAGTGAAGAAAAAACTGATCAGTGAATGTAGTTTTCCTTTAAAAAAATTTAAATATTTATGATTGCATTTTTAAATACTCAGAAAAGTAGAGGAATAAAAAAATATCCATAGCTTTGTTTTTTGTAAATGTCAAAAGCAATTTTGCGCAACAGCAAAATTTTTGACATTTCTAAATAAAAATAATTATTAATTCTCATCCTTAATAAAAATTATTTTAAAAACAAAGGGTTATTGGCTTCTGTGATATATTACCAGTTATTTACTTTTGCTGATTGAGAAGCCGCTTAACACAGCCTACAGCCTCATAAAATTGAGCTTCACACAAGTGAAAAAATCATCTTTCCGAACAATCTACTCTTCAACTCACACTCACTGAGGGAAACTGTATTTTACGCAACCTTTTACGTACACGGACCCTCTCATCACGATGGTCTCGACTTAATAACTATTATTTGGTATATTCGGGAACCGCTGTCTCCTCTGGTCATGAAAACCACGTTTTCTCCCTCCAGTTTAAGGTTATCATGAGAAATAAGAGAAAAACAGAGGTATATAAAAGAAATTGTATTTTCAAACTAAAGAGAGCAAGCATTTCGCTTACAGAATTCTAGCACACTGAGACATTCTATACAACATTTATCAATAATCTAATGTTGATTAAAAATCTTTCGACTTTAATCCTTTTGACCGAAATGCATAAATATCATTTTTAATTTAAGATAAATATTAGGATACGGGAAAACTGTAATAAAACAGCAAGAAAAGAAAAAGAAAAATGTTTACTCAAGTAATGAAAATTTTGTTTTGATGGTTTTTGTATTACTTGATAGTATTGGAAGGGTTTTCAAAATTAATTTGAAAATTTTTCTGTATCTAAAAACTAATGAAGAATTAATGACGATACGAAATAATCATTGTAAAATATGTTCATTGAGAATTCGATTCCTCATGGGTTTGTATTATGAGGTGATGACCAGTTTTACAAAAGTATAATGCTTCGATCATGCATCTGCTCGATAAATAGTGATTTATGAGTGGATTAATCAAAAATTAATATACTCTAGTTGTTAGTTGGGATACATTAATGTTGGAAGAAATTAAGTAATAGAAATTAACACAAATTGATATGTTCATGAATAAATCAAGATTTTCTCTGCAACTCGATGACACGTGTGATATTAGCTGAATACACGCAATCTGTCACAAAACATTAAACCTTCTAGTGAGGAAGCAGCTTGGTATGACTAGGGAATTTGTTGCGACATTCATCTGCTCATTTACAGACTTTAGTAACAAACGTAAAGTATAGGGAGGAGAAACTAGACCCCATTATAATGTTATTACAGTATATAGCAGTTGAAACTATTTTCGTTGGTTGGTTGGGTTTTATGGCGCAAAATCCAAAATTGGACATGCTGCGCCAAACTATTTTCGTTCACATGGATGGTAATGCATGTCATTCTATACCTGACACATGTTTTGCAACTACTTGGGAAGTGAGATTACACGTCCTCTTGTATTCACATTAGCTTATATGCCAGTAATTCCCCCTCTGGAATATTATTCAATCTATTTATGGTATATGTGCACTGGTCGTGCTCTGTATTCCTCTTTTATATACCTTTAATCGATACCTGAGACTTTGAATATGACAGGACAAAAATCCAGTAAACTTGCTAAGTAAATGAGTTGTGCTCACGTACCTATTCATATTGTTTTCTTTATTTTGACTTTGAATTTTTTTTTGCTAAATACTCCACTGTGTGGTCACATTACTTATGAAAATTTAATATAGTATCTATTTTTATATGTTATTCTTTGTTTCACTTCATGAATGAATATCGTTCATAAAGAATGAATTTTCTACTTTCCTGTCGCGTTTTATGTCAGTCAAAGTAATATGCGTCGAGTTTTTTTATTTGCACCAATTTATTCTGTACACAAAAATTTGATACTATAATCTATATTAAGAATTTTATAATAGTGTGCCATTTAAAATTCAATGATATTCTGTGGTATTGTAGCTTCGACTTATTAATGGAAGGTAAAAATACCTAAAGTTGCGAAACATTATAACAAAAAGTAGCTAAAACTCTTCATTTAGAGATAAGGTATCTGAACTAGATACGAATACGGGTTCTTTGTAAAGCATTTGCTTCTTTTATCTGAAAATGTTTAGTTGTGTTTCGTCAGCCTTTGTGCTGATTAGATTTTGTGATATGAAGTAATGTATCTAAACTGTATGTATTTAGCTAAGCTTCCATCCTTTTTATTTAAATCAAGCACACAATTTCGACACTATTTAACTTATCAGAATGCACTTAATATTTTGTTAAATAAGATATTAAGAAATGGGACTATTTATACTGATCTCGGATATGGACAGACTATCCATTTTTTATAAAAATAATAGTTTTTTACTTTTTTTTTTTTTTTACTGATATTTGTTTTTTTACGAGAAATATTTTGCAATTTTTACGATACTCCCAAACAAGAAATGGCGGAAAAAATTAATGGTTAAATTTGAAAATATGAAAAATTTTATCTTAGCTGTCAATTTATTGTCCAGTTTCTAGTAGCTCAGCATAAAAAAATTTTAGACAGAAGAAAAACAATATGATGTGAAAACATTATCACAATATGATTCTCTGTCATTCTAAAGTGGAATCAAATGAAAAAAGATAAGATAAATACCTATAAATAACATTTGGAAATGGAGGTCCATCATATTCTACTAGTTCTAGCACTTGAATTCAAGTGCTGGATTTCACAAAAGTCGTAATTCTCTTCCGGCTTCTTGCGAAACAAGCAGGAAAGCCATTAGTCAGTTATAATCCTAGATAATGGATCTTCTAGAACAAAAATATTAATTGAGAATAATCATTACTCTCAGAAAATGATACAAGAAAAGCTTAATGTTGAATTTGCTGTCATACATGAAATTACTTATGAAGAATTGTAGGTGAAAAAATAGATTGCCATTGGATTTCTCTAAATTTAAGTGAGCATCACAAAAGAACAAGTGTTCAAGGATCAGTAAAAAGCGTTTTTAAGTTATTTAAAGTCTTCTTTACTGATCACTGATCTTAAGTAAAATGTGGTGGCTATTATCTTAAAGATGGTGTCCAAAACTTTAATTCTAAAATTACACCTGGTTTTGACGTTCCAATATGCCAAGAAAGTAGTTTGAGGATCTTTGAAGAGGATCCATGACCACAACGGTCATCAGATAACACTATATGAAAAAAAGATATGTATACCTTTTTATTCAAGAATGATTTACCAGTGATAGCCCTCAAGTTAAAAGACAACTAAATGGTGCATTACTCAATGTCTTCTCAAAAATTTTCAACAAGTGAATGTACAACAAATGAATGAAATTCATGTTCCACACTTTCATAATCCATTTTGTCAGTCAACCAGGCTGAAAGTTAAGCTTCTAGAATAAAAAAAATACGTCAAAGTGATAGAAAACACATTACCACCACCTTATCTAGTTATAACTTTTGGCTATTCGAAACTAAGATATTTTATTTCTTCATTTAGTAAATTGCTTTGTTAAAAAATTTAATAAATATTAATAGTCTAGAAATATCAAAGCTCGAAATAGTTCTTCTTTTTTAAGTAACTATGGAAGGATAGTATGTAAACTAGAATAAATACCAAAGTGTAAGAAAATTTAATACAAATTAGAAAATTACACGATGATTCCAACAAAAAACAAGAGAATCGAGTAATGAATTTTTTTTTATTTTGTTGTTGTACGAGTAATAAGAAATAAAACTTGTATTTAGTGTTATAATTTACAAAAATATGAGATATTATCTACTGGGGCAAGGGGAGAGATTAAAGTTTTAAATTAATATATTTGAAGAATAATCAGCAAGAGGACATGTAATCAAACAAATACCATTCTGCGAATGCCAAAAATAATTGTACGTTTATTTTGTATTTCTAATTCTTCCTCTGCAGTTTCCAACATTTGTATGTTAGTTTTTAGGCTTCTATAAAATTGAAAGTTATTTGAATTTTATTGTATACTTGATGTGTCAGTAAAATAATTTGTTTCAAATAAGAAATTTTGGTGCAGGAAATACAAATTAACCAATATGGTTATAATCAAAGTAAAAATCTAAGAAAATGCGTCACTTCTATCAAACTCCATGTTTTTCTCTTAAGATTGGGACAAAGGCATATCAAATGTGAAAGCGCAACCATAATCATAATAAACTATAGCTAGTCTCGCTGAAAGGAAGTTACCTATAGGGTATTTTATAAGAAAATTTCGAAAAAATTTGTGTTAATTAAATAGAGAAATAGTATTCTAAGGTTATTGCTGCTGTGAGAGCTTTTATTGAATTTATGAGAAATTTGAAGAATAAAGTAGTAAATGGTTTTACTATGGAGAAAATTAACAGTTATTTTCAGCAATATAAATGTGAGAGCTAAGAGAGTTACTTAAAAAGAAACTGGAAATTCTATTGCAGTTCAACAATAGGTAAAGTTGTTTTCTTAAAATTAGATCTAAAACATATCATGAAAAGATCTGCTTTTTAATTAATAAAGAATAATTTTGACTGGTAACATGACTAATTTACTTATTGAATGCGATTATACTGTTGAGTAGTGTGAGTGGTATTTATCAATGATTCTAAAGAATTCTTAACAAATAAAAATAAAGTCTATTTTCCGGATATAAATTCTACATTCTCAAATCACCTTTTTTGCTGCAACTAAACTTTTTGACATAATATAATTTTAATAACTAATTCATTTCGCGTAATTGGCTTGAATAAAAATAATGTTTGCAATAGGGAAAAAGAACTAAATGAAAGAATATGTAAAGAGAAATGAACACTTTTTTGATGTGCATCCTATTATGGAAAATTCTGCAAAACAGTCTCACAGAATTTCAGTTCGAGCGACTGATTTTACGAATAGATGAATATACGAATAATTTTACGAATAGAAATAGCAAGAGACTGGGCAATTGCATTGAAACGGATTCAGCCAGATCTATTTTAAAGTATTTTGATTATTTTCTATCTGTATTTTGATTCGTTTGTATCACAGGGGTATTTAGTGATAATAACCTGTTGTGATATAGAATATCTTATTCATCGGAACAATAAATATTTCTTATCTCGAAACTTCACTAGCTGGACAAGAAATTTTCTGGATCAGAAGAAATTTTCTGTTGCATCAAAAGTCTTTATTAATATCCTAATAACATCAATAAATTATTTTGAAAAACTTGTTAAAGTCTGTAGTGTTATTAATAAATATATTATTAATGTCAAATTAATAATATTTTAGAAATTAATAATATTTTAATGTTATAATTATTTAAATATATTTTTAGAGGAAAAGGAACATTAAAAAAATAAATATGCCCGAACTTGATTTGTTTATCTCACAATGGTAACAAGAAGACTAATTAGACTGAGATCCACAGATTAAAGGTAGATTCCAATCACGAAAATCTCCAAACTCAAGGTTGGATTCGAACCCACAAACTGTTGAATCAAAGGCCAATCAGAAATGTAAAGCTAGATTATTACATTACATTTATGACTTCCTTTTTCTGGTTATCGGAGCATTTAAACACAGTCATATGCCACATAGTTTTGATTCTGGAGCAAGTGATGAGATCGATTTTTAAATTGGTCAACTCCCTCCTATCAATGCCCTGTTATACCAAAAAAGAAATTTGTTTCTAGATAACGTTTACGTCTGTAAGCTCCAATGTTATCTTAGCACGATAGTTTTCACCTGAGTCAGGTATTGAACCCGTTATCTCCTGTTTTCGAATACAGTTTTCTTTATCAAGTTTCCGCGTCTCTAGTTCAAAAAGTTTATATTGAAATTATTTTGAATCATAGCTGAAGCTTTTAAAGAGTTCTTAGCAGTTTTTTCTCATAAATTCTTACTATTCACGTATTCCTCAAAGCGAAAAGATACTACTCTTTAGAGCGAAAGGTCTCATGTTCGATCCTAGTCTCTCTTGAATGCAGGAGAATTGTTTCTTTTTTTGTCTTCTGTATGCACGTCTCAGACGTGGGTGCTAGGAAGTTTTCCGTATTTACCACCTTGCGGCATGTGAACATAGACCACCATCTATGAAAAATGCTCTCGAAAACGAATCAAAGCAGTGGATAAAGGTTTTCAGCAGTTAGGTTGTCCACTATGGCGTGTCAAAGTACTTACTCATATTGAACGTTGGTAATCAAACGGTTTTGACATTTAACTCAATATTAGAAATATTTCTAATAATTTCTGTATACAGTTACCACTGTATGTATTTATATCTTTTCTGAAATGTTTCCTTCAGTTTGTGAAAATCATTGCATTATGTATCACCTGTTAAATATCATTAAATATCTTTTTATGTTTCAGAAAAACCTTCGATGTTTCTTTTCCCGATTACAAGGATGAAATTGGCTTGGACAAATTCGTCAAATATCTTTGAATTTGTTTTGAGAGCAATGATAATCATATTTACTACTTGTAAGTAACTAATCCAAAGCGTATTAATTTAAAAGCCTCTGTATCTTGTAATTTAAATTGTGAATTTTATGGTTCACGTATAAAAATCAAATTTTCCATGAAAATAAGCAAATAAATGCTTATTTTAAGTAATCTATATTCAGAAACCAAAAGTTACTGTAATATTTTCAAATTTAGAGAAATTGCTTGTACAATAAATGAATACAATGCAATGTAATTGCAGTGTAATAGGAGTGGTTTTACAGTAGCCATTTCTTTTACAAGCATGTATTCAGGAATTATATTATCATAATAATTTCACAAAAATCAAAAAGAAAAATAGGAATTTAAAAAAGCGGAATTTTTTTACATATTTTAATGGAATGTTTTACTTAGTGAAGCCCGCGTGCGAGTTGGCTTAGCGGTAGCTCTTCGCACTCCCTACGCACAGGTCTGGGCTTCAATCCTCGCCTACGCAATTTTCTTATCATGGTAAAGAACTAAACACTGGTAAAGCATGGTAAGGAACTAAACGCTGGGGGTTTCACGTTAGGCTGACCACCTAACCCGGACATGGGTTTCGCATTCCAAGGCACTTGGTTAGGAAAACAGATATGGGCGCTGTAAGCGCTGTGAGTTGCCTACCAGTGACAGCTGAAAGAGAAAGTTTTACTAAATGCAAATTTATTCTCATAAAGCACAAAGAAATAAATATAAATAACCGTAAAAAGAAATAGCATCAGAATAAAATGACTTTTCTTAATGAGAAAGCAAATATTTCTTCAACATTTTTTCGTTTTGTTCAAAACCAGCTAGAGACACCAAAACAAGATTACTGTGATATAAAATTGTATTATATTAAGTTAAAATAATTTGAAACGAATAAAAAGTTTAAAAAAAAAAAAAAACATTTTAGATTAGCCATTTTTGGTTTGAGCAAAATTTTTATAAGGTTTGTTGCCATAGTTGAAAAAAAGATTCAAAAAGAATAAAAATTGAATTTTAACGTTCTTAAGTATGAGAAAATCTATTATAAAAACAAATTTACTCTAGATCAAAAGTTCTCTACAAGTAATTTAATTAATAAAATATTAACTCTCTCTATTATATATTGGTCTTACACATGTAGGAAAATATATATAAATGAGATTCTACTTGAAAAAGAGCATCAAGGAGAATTTTTTTTTGTTTACATTTTATAAAATTATAATTGTTAAAATTTATTCTTTCAAACTATTTCACTTTGCTTAGTAATAATTTTTCCTTTGTAAACATTTAAAATACCTGCTAATTATGATTATTAATTTAAATGGCTGTTTTATTTTGGAATAGTAGGATGGTTTTTCTGTGTTGGTGGAGTACCTTTGATGTCCTTAGTAATGCTTACAGTTGGTGAGTTTTTCTTATGTATGTTATGTATATTTTGTTTGCGCACTTATAACTGAAAGAATAGCAATAATTCTTTAAATTATGTACTTTTTCTTTTATAATGTTATAATTCTTTAAATGTTTGGTATTCTTTACATAAATTTCGACTATCTATATATATATATATATATCTATATATATATATATATATATATATATATATATATATATATACATATATATATTTACTTCAACGTTATTTTGTTAGCAAAATAACGTTGAAGCACTATTTTGTTCACATGTTTATGTAGCCAAACTTTTATTTTCATTATACTTTAGGAATTTTATTTTAGCTTTAAATTAAAGCAAAACTGGATAGTTTTATTTATTGTAATTTTATGTAAAACTTTTAAATACTTATGCATGATGAATTCATGAGTTACTCATTTTAAGAATTTTTCTTTAATAAATAGAGAAAATATTGATGGATTAGAATTTCGTATTTAAATATTGAAGTTAATATATTACAGAAAAGCCAACTCTTAAAACAGACAAGGAACAAATCAAGTATTTGCAAATAAAGTTTCAAAACAAAATCGAAGATAATTTAAGAGATTTCCCCTCGAATATTTTTCTCTTATACAAAATATTTTCAAATAGAACTCATAATATGTATTATACAAATCCTTTTTAAAACTACTTAAGCCAATATTGTAAAAATATTTTTGTGGATATTTAAGAAAACAATAATGCAGTTAAAATTCTAAGCACAAAAAACCAAAGCATCCAAATAGTATATCAAAACTTAAAAGAAAATGATATTATATAATCTATTTAAATCAAATAAAAGAATTTACAACATAATTAGAATTTGTTTCAATAATATCACACGTGACGAAAGATTACTTGATATATATCAAACATAAATTTAAATTTCCCTCAAAAAGTGGATACAAAAATTACATCCGTAACAAGAAGTATAGTTTTTTTTAAAAGTGAGCTATATATATATATATATTTGTTTGTAACTTCAATACGAGTTAATGAAGAATCGCTTAAAAGCAACTTCGGCAAAAAATATTCGTGTTTTACGATGCTTTATAAAATCTTCTTCAAAACACAAGATAAAACATACGCATGTTGTTTCTATCAGTGAATGCTCACAAAGCATGACTTTAATTTTTCTTTATGTAATGATTCTGCAAAATAAATAACATTCAAAGTGTATTAACTTTTTAACCACTCGATTTTAAATATATAATATGTACATGCTAATGTTTTTGCGTACTGTATTAATTATAATTTATTGAATAGTAAAGTAATTATAACTTATTGAAAATTAATCTAAGTCAATTATAATTTATTGAACAGTAAACCTAAATTAATGCATTGCTGTAACAAAAGTATAACAAAATTTATTTTATAATACTCCTGCAGGTTACAATCATGAAATCGATTTACAGTTGAGCTGTTAATAAAAAGTCAAACGAATAATAATTTTTTTTTAAAAAATAATTTAACAAATAAGAGTATTGGCTTTGCTATTCCTATTCCAACAAGAATATATTTTTAATTCAGCATTACTTAAAAACATCAGAAATAGAAATAACGATTATCGAATTAGTTATATTTTATAAGAAGCCCAAAACGTGATTATAAATTAAATTTAAAGTATTTTTTTATTTTGTTCTGAAATAGAATATGCATCCATACAAAAGCTGAAAGAAAATATGCAACCGTAATAATTTAAGTGAAGCCTTATATTTGTAGAATATTTAAATGTCAGATGCATCATGGTGTCTGTATTGGATTTTAGGCTGCATATTTGTCAATGATTGCACTATTCAACCAAAGATTCCTGTTTATCTTATTGTGACTGGAGTCTTGGGAACGGTGCAGCATGTCATATCCATTTGGACGAAGTATGTGCCTAAAGATTCGCAGGGGACGTTAGGCACATACAGAGGTTACTGTAAGGCTGTGGACTACATTATTCATGCTTTCTTGGCACTCTGGTTTATTTTAGGTGAGTTGAACTTTACACAAATAAGTATTTTAAAAATTCATATATTTTAAGAGCTATTATGATTGCAATCAATGATACAGAATTCCGTATAAGGAGCATTTCTCATCCTTCCAATAATCACAGCCCTATTTCCAATCATAATTTTGATCACGCCCCCATACACAATAATAATTTATTATGGGGCCTATGTATTATGGGCCACAATAATAATTCTCTACTACAACCCCCTAACTTTATACCTTATAAATTAATAAGAATACTGAAATTTTACTTTGGTAACTCAGCATTGACAAAACAAGAATCCAGTACCGTTTTTACACCGGATTCAACTCTTGTTTCCATCATGTCGAAAATTCTCGTGATTTCGAGAGACATTTGGATTTGTTTCCAGCATTCACAGATGTGAGCAAATGATTTTTTCTGGAAAAGAAGAATGTTTGATAACTGTTGATAACGGCGGTTTCCATTCCTGGCAGTCTCTTTCGAGTTGATCCTTCTATCACTATCGATTCTATATGAATGTGAATGCTATGCGTGTATTCCTATTAATAGCAATTCACCCTATCAAATATTCATGGCTAAAGATTAATTTAATTGGCATGGATAAAGTTTTAAACAGGTGTAAGAGAGCATTCGATGATAGTCAAGCATTAGCAAGTACACAAACGAGAGTCGTTTCGAAAGTAAAATCAAGAAAATTGTCTCAACATTATTTAAATTTTAGGTCTAGCAGTACTGAAACTAAAAGATAATGTAGAGATAAATCATTCTTTGAATTTCGGGCAGGAGTAAATGATAAGCTTTCTGCTCTTTTGAAAAATAAAAAGAAATGAATAAAAATAAATAAAAAGGAGTATTTCGTATTCTATTACCATTCTTCAACATCCTTTATGTAGCAAGATTTTCAGTCATGGCTTTTTTGATGACAAAATAAAGATCTCAACTAAATAAAAAAAAAGAACTCAGAGTGTCTATTTTTAATATATAAGCTTTCTTTGAAAAACTTAGCTTTGCAATGCAAGCCCAAATGTTTTTTAATTTTAATTAATTTCTTAATCAAAATTTACTGAACTAAGTATATAATAAGATTTGATTTATAGAGTAAGTTGTTTCAATTTAATAAGTTAATTATTAAATATTCTGTCAAAATGTATTTTATTTTGTATATGTGTATACTTTCCTTTCAGTCAGCAAATGAATTTTTTAAATAATTTATTGTCCTGGATGTTCTCGCGTCCCCTAAGAGAACGCTCCCCACAGGTTGAGAATCACTGATAGAAAATATTTTTTAATCCCACAAAACTAAATGAAGATTAAAATTTATGATTATATTTAGAAAAAAGTCAAGAGAGAAGACTAGGATTTTTCAAATGGTAAGGATGGGCTCAGTCTCATTAGTAAATACCTACTACCTGAATTTGTGAAAATAAATAAGTGAACTATTTATTTGAAGACAAAAGTTTTCTTTCAAAACTTTAGTGAAAACAAAAGTTTTAATTGCTAAATTTTTGCATACTTCCAGGGTATTCAAAAGTTTTAGACATTGGATACTCACTGATTTCAAATTGAATAATATTTAATATTAAAGAACTGCACACTTTTGGGATGAGTTCAGTTGGATTCATCCTATAATGAAATGTAATTTTTTCAACTAAACATAAACTAAAGCATCTATGATTACTTTTCATGATAGAATTCTTATTAAAATTGATCATTGTGATGAGTAGTGCATTTTCCAAATTTGAATCCCTCCGATCACTTTTCTGTGCCTCAAAATGAATCCCTCAGAGGGTTGTTTCTTTAATGCAGTATTATATCTCTAAAGCAATTCATTGGATATAAATCCTATTTCACACTTTTAAACAGAAGAACAGTATTATAGTTTCATAATAGTATTAAATACGAGTTTTGATATAAAAATCACAAATTCATTTTGCAATAGATTAACATCAAATTTCCAATACTTCCTTGTATTTCTTGGTTCGAATTTATTTTTTATTTATCAAAAGAATTGACATTTAGCATTTCTTTTTGTTTACTCATTAATTTTTGAATGACAATTAAAATATGTTATCCATACGTATTTATACAAATAATTCATTATTAAATAGAAAATTTAAAAATTGCAAGCAACTCCTAAGAAATAAGGTAATTTTTCTGTTTATCAAATTTTTTATGCTATGCAAAGTCATTAAATCTGACAATAAATTAATAAAATTCTTCTTTTACAGGATGCGTTTGGGTTTATGGCATTTATTCAGAAGTGAAATTTGATAAATTCTATGAAGAAGAATATTGCCACAAAACTGTATACTTGTTTACATTCTGGATTTTAAATGTATCGTTCATCCTTCTGTCAATTCTTATTGTAGGTTTTCTTTGTTGCCTTTTGTTTGTCGTTGTCAAGTCCGAAGAAGAAGAATTTAATCAATAATAGATTGAAATTGTGTGTTTGTTTCATCAACTTCACTGAGTGTGTTCATACGAATAGATTTCTTTCCAAATGCTCCATGTTAGGAGGCAAATACCTGAGACTTTCAAACACATTACAAATACATAAATTTCTTTCATAAATAAAAAGAATATTTTTTACTTATAAAAACTAAATATCCATTTGTGTCTTATATTACATATTTCTAATAAATACTTATTTTATCTTATTTTTACTTATTATTTTTTAAAAGTTAATCTCTCAGCAGATTATCGATCAACACCATTGCCTTTATTTTGCTCCATTTTTTGGTCAAAATGGTTTGATAAAAGCAATTTTTCCGTGGTTTTTATTTTTTTTATGAGATCAATCTTAAATTTAATTGAGGATAAAGTTATATGACGTTCACAGACATGACGTTTATGTTTGCTTACTCACCAGATAAAATATCCTGCTTAAATATTTCCGGAAAGCAAGACAATGAGCAAATGTACCATTTACCCTTAACAAAGTAGAGATTTTATGAGAAATAGTAAGATTCTTATAGTGGCATAGATGTAAGATCTCGTGTTTCGGAGTAAGAAGTTCCGTTTTTGATACTAGCCATGGTGAAAAACCGGAACCGGGTACTGCGTTTTTGCTTTCTACATGCATATCTATAGGGATGGATTTCTAGATTTCCCTTTCTTTGCTACATTTGAATACGGTTTCCTATTTTTGAAAGATCTTCCCGATAAAAAAATACAATGAATGTTCAAGTGACTTTCTACTGTTAAACTATTGCCTATGGGTGTTGGAACATAGTAAAAAACTATAGCTGGATGCTCTATGGCAGTCAAGTATCATTTATACAAATAAAATTTGTAGGAACTTCTTAATTTGATACGCACTGTATGAAAATTAAAAGTAAAATGGTTTTCGTTGAAGAAAAACTTGCTAACACATTTTTACAATACTTTGACAAAATATTTGCTCGTGATTAAGCTTTGTTGATGGATGAAATTGATTTTTACTAGAAAAGGTTATAATTCAAAACTAGTACATAAAAAGCAGTTAAGTGTCTGAAGTAAAAGATCAAATAAATATTTTTCTTTACATGTTTGATGTCACCGGGTTTTATTTCACTGATTAAAAATGAATGTAAGACGATGTTAAATGAAAAGTGTAAATTTTCAAAAAATGAAACAACTAATTAAAAAATCTGAATGAATGATAAGGGTCTTAAACTCTTAAATAACAGTTCTTATGAAGCACTAAGCTATCTTACAATATTGCAGGATGTTGAGTGACAGAACACAATATATATATATATATATATATATATATATATATATATATATATATATATATATATATATATATATATATATATATAATATTTTAAAATATTTGAGATTAATATTTTAGTAAAATGCTAACTAATGTCTTGTTTAAAAGATGTCAATTGAGAAATTATTTGCAAGATGTTGATAGGTTAAGCGTTTCCACCTCTGGAGTTGTGTGGAAGCAGTTTTCTACTTTAATGATTAATATCACTGAATAATTTTGAAATCTGGTAAAATACTTTCATTTTTTTATTGTTAAAAATGTTGTTTTTGGTCTCCTTTTAAGTATATTGTAGTGTCTCCTTGCTTCACAAGTTTTGCCCGGTAGAAAAGGAGGAAAATAATTTGATGGTCTGATGTTGGCAAATGATTAAGAATTATTATTCGAGGAAATTCTTAGTGAATGCGGAAATACCAAAAAATATCACCGAGGTTTATAAAATAAAAATTAATAATAATCAAGATAATCTACTTTTATTTCTGGTAATTACTGAAAAAGATATTAGCTAACCAGTTTATAGATTATACAATTATTTTTCGGCATATAGTTCGAAGAATGCTTCTGAAAATGTTTACTGTGTATTTTTATAGTAAATGATTTAATTATAAATTATTCTAATTTTATGCACATTTTCTCAAAATAAAAAATATTAATAAAAAGTTGTGTGATCCTATCATGTTTTCTAAATTTTAAAGTAAAATATTTATGCTTTACACACGCACATCTCCATTTTAGAGGTTTACAAAAAATTTAGTTTCTGTGCACAATATTAATGTTAATAATATGCTAAATTGATTCATACATTCCTTATTTGAAAAATCTTATACAGATATAAGTGTAAATTCTGCATTTTGATGGTAAGTGCTATCATTTATTTTTATATAAAAATAATTCCGCATTTCAGATTCTTGTTTCTTATCTCATTTAGAAGGTAACAAGACTTTGCCAATTTTTTTAAAGGGACTTTTATTTAACGTCTTTCAATTTGTAATTTGTAAAAACAACTTATTAATTTGTCGTGACATTTTATATTTTAAGATTACAATTGCATAAAATTTTAAAAATAAATAATATATCTTTTAAGCTTAGATAAAGAATGATAAGTATACATAAAGACATGTTAAGATAAAGATGTATAGATAAAGTAACCATGCATAGATAAGGACATGTTTCTTCTGTGCATCATTATTCCATTTAAGCAAAGTTTTTTCTCAAACAATTTTCATTCCAAAAATAAAAAGCTTATGGGTGTATTATCTTCTGACACAATCATTTAAATGTGATTTTAAACTCCCAAGATTTATTTACTATGTTTAATTTTACTAATACAAGTTAAGAAAAAGCATTATTATACAAGAGAAAAAATATCTTTTCAACAATATCAGCAATACTATGTTAAAGTCATGAAAAAATTTTATTGAAATTTTAATTCAATTAATCTTAAGTATTCTGATTTATTAAAATACTCATCATATTTTACATACTTTATTAACTGTGCAGAATTTTTTTTAACTCTTTTTTCAGTATTTGGATATCATTATATCTGCATCTTAGCTTTTGCTTGTGAAAATAAAATATTGAATTTAAATTGAATACAAATATTAAAAATATTGAATTTAAATTGAATACAAATGTGCTCAAATTTATTGTTTCATAAGAAGGTATTTTAATAATATGCTCTTTAAAATATGGGTAGTATAAGAATATTCTATTTGTTGTATTTTAAATTTATATAAATCTAAAATCTTTGCATAAAATTTCTAAAAGAAGCTCAAGAAGTAAAATAAAATTAGGTTGTTTCTTTTTCTCTCTTTAGTGGTAAATATTTGTTAAATATCAAATGTATAATTGTAAAAATTATTATCCGATGACATTTAAGCATTGAAAATAGCAAAAGATGCTAGAAATTGATGGTTTATTATTTACTCTTTCTGAAATTTATGTTTATTTATAAACATTAAGCGACAAATATATGCGATTGTATTTTGAATTTAGAAATGATACAGAATATATAATTCTATTTAGAAATAAGAGCAATGTCTTGATATTTATCTAAAGTAAACACGAAGTTCTTGCGCAAAATTTATTTTCCAGAAGACAAAATAATGTTGCTTAGTGTTTATGTGTTCAAATCTATTCCCTCGTTTCATATCAATAACTATTGAACAGTTTATAGTAAAGATACAGGTTTTAAAAGATGCAGTGAAAAGTATGTGTTGAACTTTTGGGATTTTGTATGTAGTACACATTTAAGGGAAAGATCGGAAAGAATACTTTTCTAATAGTATTTCTGCTAATAAAATAAATATGAATAAAATTCAGGAAATTCAATCGAAAATTAGAAATTAAGGATGGATGAGCAATTTCTCGGCTGGTTTTAAGAAATATTTTAATAATTAAAGACATTATTTATTTCTGCCTTATTTTTATATTTGTGTAAAAAGTATATATATTTTTATGACACCAAGTCTTATGTCCTTACTATCAACGCCGATAGAGTCCTTTCACTTCAGTCATAATAGCGCGTAAAATAACTCCATAAGTTAGAGGATTTAACTGGTTTCAAAAAATTAATTTAATTTATAATGAATAAGCATACTTGATGAAAAGAAAATTCTATTTTAAATTCAATGAATTTAAATAATCACATCTTAAAATGAAAATATAGATTTGCATTAGTAAGAGGGATGTTACAAATCTGTAGAGAGAGCATTCCTATCTTTCATTATTTTCAAAATAATCATATTAATTATAAAACTATGAATTTGATCACACACACACACACACACTCACATTAAATGGAGATACAGTACAGTTATTTTTAATTGAATTTTCTTCAAATTATGTAATATAATTTTCTATTAATTATTTAAAATAATTAACATAATAATTAAAAAATAATCTAAAAGTTATCTAAAATAATATTTTCTTAAAGTTATATTAAAATAATCTAATATAGAGCTGTTATTTCTTACATAGTTAAAAGACTAAAAGTTTTTAACTGTGAGCTTTTATTCTAAAAATAAGTTATTTCATCGAACTGTTTCAAAAATAGGAATATAACATTCAATATTGTTTTCTAATATTCATTTTTGGATAACTCAAAAACTTTTACAAATTAAGTTAGTATAAAATATTTAACAATAAACATTTTTGCTAAGTTTTTTAAACTTATTTCTTGCTTGCTGTTGTTGTTGTCGTGTGCCAGATGGGCTGGCAATAACTTGCTTGCTGTATTAATTCTATATGAAACATAATTTTTCAAGAGGTACTTTTAAGCAAAATATAACAAAAATGTTCTATGAGCAAAAGAAGGTATTATAAAAATATAATATTATGACATAGACATATTTATCATGCTACGTCTATCAGCAATGCAATTTGTGGTTGTTCATGTTTCCCATATTTATTGATAGGAATAGCTATTAGAGCTCTCCACTATAATTCTAATTTTGTCATTAAATTTAAGTAAATCCTTGAATGCAATACGATACAATATTAACATTAATTAAAATCCATGCATATGGACCTTTAACAGTAATTTTTAGCTTGTGTTTGATACGCTAACTTTATTTCGGTCATGACAATATTTAAAGTAGATTCCTAAACTTTCTACAAGTATGCACACGCTAGACGAGAGACAAGTTCAATAATTATTAAACGAATGTCTATACCGTTAATAATTTAATCATCCAAGTGACTATATACTATTGATTTACGATAAAAAGCTATGCAGAAATATATGAATAATAAAATTTAATTAATATGCTGATAATTTTCTATCATTGACTTGACAAGTAGCTACTTCACATTTAAATCTATTTATTTTTGTGTTTTAATATGTAATTTCAGTGTCAAAAGTTCAGATCTAATTGTACAATAATGTTAGAATGTTTTTATGTAAATAAAACTTTAGTAAGTAATTTTCAATGACTGATAGACTGAGTGATAAATACCATTTATCCAAGAATCTAAAAGTTAAAAGTCCTCTTAAGAACTTTTCAGTATTCGCAAGGATACTTTTTGGAAGACTTTTCATAAAAATAGTATTATATTTGCGTATTGAAGTTATAAAACATAAAAAATCTCAAGCAATGATTGCGATAAATATGCTTACAGGAAATGAAACATCTGCATACTGAAATTAAACAGAATCTAAGTTAGTAACTAGACTATATGTGTCGAATTTTAACATTCCTAGGTTCCCTAATATGCCAAAGGTGAACCCATTCTAATTGCTTCACTTATGGTAAGAAAAACTTAATTGAGGTTATTTACTTATTTAAAGGTATATTTCATTTTTTAAATGAATATCAATTTCCCACCAGCTAATTATCAATAAATTGTGAGAGTAAATTATCTATTCAATGCCTTACATTTTATAAAATTAGATTGATTCCAAGTAGTTTTCTTAAATTATTCTTAATTCTTAATTACTCCGTATATAGAAGTAAATCATAAAAGTTATAACATGAGGCTTGTAGTTTTTTTGATGATAATAATATATGATACTTTGATTAAATACAATGAACACATCTTTACATTGCTTACATTGAGTAAATTTCATGAAAACTTCGCAAAATATTTTTCATGGTATTTAAAGCAGTAATTAAATGCTTAAAGTAATGAGAGGTTATATTGATATTACATAATTCCTTAAAACAATTGGCTTTTACTGGAGTGACATATTTTGATATTTTATAAAATTTTAAACAAATTTACCCTATAATCAAGGTTATTTTTTACAAGGTAGGGAGTTAAAATTTGCAAGACTCTTTTAAAAATCTATTTCTGTGCTGTGAGTATAAACTTAAATATATATATATATTTATAATTTAATCATAACTAAATTACATACACTCTTGCGTAATCCGACCATTATTTTATCCCTTGATCTTGATGTTAAAGGATTTGATATATTAAGCATAAAAACAAATGTTATTTTTCGATAATTGTTTAAATATTTAGTTATGCATATTAAAAAATTTAATTCACAAAAAATATCAAAGAATTCGTATTCGTGGTTTTTATTGTAGTACATATCTCTAAGCAATGTTTTGAAAAATCAGAAGTGACCAAAACAAAGGCAGTGAACAATAAATGTAAAAGGAAGTATGTTGATGATATGCAAAACGAGAATTTTAAAAATAAACAAACAAGTAGAAATAAGAAGATATACTTTATTGTTTAAAAAAAAAGTTTGTTTAGCTTTCTTCAGTTAATCTAATTCTAATATTACATCAAAAATGTGTAATGCAAGTGGGCCTCATATCACATTTTGAGGATGTATGTACTCTATAACCATTTTTATCAGCATAATAAAAGTTTCTGAAAAATTATTGAAATAAATTAATTCATAAAAGTTATTGAAATATCTTTAGTATAGAAAATAATCATGCAAACATTTTATAGCAAATTTCATATGGTTTAGCAAAGATGTTTACTATTATAAAATTGCAATTTAATGAATATTTTCTCAATGGTCATACAATCGTTTAAAACGCAAGTATATTTTCAACAATGTAATTAAAAGTTTGGAAAATATAACCTAAATATAAGTACAGAGTTTGCTGCTCAACAGTCAGTTTTTGCATGCGACAGCTGAAATATGAAAAAGAAAAATTAAATTTGGGTACAATCTATAAACGACTCATGAGGCTTGTTTATAGATAATTCTTATACATCAATGAACAATATAGGATAAAAAAAACACTGCCAGCGAATCATAAATTTCAGACTTCATTTATATCTATGTTTAAAGAAAACATTATGATATTATTGGAATACTCTGTAATTGGAATTATACAAATGAAATAGGTATTGATTTCGCTAGTTTGAAATTCATTTCATTGTTTTAATGTTTAAAATATTTTTCTGGCAGAAACTTTGGCGTATTTTTTATTACGGTATATAATCTTTCTTTCACCTTCGAATTTCTGAGAAGATGTCCTTCAGGAAATTGTCACACACTTGCCGAATATAAACAAGGAAGTGAGTTCTTCAGTTTCTATTTCTAATAACTGGCATGTGTGATCGAAATACTAATTAGAAATTGATTTTTCGTTGATTTTTAATAGTTTTCCGTTGCTTAATTTGGAAAAATAATACAGCTCCATCACATCTGGATTTTTCAAAAATTCCAAAACTAATCATCATGTAGACTTTTACAATTTTATATTTACTCGGATAAATTTAAATTAGTATTAAGTGCGAAATGAAAATTTTCAACAGACCTTTGTAGTATGTATTTTTCACGAGGTATATTAATGAATTAACTTAGATTTTTTAATCGAGAAAGGGAAAAATGCTTCATTTAAGCAATTTACATGAATTTCAATGAATTATTCGGAATTCGGTTCAAGTACGAAAAGTTTTGTTTGCTGTGAATATATTTTAAGGAATATTTTAAAACATAATTTATTTAAATTTTTCGTTAGAATGACACCTTGTTTTTTTCGATGAAATTCGTAGGTAGATAAAATCATTTCACATAAAATTTAATTCATCATATTGGTAATTGTTCAAGATTTTTGAATAAATTTCAGTAACGAGGTGTAATATGTATCAAATCTATATATAGTATCTACAGCCTCATTATGATTGTAGATTTCCATTTAACAATTCGTAAGCTCGAATCTCAACTCAAACGAAGATGTTTGCCATATTTCTGAGTACGTTTCAATCAATCTACGTATTTCTGAGTAGTACTCAATCTAATATATTAAATTAATTAAAAGTATTTTAATTATAATTAAGGGGTAAGGATCTGCAAAATATGTATTTAAAATTTCAGTTTTTTAGATTTATTACTATTTATTTATCGTATTAGCAAGCAGAGTATTTTTCTGGCAACATGCTTTTATACAATAAATAACAAATCGGATTTAATAGGGGTTTAAATTTATAAATGTAAATACCATGGGAATGGGAACGATATTATTAGTGACACCTCAGAAGGAAGAAGCCCAGGCTGAACACTCCCTATCTCACTAATAAGATTACATCCGAAGAGATTCAAGACAAAACAATATGATTTTTCAAAAAGTTAACCTAAAATATAGCCTTGTAGAATTAATTGATTTGTTTTGCTTACACTTATTTTAAACTTCCTTTAAATAAAATTTTAAGTAATATTTTTTCAGTTTTTGTTTATATTTTGCAACCTAAACCAATACATTCGTCTTTATAAACTTTTGAGTGAAGGAGATAAATGGGAGGCACTTTCGGAACTCAGCAATCATAAAAATCAGACGAAACATCTATTGGTGGGAGAAGCCTATTTGCATATTTTAAGACAATAGGTTTCATACACTATATTTAATTTTATACTTTAAAATTTGTATTCATTTTTATATTTTGAATTTAGATTTTAATGTCACTATACATAAATATTTAATTTTTTATTATGATTTTAATGTTGATAATTTTTTTAAATTAATGAAAAAAACATAAAAGTTTGCTTTCTTAAAACTTAGATTTGGCGCAGCATGTCCTTTAGTACCTTGAGCCAAAAAACCCTACCAACCAATCAGAAACATCTAATTCAGTTTCTTAAAAATATTTGTATAGCCTTGGTTTGTTTATTGCCTAACGGCTAATCCTTGCACACGAGGGCTAACTAGATCAGGATTTATAATTTGAAATGGATTCGGAACTACTAAAGATATCCAATCCTCAGGTAGGGTTCCACTTCTCGAACTACTCGACCGAAAGTCAGAGTCAAAACAATTCAGGAATCACCCCAGTGCTTAAGGCTTGAATAGTACGACCGAAAACGATGGTAGTAATAATTCACAATCAGTTGTTTAATAATTCAATGAAATTCACAGACAGAACAGAAGATGTATTTCACTATTTGCAGGTAATTAAGAATTTCATACTTGAGAAAATATTAATTAAAAAAACATCATGAATTATGAAAAATATCGAACAACTCAATACTTAATGAAAAGTCAAAGTAAACAAAGATTTTTCTTATATTTTTTTTATTTTTTGATATTGAGGTAAAAGTTCATGTATCATTATATTTCAAACAATATAATTTAACCCTTTTAAAAAAATTAAGGATATATTTCACGGCATAACGAAAAATAAATTAACGTAAATATTTAGTTTTGAATATTGTCTTTAGTATCGAAATTTTTGAGTTATTAAAAACTGATTTAAAAATAACACTTTTAGTTAAAAAAATTAAAAAAAATGTATAATCTCAATGCAGATATAGTTATAAAGCTATTAGAGTCCTAGCTGGTATATTTCGTAAGGTTTTTGCATCATAAAGATGAAAGTACTCAGAAGTATATTGATGTATAATTCGAATATAGGGCAGGTAAATCTAAATATCAATGCAGAACTAGTACAAAAAATTTTTAAATATTTCGCTCAAAAATAAATAAATAAACATTCTTTAATTTGCATTTTAAAAATATATTCTGTTTTTATAATCAAGAAATGCTTTTATTTTTGTGAATTTTTAAATGATCATAAACTATAAGTAAATAATATTCTAAGTATGCATTATATTTTAGGGCTCCTCGTGCCCTAGCAGTATAACAACGCTCTTCGGAGATCCCGGATTCAATCTTAACCACTGTTGAACAACGGGAGAGGGATGTTGCGTTTTTGTTTTCTACATGCACATCTGTCCAGGTGACTGCTTGCGAATTTTCTAGGTTTTCTCCATTGCAGTACGTGAATATGACTATGAAAAGTCTATGAATACTACTCCCAGAAGGCAATTTACGACGTAGATACATTAAATTACGTTTCAACATCTTTCTGCCGTTAGGTTGTTCCATGTTGGTGTCACACTATAAATATAATCATAAATAGAAATATATATTTAGGACAAGATATTATGATAACAAGAACATTTGTGAATGAAAATTGTTAAAAAATTTTTAGAAAAAAAATAATTAAAAAAAAAATAATTTTAAAATTGAAAAATAATTCAAGTTTTTTAAGCATGGTCAAATACTACAGAAGTGGAGCTGTAAAAGCTATATATATATATATATATATATATATATATATATATATATATATATATATATATCTTATTACACAATTTTCGTGACGTAAATTGGGTAATAAGATACGCACTCTCTCTTTCTCTCTCTCTCTCTCTCTCACACACACACATATATATATATATACACTTTAGTTAATGTTAAACTATAAAAAGAAAAAAAAGGAAAAAGAAAAAAAGCTAAACTATTTTGCTTAATTTTTTAAATTCAAAATGTTTTTTTATAAAATTTTCTAGAAAGCAACTAAATACTTTGAGGCAATTAACAAATGTACGCATTTTTAAAAAAATAAAATATAAGGTTATAACGACTTTATTTTATATGCAACATATTTTTTAAGTAATAATATTCTATCTTAAATTTCATGTCTTTTGAAAAACTTAAATTTTTAAGAAATACATGACTCTAAATTGTTGAGTTTTAAAGAGAAATCTTTATTTATATAATTCAAAAATTTCCCTCGCAATTGTTATTTCGAATATTATAAATGAGGGCGCATATATTTATTATTCTAATATCGCATGAATTTAATTATTGAAGGATTCCTTTCTCTCCATTGTCTTTTGTTATGATATTGCATTTTTCGACTCTATGCATTTTCCGTATAAATTTCGAAAAGGAACAATTCTTCGCAGAAATCGCTACCACCTCTTTGAGTTAGAAAAATATTAAAAAAAAAAAATTGCCGTCAGAAAAATTTTCTTTATGATCACGTGATCGGAACTGGTTTTTTTATGAAGTGATTTTCTGCTCTCTTAATAGTTTCACTTTCACCCCTAAGAATTAGTAAGAAAATAATTGTTGGCGACAAATACGGCGGCGCCAAATAAGCTCTAAAATATTCCATCTGGTGGATTTCCCAGTCTTTTTGTTTATCCTTCCTCCTTTTTTTCCAGCAAGTCTACTCCCACTGTGGTTCGGAGCACGTGCTACTAAAATAGGTACGTTTTCATTTCTTTTGTTTTTGTATTGTTATGCAAACTCTCGACGGGTTGTTGGGTTAAAACTGAGATGATTTCTTTCAAGGGAATCTTTTCCCAGTCAATGGAAACTACGCACGTAGTCATTCAGGGGAAACCCTGCGTTAACAGTCATTAAAGAATTTTATTAACTGCCATGGAGGTAGTTTCATTAAACACTGAGGCGAGATCTCTTTCAGAGATTCTTAACACTGCATGAGATACTAAAACAATTTCAAACGGCAGATTTCTTTTCTAAGACATAGTTCTTTGTGAAGTGAATTTGGATTCTTCACTAATCATTGCTTTTCAGTTGACCATGGGCCGAGTGTGGTCCCATTTTCATCATGATGAGAGTGACCGAGAGCTCACTATTCATGTGACCACGGGGGATCGGCGGAAAGCCGGCACGGATGCCAACGTGTGGCTGCTTCTCCACGACGAGAAAGGGCAGACCACAGAGACTATGAAGTTAAACCGAGCCCTCAAGAATGACCACGAGAGGGGGAAGACATGCACGTATTTTGCTTGTTCCGGAAATGGTTTTGGCTTACCAGTAAAAGTAAGTGGATTACTTTTAGGCTTTTAGAGAAATGTTTTCTATGACCTTTAAATGACTATGACCTAAAGTGCATTCAATTGTAATTATTTTTGGTTTTTCAATTCATATAAAGTTTATGCATTTAAAGGGAATTAAATATTTTAAGAGACTAGGTCAAATAAGGTACACTTGGAAACTGAATTTTTGTATTGCATTCTTTTCTCATTGGTCTGAATAAAAGTATAATATTATGTTATTTAATTCTCCAAGAAATTTAAAGAGCATTGCTAAGACATATCTGGCAAATCCATCATTTGTATTCAAAAATTAATGCATGTTTTTATAAAAAAAAAAAAATTATTTTAGTCAACCATGATTTTGAATTCGAAACTTTTAATGTATGTTATAGAATGACTTTTTAAATGTTAAAGATTGTTGTAACTTTGAGAAAAAAAATTAATTCAACTCACATTTAATAATCTGTAAGGGAGACTTCGCCAACCACTATTACTTTTCACATAAACTAAATTATATTCAAATCAACAGTTCTCTTGGGAACATTTCTCCTCTCTAACGTAGATATTCGTAGAGCCAATTCATGCAAATTATCTATTTTTGTGGAAAATTGAACATATTTTTAGCGAATATTCGATAATAATGGATTTGATTCCCATTTCGCATATGAATACTCTCAGTGGTTCGGAATACATCTTAAACTGTTAGTCCTATTCAAATTTGAATTCTTTTGCAAAACCTTAACTGCGAAGGACTTGAGAGGGTTAACATTACATAATAAACTTGACTCAGGTTAATACATATGAACATTGTAGAGCAATATCCAAACTTCTGAAAAACAAATACGTTTCCCCGCACTCATCGCAATCACCTCATTTTATGGCTCTGACTGAGGTCTATCATTGTGTCCTAATTTTCTGCAGAAAGCCCTGAACACCTGCCACTGGCCAAAAGGAAAATCCCAAGCTCAATTAATTCTTGATTCAAGACTCGTTTCAGATAGTTGCATTCCATTCTATTGAGTAGTTGGTTGCTGTTTGAACTTATTATTATTATTATTATTTTTGCCTCAATTTGAGAGCATCGTATTTGTTACATTTTCAAATAGACTTAGAGTCTCCCCAATTCAGTCATAGTCTGTAGAATATAACATATAAATTAGTTTTTTATTATGTTGTATATTGTAATTAAGTTTGCTGAAAATTCTGGGAGATATTCCATTAAGAAATTGAATATAATTCTTAATTTTAATATAATATGGCTTTTTTTTAAAGTGTATTTTAATCAATCACTGAAGTCAAAGTAATTATATTTATTTATTCAACATTGGAAATATTTACAATATTTTGTACATTTACAAAATACGCAAACTAAATATATATATATATATATATATATATATATATAGAGAGAGAGAGAGAGAGAGAGAGAGAGAGAGAAACGTAGACCTTGCCTTCATTCTTAATTCGAATTTTGTATTTTGATAGAGTATAGAGTATACAAGTATATTAAAGTAATATTAATCATGTGCTTTTTTTAAAGTAATCATCGAATTTCATTTTGACGAATCAACTCTATATCCTTCCTTTATTAATTTTTAATATAATCTTATACCATTTCATGGCTTCGTTATGCATTTTTTATAAATGCCATAGCTTTTTAGAAAAAAATCCTGTTAAAGTGTAGTGATTGGGCTGTTGTTGAGTAACGAGAGATGGATGCAGCGTTTGTGCTCTCTCCATCTCTCAGAGAAGGTTCTTGGACATTTTTGAAGTTTCTTCTTCTGCAACACGTGAATATGGCCCACTGTTTCAGGAAAGTCCAATGAGCTTTGTCGAACTTCCATCACATATTATTAGGCCATATGCGATGGATGCTCAAAACCTTAAAACTTTTGCTAGAACCCAATTAGGCTCTACTATATATCTAAAGTCTAATGAACAAATTTGTAATTTATTAATAACAGTCTGAATTAAAGTGAAAGTGAAGCATTAAGTAATTTCTTTTTGACAGTTAATTATTTTTTTGTCTTCTTCTTTTTTTTCGCTTAGAAACACTGATAAATCTGAATTCAATAATAAAAATAGTTTTCATTTTAAGCGTAATTATTAAATATGAAGTAAGAAAGCAATTAAAACTAATAGATGTTTTGAGTTAAAAGAAAATAAAACTAGCAGATGCTTTGAATTAGAAGTAAAAATACTTTTTGGGTGAAACAATTTCAATAATAAAATAAAAAGTATGCATGTATGTTCATACCACAATATATTAAATTTCACTTGAATTTTTCCTCTTTTTGTGTAATTTAGTATTATATTACACATAAAGAGTAAACATTCAAATGAAACCATATTGAAGTCATCAATACAGATTAAATAAATAAATATTAATTTGTTAAAATAACTCTTGAAATATTTAAGTAATACTTGAAGAGATTACTCGAATGAAATCAGATGAAATTAAAATCTATCTCAACTGAAAAATATGCAGAACCTAAATAATAAATGAAAATTGCCTTCTAAATATTAAAAAAAAAACCCATTGAAGAAGCGCATCTTAATGTTATTTTGAACTCCAGATGATCGATAATTTGACAATCAAAGGCATTTAAATGACCAATATATTTTGCCCTCCTGGCGGATTTTAGATAGATAATCGACTCAATTCATGTCTTGTAAACACAATAACCCAGAAAACTCCCAAGCAGGTATAGTTTTACATGCAGGAAGTAGGAACGCAGACTTTACCCTCTTAGTGTGCAGGAGTAATTGGAATCAAACCCTGAACTTTTCCCATTCAAGAAGCATTGTCTTACTGCTAGGCCACAATTTGTCCAAATATATTACTAGCACTGCATAGCAAAAAAAAAAAAAAAAAATTTTACTCGGATTTATGTACCCGCTATCCATTGTGCCGGTATTTTAGCTAATTTTTAAATTTAAAACTAGAATTATTTTATTTTTACTTATAAATTTTGGGAGTAATGGTCTGGAGAAAATTTCCTACCCCTTCAGATCAATGTCAAAATTGAGGATGTGGATCCGCTGGTGGTGCCGTTTATCGGAGGAGTTTAGAGCAAAGATGTACTTTCACCTTTGTGATGCTCTGCTTAAACGAAAGACGCTCTCTACTGACTTAAATTCGCATAGCTAACGGCATAGTGAACTTGGTTTGTCCAAGTATCATAAGTAACAACAACACATAAATATTTACGTTACCTGGCTTCAAATTCATTGTATTTTCTTTTTTATATATTTCATTTTAAGACATTTATTTTTATTTTCTATCCTGTAAATATTGAGTATTACTATACAACAAAAATTCATGAAGCTAAGCAAACTTTATTGAGAACTAATGTGGCTCTTCTCAGAAAAGGTAGGCATTTTGTTTTAGTTATAAATCATTTTTAATAACATTACAAACAAAACAATGTTCTTATTTGTCATTTATGAACTTTTGAAATTTGTAACAAAGACCCTGATTACTAACAGCTAAGAGAATAGTTTACTGTGTTTTTTAAATTGTAATGCATTTAAACAAAAAGAAAACACATAATTCTTTCAATTGCAAAGCAAGAAGACGTTTTATAGAAAAGGTGATTATTAAGAGAATTAAAAGTGATTGAATGGTGAAAAAAAAAATAAAATTGCATCGAGTAAATTTGGTTGAATGCAGAACACATTATAAAAAGCTTTATTAAACATATTGTAACGCATTGCACTGCCGATTGTACAGTTCGTGCGGTCGAATCCCAATTTGACCTTGGATGTTTGTAGTGGCCCAGAATTCACTTTAAACAGTAGGGCCAGATTTAATTAGCTCTCGTGCGTATATAAAAAATTATGTTGAGTGATTAAGAAACTAAACATTAAAACTAGAACATAGATTTGATAAAATAATGGATTTGTTTGGTGTTCAATTTTAATAAATTGATTGAAAGGAATTATTCTGCATTTTCATTCTGAAAAGTATTAAATCAAATTTAATGAATTGTTCTTTCCGCTAATTATTTTAATTTATTGTTTTATTAAATATTGTTAATGAGTTTTGACTCTGTTGTTCTGCAGAAAAAATATTTTTCTCAAATGGAATTAATTAGATAAAATCATTTTTCGCATGCTTTAAAATTATTTATGCTTCTGTCTCTATTCTTCTCGTAAAAATTCTGCCGTAGCACAATATTAACAGGAGACATTTATGATTGTCGAGATTTAAGAATTTGTAACCACGCAATGTAGGAAAGATGAGCGGACGCATTAAATCAGACTTGTCACAAAAATTGCAATGTTGCCTGAAGAGAATGAAATAATAAGTTTTTCCTACGTTTGTTATTACAAAAAAAAAATTCACTGTTTTATCGCAAAATTCAGTGGACCTTAAAAACCTCAAATTTATCTCATTCTAAGAGCTATTGTAAAAAGCGAGCTATCGGTAATTTTAATCGGCAGCATTAAAACCCCCATTCTATTTGTCCGACGAATCTGTATTCAGGGTAGAATGCAGAACGGTTGCAAGGTATGGAATGCCTTTTACATCAGGATGTGGGTTTTCTTCAAATAAAAGCTATGTTTCATTAAGATATTTCCATTGCAACGATTGCAATCAGCTTAAAACGTAATTATAATGCTGATTTTAACTTCTGTAAAGTTGCTTATGCGCCGATGTACACTACTGGACATTAAAATTGCTACACCAAAAAGGCGACATGCTACAGACGTGAAATTTATACGAAAGGAAGAAGGTGCTATGATATGCAAATGATTAGCTTTTCGGCGCATTCAGACAAAGCAGGCGCCACTAGCGACACCTACATTGTGTTTAAATGAGGGAATTGTTTAGCCGGTTCCTCATACACAAATTGCATTTGAACGTTGTTGCCTGGTGAAAAGTTGTTGTGATGCCTCGTGTAAGAAAGAGAAATGCGTACCAGCACGTTTCTGACTTTGATAAAGATCGAATTGTAGCGTACCGGGATTGCGGTTTATTTTATCGCAGTATTGCTGCTCGCGTCGGTCGAGATCCAATGACTGTTAGCAGAATATGGAATCGATGGGTTCAGGACGGTAATACGGAACGCCATGCGGAATTTCAACGGCCACCTATCACTAGCAGCCGAGAAGACAGGCATATTATCCACATGGCCGTAATGGATCGTGGAACCACGTCACGAGCTGTGAGTCAAGAAACGGGGTCGTTTGGAAGACAACAAGTGTCTGCACGAACAGTTCGACGACATTTGCAGCAGCATGGATTCTCAGCTCGAAGACCATGGCTGCGGCTTCCCTTGACGCTGCGTCATAGACAAGAGCGCCTTCAATGGTGTTATCAACGACGAACCTGGGCGCACGAATGGCGAGACGTCATCTTTTCAGATGAATCCAGGTTCTGTGTACAGCATCATGATGGTCGCATCCGTGTTTGTCGGCATCGTGGTGAACGCACACTGGCAGCGTGCATTCGTCATCGTCATACTGGCCCATCACCTGGCGTGATGGTATGGGGTGCCTTTGGATATATGTCTTGGTTACCTTTTATTCGCATTGACGGTGCTTTGAACAGTGCACGTTACATTTCTGGTGTGTTACGACCCGTGGCTCTACCCTTTTTTCGAGCCCTGCGAAACCTTATGCTTCAGCAGGATAATGCCCGACCGCATGTTGCCGGTATTGTACGGACCTTCCTTGGTACGGAACATGTTCGGCTGTTGCCCTGGCCAGCACGTTCTTCAGATCTTTCACCAATAGAAAATGCCTGGTCAATGGTTGCCGAGCGACTGGCTCATCACCAAACGCCAGTCATTACGGTTGATGAACTGTGGCATCGTGATGAAGCTGCATGGGCATCTGTACCTGTACATGCAATCCAATCTCTGTTTGACTCAATGCCCAGGCGTATAACTGCTGTTATTACTGCCAGAGGTGGTTGTTCTGGGTACTGATTTCTCAGGATCTATCCCGCCTAATTTTGTGAAAATTTAATCACTTGTTATTTCTAGTATATTTGTCCAATAAATATCATTTTGTTATCTGCATTTCTTCCTGGTGTAGCAATTTTAATGGCCAGTAGTGTAATTAGTTGTAGCAACTTAACGCTCTGTTCTAGAAATCTTCTCGATTCAAAAAAAGGAGTCTGTTCTTCTTTCCTTCATTCTTAGATTGCCATCTCTAGTCTGGGAGTTATGAAAAATTATTGATGATACCGAAACCCTTTTTTTCTATATTCCCTCAGTGTAGTTTATTTTTTTTTTTTTTTTTTTTTCTTTTTTTTTTTTAAATGACTAAACGAAAAACAAAATAAACTTCTAAGTTCCCATTTCAATAAAGATATTTTTTATTCTTTGCAGCTAGTATTTCTACGATTTTTCAACTCTACGCCGATAAGGAATGCAATGGTGCGTTGGTGAAGCGATTTTCGACTTCAATATTTAATAGTTTCGTACTTAATGTGAATTTTTATGCTTTTAATTGATCTGTGCTGTAGATATAATTTTGTGGGGAAAAACAGAGTTTTGGACAAAGTTTAAGTAAATTGTAAATAATGTTATTTTACTAAATCAAATTATTCCCGAAATGTGTGTGGGATTTTCTTTTCAAATCTACAGCCCGCGAAATCTGGTTGACTTGTCCCGCTTAGAAAGCATATGAACTGATGGAGAGATGATTGGCATAGATATAGTTCTGATATTTAAAATGTAATTGTTTTTAAACTGAGAAAAACACCCAACATCTGTTATTAAATATTATGCTCGTAAAGCAATTCAACCACAATATTTTTTTTAATTAAAGTTATTTCTAAATAAAATAAGCATATTTTTTCCCATACGTTGGAGGGTTACTGAAGAGGAATTCCTTTGATTGTTCAACTGACTCTAATTCTATCTATAATATTTACCAAATATTTTTCAGTGGCAAAACCAATTGCTTTCTCTCAAAATAAAATAGGCATATTTTTTTTCTGACTTTGGATGGTTACTGTAGAGGAATTCATTTGATTGTTCAATTGAAGCTAATTCTATCTACAATATTTACTAAATATTTTTCAGTCAAAATGATAATGATTCAAAGTGTGCATATATCATACATAGTAATAATTTCCTTATGATTTTAGTATTGAAGTATGTTGAATGATAAATAATAAACTAAAATAAGTTTTTTCAAAAAGTTATTTTAAAAATTGAAAATTTTACTAAAAAAGGTTGTATAATATTTCTTAGTACATTTATTAAAAAATACATACATATAGTCTTGCATATTAATCTGTTCTTTTTATTTCTTATGTATGGTGCATTAAAGAACATGTCCAATGTCGATTGCTTTACTCTTTTTTAAGACTTTTCAGAAATGATTAACAGCATTGTTGTTGTAAAGATCCCTGTCCTTACTGATATCAGCTTGATTTGGGTGCCTTTTTAACCCCTTGACTGACTTTGACGAGTCTGACTCGTCATTGATTTCCTGGGCCATCACAGACTTTGACGAGTCAGACTCGTCAAGCGCTTCTTTCGGCGGACGCCGTGCAAGTTACAATTAGATTACATAGTTGCTTCACTCGTTCGACGATTCTCATTTAAAAAAGCACACTGAAAGTAAGAGTTCAGTTTAGCAGAAGTCTCGCACGGTGAATGTTATACTAGCCAATATTTGAGTTTAGTAAAGATTATAAATAATCCCCGTAACATGTATAAGCCGGATGCATTATATGAAAGTGGGGATGATGGTGTAGTTCAATTAAGCGAAATTAAATAGTTTTTTTTTGTCGCATCAAATTCCATTTAATTCGTCAGTCAAGGGGTTAAGATCATTGCTCTGACATCCTGCCGCTTCTTTAACGAATGAACGAAGGGTGGGGTGCTCAAAATGAAATCAGTTTCGGTTTTGAAAGAAATTAAAACCGAGCTTCATCCGCTGTAAAAGGTTAAACGGAGACTTTAAACCAGGCCCATTTATTTGCCTCTTACTCATTGAATAATGTAGATGGGGAAGAAAGATCACTTACACGATTTCATTAATTGAAAAACTCGTTAGTAAACTATGAAGCTTTAGATGAAAGAAAAAAGTGATGAAAAGTATACAAATTTTAAGTTCTATATCGAAGAAAAAGTTTTTTTGATACATTTCTGAGTTATTTACTGATTTAAAAAACTCGTGAAAAAATATGAACGATTATAAATATATTCTTTAACTAATTTAAAAGAATTATTTCAAATGTTAATATTTTCGCGAGAAAAAGATGCCAAAATGTCATAAGCTGAAAATATTTCATCATAGTCAAAGTTTGAACGTAGTAATCTGTATATAATCCAGAGATTTCAATGATTTATTAATAGTCTTACAGCTAATGCTTTAACAAAATAGAAAATTTGATTTACTTACGAAATCAAATTTTTGATATATCCCGGTTACGGAATAATTTCTTTCTGTTCAAAGTAAGAAGGGGATTTTCCACAGAAAAAGTGGCAAATTTTTTTTTTTTTTTTTTTTTTTTTTTTTTTTTTTCAGTAGGTAACGGAAATTTGATTCGCAGTGACCTCCATACCTTCCGTAACTTTCGTAATATTAGACTGTATGTTTCTTTTATGATTCATACTACAAGTGATTGTTAAATTATGAGAAAATGGTTAAAAATAATTGCATATAAGTAAAAATAAAAAAAAGCATGGGAAATAATTTATTTCGTTTAAAGGCATGCAATTTATTGTTTGAATTAGCGCGAACACAGAAATTTTCGTGCACCCTTCGACATATAATTCAATATTACTAGCAACGTTTGCAAACAAGTCACGAATAGATTTAAATTTTATGGTTCTTCCTTTATCATAATATCAGATTTCGGAAAATATACTTTTAAAGTTTTATTTCAAAGTCGTTTCAAGGAAAATGAATACATTATTATAGTTACTAGTAATCGTTATACAACTTAAAATGATTTAAAATGATATTACTAAGTAGCACGAAAACTTGGAGGACTTTTGTTTGAAAAACAGCTTAAATTTGATTAAATTTGTGTAGAAATTCAGTACTAATAATTTGCTCATATAAACTAAATAAAGAAATAGGTAATCATAATATTATTTTGGTGATGCTTGATTTTGCTTGATTTACGTTAAGAATGCAAAGATCTATGAAAACAATTATATTTAAATAGTTTTATAAAAGTAGTCTACCATAGAAAACAATAATTATTTTAAATAAGTCTAAAACTTGCATTTTATAATATAGAAGTACATATCATTTAATGTAAAATTATTAGGAATATTTAATTTCAAAGAAAGTTTTACTATCATACTGCTTATAGCATCATAATAAATTGAAAAATATTGTTCAGCAGGATGTATAATATATTCTTTTTTTTAAAAAAAATATGAACAGTATTAAATTTTATAAATGTAGTAAGAGTAAGTCGTACTTTATTAAATAATAATCTGAAAAGTTAATTACAAAGTAAAACGAGCTTCAAAAGGGAGAAATCAATTCAAAATATCTTATACTATTTCTATTCACACTTTGTTTATTATGCATTTATTTTTCTCATAAATATTTTTAACTAATTCTACTTGTAGAAAAAGCAATAAGATTTTTTTGAAAAAAAGACAAAACACATACATACTGTTATTAATTAAGAAAAATTTTCATTCATCATAAAAATAAAAATAATCGTTAAATAATCTGTGCATGTACCAAAAACTTATATTTTATTAATTTAGATATATTTTAGACCTATTTCTTAATCTATTGCTGCTGTCTTTTATTACAATCTTATCTCTACGTTAATCATAAAAATAATTATCACATAATCTATGCACAGTAAACTATACAAAGTTTAATTATTTTATTAGTTTCAAATATATAAAACATACTCTGTTACACTTGTTATCAGAAATGAAATGTGTTAAATGTTATTTGTACTTTTTTTTCTTGTTTCAAAATTAAAAATATTTGGTGTCTCTTTTATTAACTGTTAATAAAAATTTTAACTTATTGAGAGGTTTATTTATTTATTATAAATACCCAGAAATTTAGCTTTTCTCTTGCCTTCCAATATTTCTGAACTCTACAGTTAAGAAACCCAAGTGCAAAGCACAAGTCAAGATGAAAAATAAATTTGATCAATTAATTTTTGTGGCAAACTGTGTACAAATATTTTTGCCATGAATTTTCATATATACCATTTATTTGTTTTCATATTTTGGAAAATTCAAATTTACAAATGCTTTATGAATAAGAAATTTAGGTAAATAAATAAATGTATTATTATAAAAGTAAGGCGGAAATATCATTCAAAATTCCAACGCATGTTATACAAACAAAATTATAAATTTTTATAAATCGAAAAAAATTTCATTCGCTTTGCTACTGAAAGTTTTTATTGATTCGCTGTTCCGTTAAAAATTTCACTAAGAAAACTAGAAATAGAGTTAATTAAACGTAATTTAGAAACCACTGTTTAAATATAATATTGCATAAAAATGATCCAATGAAATATGATGAAGAAAATAAAAATTTCTTATTCTCGCATATTTTATTTATTATTCCATTTGTGTGTATATTTATTGTCCAGTAATTGAAAAATTATAAGTATTTAAAGTTTAATAAATTTATCTAAATGCAATAATAATAAATATATATATATATATATTATTTTTATTGTGAAAAATGTTTTTTTATCTTATTTCCCACTAAGAGAAACAAAATTAATTGTTCTTTTACTTTTTACCAAAAAAATGATAAATACATAATTAAATAAAAAATAATATGAAACAATAAAGTAAATACATATTAAATATAAACGCATTCGCTTCTCATATCGCACAAAATAATCAAGGCCAAACTACAATAAACTACATGAAAGATTTTAAGCTTGCACTTTTATATACATATTTTACTTATCAATTATCATTTAATTTCAGGTTAATGACTGAAAGTTACTGAGAATATATAAGCACTCTTTTAAAGTGCAAAAGTGCAATAAACAACAAATATACACATATATTGATGCTAAAATAAATCTCCGAGCAAAAAAACATTAAAATAGAAAATTACAAAGAAACAATATAGTGCAAATTTTGTGTATTGTGAGTAATTCTGCCAGACAACAATGAAAGTTGAAATCACTGAAGCATAAAACATCTGCGAAGAAAACGCTTTTTCAATTGGTGCTATTTGGACAACTAGCGATAAATTGACTGCGAGTAGGTCTTCTTTGTTGACAGATGTGAAAGCAATTTAATGAATCTGAAAGGAGAAAGAAAATCCTGATGATAATATTTATTTTGGTTTTG
Source organism: Latrodectus elegans (assembly GCA_030067965.1). Taxonomy (NCBI): domain Eukaryota; kingdom Metazoa; phylum Arthropoda; class Arachnida; order Araneae; family Theridiidae; genus Latrodectus; species Latrodectus elegans. Next base: position 65,063,338 of record CM057817.1, on the reverse strand, counting down.
GAATTTTTATTACATTACATCAGAATCCTTTTTCAATTTAAATGACAAATTATTAAAAATCAGTATACAAGTAAATTATTTTACCTGCTTTTTTTAATTTTAGAAAAAACAAATAACATTATTTACGTTCCAAGAAAATAAAGTCTGTTTTCACAAAAGGATTATTGAATTCCCTTGTAAAAAATTAACTGTTACGATAGATTTTTTGGCTCCAAAATTATCTTTTTAAAAATCTATCACAATATCAAGACTATGAAAATATGTATGTGTATGGCCAATAGAAATAAAATTAAAATTGTAAAAATATAGTGTCTAGTTATAATTGCATACTTTATATCTCAATTTAAATTTTGTTTTTAGCCATATAATTGTCGGTTTATATTTCATCTTCTCTTTATATAAATGTTTATATAAATGAATGGTAAACAATAACACAGACTTATATTCCTGGAAACGAAAGAAAACTCTCCGGAGCAAATTACATAGCCATCAAACTAGAGATTGGTCAAATTGATGTCGTCCTTCCTGAGAAAATTTGTTAAAAAAGAATTTGTAATAAAATTTCTCTTACGCAACAAATTAAGAAATCTCTCATTTTATGCCTGTGTTACTTATTCCTTTCTAAATTAGCATTGTCTGTTGACTCACGCAATAGATTGATTTGAAATTTGAGATTCAGAGCAATAAAAAGTTAAGTATCGAGATTTCTGACAAGCAAACAAAATAAAGCAAACTAACAGAGCTAGGCAACATGATAACTTCCTTATATCTATTTGACCAAACAAAAAGTTTAAGGTATCCATTAATAAACAATTAATTACGACGACAATATGTGTTGATATATATGAGAAAATGCTTTTGAAATAGAAGTTTTTAGCATAGTACCAAGTAGATTTAAAAGCAAGAAAATAATACAAGACACATTTAAGTGCTCATCACAAGACAAAGACGTTTTACATCATTGTATGACAAATGAATCACAAGGAAACAAAAGCTTCATAAATATTATCTAATTGGCTGTCAATTGCAAACCTAAAATCTCACACAAACAGTATTGTAATGGAAAAGATAATATATTTCTTTAATATTTTTACTTTATTTTTATAGTTAGGTTTTTTAACCAGGGGTATACAAAAAGAAACATTTGAAAGCAAATAAACTGAACTCTGATTAGATATCTGTATAATCTTAATAAAATTGTTTAAGCTCAAATTGAAGACGACAAATTAAAAGATAATCCGAAAATGATTTAAACAAAGAAAATAAGCTTAATTTTCAGTGGTTAAATAGGCCGAGCTAGTATTTGTACGGTTATTACTCTGGTCTTTGGTTCAACAAATTTTGGCTTCGATTCTCACTTCATCCTCGAATTCTTATAGTGGTTTAGAATCTACTTTAAAATGTATATAGAAAAGTAATTAAACCACATGTGCAAAAAATGACTGTTGAGTGACAAACAAATCGCACTTTTATATAAATGAAAAAGTGAAAAACTTAAGTATTTGTGGTTTTCTTTTTTGTTATCAGTTTTAATTACTTCATTCTCTCTTTAAAATACAGAAGTCAAATAGGATACTGTATTATCAGTTTATTGGTGGTCTTTAAACCAAAATATTTTTTCTTCAATGCTTAAGAGGGCACAATTTGCATTAACTGAAAATCAGTATTTAGTTTTTAGAGAAACTAGACACTAATAATATGATAAAATAAAAATTAACATACCTACATATTTTTTTTAAGTGAAGTTTTAATAAAAATTAGCAAATATTTCTTACAAATTATAAATAAAATGCTTATGAATTTCCGTCAGAATATTTAGTAAAACGGAAAAAATAAAATGATTATTTTTTTAGTTAATCTTGTTTATAAAATATGATTTTGAAATGAACTTAATATTTAGTTAGGATATTTGATAGTCTAGTAGCATATTTAACCATATCGTAGCATCAGGTATGAACTTCAAAACCATATTAAGCGGTCCTGGGGAAGTTAACTAAATGTGAAAGTTTTACTCCTATTTTTAAAGATTCTGAAAAAAATCATCAATAGGTAGGCTAAATTATTTTAAACAGAATGAATTTCATGTATTTATCAGAAAACTATAGCTGCATGTTTCCTTTAGTCTAACATCTATTTCGACCATACTTAACAATAGTATATTTGCAAATATCAAAATTAACTAAAACTTATTTTTGATTATCGATTTCCTCAGAAACATTTGCATAGACATCGATTATTTTTATCGAAAAAGGAAGATTTGTTGAAAATTTATTTGCAAATGTGGCTTTAAAACAAATTTTTAATTGAAATATAAGAATACTGTAAAAGTTGTCTAATTGGAGCAAACACAAAAACGAAAAATTTATTTCACTCATGTTAAACTGCTTTTCTCTAATTCTGAAACTCTTACAGATTGTTATAATTATATAAATTTCCTTTAACTTCTTAACTCGGGGAAAATTTTTGTAAGCTAGGAGGGATAATTAATCGTTTGCAAATATGAAAAGGATTTTAAGAACTCAAACTTTAAAGTTAGAACTTATTTGTTGTTTATGTATTTATTTATTGGTAAACGTTTATCGTTTTTGAAAGTTATTGACTTCTCATTTCAATGGAATTCCCAATGTCTTCACAAAGATCCTGCTTGTCATTATCCTTTCCCCAAAGAAAGCAGTTCGATCGACCTCAGCATACTGATGGAATAAGTCTTCAGTGAAATCGTTTGAAGGCCGGAGTCCGACAAGTGAATTCTACGACGAAAACAACTTGAAAAACGAGTTCCTCTTGGCGAGGAAGATCGCAGAAGAAGAGCTTATCTGATGCCTTTTCTCATCTTGTCGCCTCATCACGTGCCAAGCGCGCATTTTAATTCATTAATATGAATCTTTCAAATGCGCTTTCTTGGAAATTTACGTAATAATTCCTTTCATTATCTTCTGAAATAAAATAATTTCTCTTTATTTTTATATAAGAAGCGAAATTTCAGATTAATCTAAAATAAATGTTACTATTCCTTTGTTCTCTTATTAGAAAGATTAACTCTTAAACGCGATAGCACTGATTAATACAAACATGAAATGTATTTCAATATTTCAAACCTCTATTTCACTGCAACTATGGTGTGTGATAAGGAATAAAGTACATTATATATATATTTTTTTTTTTTTTTTTTTTTTGGCTCTTTTTCCTTTTACATCTTTTGGGAAGATTATAAAAATAAATTATTAATCGGATTAGGAGCCTAAATTAACTCTTCAGTGATTTCTAGAGAAAGATGATTTCAGATGTTACAACCTTGTAACAAATTAATATGAAGATGTATTGTTATTTGGATATCAAAATTGGCGTTTTAAACTTTTGAAATATATTTTAGGTTCTTAGTACCACATTGTAATTTTAAAATGACCTTATTATCTTGAAAGACAAATTAGCATAATAGAGCATCCCGTTTTTATAGATTATTAGGAATATGTCTGTGTATATTATTAGGAGATTGTTTTGCCTATACGCGTTTTATCCTGGTTTAGCTGATTGGTCTAACTTTTTCAGGAACACAATTTCTACTCATATTATTGCCAATCATTGACAATATTATATCAGCCCAGACAAACGTTTTCGATATATTGCGAGGAAAACTTACCTGATAATTTTGAATTCGTTAGCTTTAATTTCAAATAGATATATCACCGTGAAATGACCAATATTCATATCGCACTGATATATGTATTTGAAATTAAATTTTTCATATATTTATTTGTATTATTATATTAATTAAATTTTATATTTGTGTATATTATATTAATCAAATTTACGGTATTTTACTTTTTTATATTTATAAAATCTTAGAAAAATATTTGACTAAATAAAATATTGCCTATTTTTATACTTAAAATATAGAATAGATAATCCTAAAGCTCTCAATATATATCAGAGCTGTCTCCAATTCACATTTTTTTTCTTTCTTTTTTCCATTAAACAATGTTTAAGATATTAATAACAAGACGCTATCATTTTTTAAGCAAATTCATTTCGATAGCAGATTGTCTGGAGCTTACAAGAAATTTTCAGCATTTCGGTTTTTAGTAATTAAAAAATAATTTCGTTTATTTTTTGTTTAATATTAGGCAAATATTTTCTTCAAACCTCAATAAAAAGTAAGAAATACAGGAATGCTCCTATATGTTAATTATAGATTAATTGCAAATTATGGAAGTGACTAAAAATTATTAAATTAATTAATTGCATATTATGCTCATGAAAGGTACAACAATGATATACATTCACAAAATAAGATGAATATGGTGTGACTAAAAATTATACATTAATAAATACATTCTCTTATTAAAAATAAACCCATAATAAATCTCATAGTAGAAAAATGAAAACACTAATTTGGGAATCGGCTAGTTTCTTTGAGCATAGGTCACTAATTTTCCCGGTGGGTGTTTGGCGGTTCTTTGTCAAAAGTCTTCAATCAACCAATTTTCGAAGAGGCATGGGGTGAATGGCCAAGTTGGAAGAAAGGAGTACGTTATTAAGATTACTTAATCATTAGTTACATATGACATTATCATATTGCTCGTTGAACTTCGGTGACATTATGAAGTTAAGAATATTTTGAATTTTATGTGCCTTGTGCACATGCTGCACTTTAAACATAAAATTTCAGGAGAATTGAATTAAAATTTCTAAAATTGAATGTCAATGTCCTTGGTCTAATTTATAGAAAGCTCTCAACTTTCTTATGAATAATTAATTTAAATATTTTTGCATTCTTGATTTTACAATAGGTCAAGCATTAAATTTTAATTTCATTTTTATTTAAATAGATACGTAATATCAATTAAATTTAAACTGAACCAATAATAATTTTATTTCAAGTGTATTCATTGCATAAATATGAAAAAGACTAATTAATTTCTTATAAACCTCAGTTTCATCAAGTGATTTTAATAACATATGAAATGAAAACTTCTATAAAAATTTCTTTGTTTTAATAAAGCCTTTGTAAAATTGCAACTAGTAATTAATCATATAAGCTAAGACAGTAAAACTGAGCCCATATTAAGATGTTCAAAATTATTTTAAAAAATATCTTCTAATTTTTCGATATAGTAAAGTTTTACTGTTTCACACGAAGGGTACCATAAAACTATTTCTCAAGGGGATCAGAATTTGCTTTTGTGAAGTTAGAGCCAACGTATCTACACTAAAATCATTACAAAATGATATTTTCATATTTATTTTGCTTTCGATGGAATAAATTTATCCATAGACTTTCCTCACCAATGCCATTCATTTGTATTTGTTATGCTTATAAACAGTTAGTATTTATATACGTCTAACTTTTCAATTACTTTTTTATGTTGAATCATGTTAACATATTCAAGGGTGTGAAATTTTGAACAATAGTTAAGTGACTCATTTGCACATTAACATTTGAGGTTGACGCTGAACTGTTTATATTGGGATACATAATCGGGATACAATAATGAGTTTCTTATCTAACATCTGCGATTTTCAAGTTTCATGTGGTTCATTGTTCCCAATTTTTTAGGCTTTAAAGTAGCTTTTACTTGATTGATATAACCTAATTCTACATCATAAAGAAACCTATACATTATTTTTCAGCTGTCATTTATATCAAAACATTAACTAATACTTGCGAGGTGTATGTCCGTTGAAATTTCTTAAATTAATTTTATTAATCTCTGGAAATCTTTTTATGTATATGTAACAGAGCAACGCTCTCTAACGGTCATAAACGAACTGAGAGAACCTGATGATCTCTAACCCTAGAGACTGCTGCTGTTCGAGTATGATTATCAGAGCTTTTTTATTAATTAATTAATTAATTAATTTTGTTTTAATGTTCTTATGTTTTCGTTTTGTGTTGTGTGTGTGATTTCTTTGTGTTGCATAGATAGATGTTAAATAAATATAGAAATAAGCTAGCCGTTTTAAAATTTTTCTTCACACACCTATAACATAGAAAATTTGACGCCCAAAACGTGCGGCCGAATTCGAAACGATAAATATACTTTTGTTGCGATTTACATTTTGTTAAATCGCCAGAGTTGATGAGTTTACCCAAACTCGGAGAATCTAATTTATATTGTTTAACTAAACAATCATATATCAATTAATTTTGGCTTATCCAAGCTTTAAAAAAAATATTTCGAGCAGCAGATCCGCTTACATGTCTCTGTTATTCATTTCTATTTTGTGATTATTTTGCTTCTGTTTTGTTTCAATGTGTGAAGTGGTTAATAATATTTTAATGTGTTTAAGTAGTCATGTAATTTAATCATTTATACTGAATATTAAAGGCGAAATTAGGTTACTTTAAAAACGAAATTCGCAAAATTGTTTTAAAATAAGTTCGTCACTCAGACCAATGTCGCCGAGAAGCTACGAGCTTATTTTGTTTTCTTTTAGGAATGCGATTCTGTTCTCGCAACAGATTTATTACTTTCAAGTGACTTTCGAAGGAAGGAAGGGCTCCCTTTTTTTCTCGTAACAAAATAATTCTTAAAGAGAATCTTATTTCTCTATGAATTTATATATTTTATTTTACAGAAAATAAGTTTAAGATTTATTGAAATCGAAACTTATCCAATAAATAAAGTCATATGTGTGTCCATTATATGATAAATAATATTGTTTGTATACATTTATTTAATTATTTAATTGCATTTAAATGATTTTAGGAATAACGAAAGAGAATTTTATCAATTTTATAAATATGTAAACTTTCATACACGTTCTGTTTTAAATCAAAAACAAGAGTATTGAATTATTAAAGCAAAATATTGCTGGGTATTATTTAATTGAAAGTTATTTGAAAATTTGTTTTTGATTCTTGTATTGATCTTATTGTTGTAGAAAATGTGTATATTTGTTACATTATCTAATGATTCATATTTTTGAGAATGATTATCTGTCGTAATAAAATAATCTGTTACTGAATATATATTTTATGTTTGCGGTCTATGTAAATAATTAGATAATCTATTTGAAAGAATTTATGAATAAATTCTTAATAATTTTGTGCACTAATAAAGAAACATTAAATACTCTATGGATAATTATTTTAATTAAGTATTTCTGAAATTAACTGATGTTTGTATTGTTTTCTATATATTCAAAAATTGTTTTAAAATTTAAATGATAATTATTTTTTTTCATTTACAAGATTATTATTTTCGTATTAAATAGTAGGTAGAAAATGATGGTTTTACAGTGTTTGCTATATATTTAATATTTTTAGTAATTGCATCGACTAGTATCTAGTATTATTTTAATTATTTACTACAAAAGTATTACTTTGTTATTCCAATAATTGAAATACATTATCTTCTTTTAAATTGATTATACAGAAGTGTTTGATATGGTGTTTCTGGTATTTGAACAATTTTATGTATGAGAACTGTCTTTTGGTATCATTTGATTTTCTAACTATTTAGATCTTAGTTAAGGTATTAAATTTAAGACTTTCTAAACATTAAAAATTTTTTACATAATTCACTAATATTGATAGACTTTGGTAAAAATGGAATTCCTTGGCAAATCTAAAAAACAATATTTCCGGACTCTTGCTACAGAGCTTGGTTTGTTTGTGTCAGATGAGGTGAAAATAATTGACCTTAGAGTGCTTATAACTAAAAGTGATAATTATGATGAAGAACTTGTGAAAAACATGCTTAGTGTTATAATAGAAGATCACTTAGAAGCTGAAAAAGTAGCAGAATTTGAGATATTAGCAAAATAAAGGAAATTGAAGAAGATTGTGTAAGTTACAAGCTGAAGAACAATTGCGTTTAGAAAATGAACGTGGTTATGAATTGGAAAAGCTTAGGCTTCAGCTCGAAGTTCAAAAGGTATCTACCTCAATTGTAGGCTCTTCTGATTTTGAATGTCCAAATTTCGCCCTTAATCGTATCATTCCTAAATTTAATCCAAAAGAAGATGAAATCGGACTATTTTTGATTATATACGAGAGACAGTTAAAATTTATGAATCTTCCCGAGTCTTCTTGGATACCATATTTAATTGGCTCTTTGCCAGCTGAAATAACGCAACTACTTGCTAGAGAAAAAGAACAAGATGCACAAAATTACTAAAAGGTGAAGGAAATGCTCCTTAAAATATTTAGGGTTACTGCTGATAAGTTTCGACAATTATTCTCTCAACACAGGAAAAGTTCTGATACAACATGGTGAAACTTTTACTTTAAATTAGCTTCTTATTTTGAGGGATGGATAAAAGAAATGAATATTACAACTTTTGATCAACTCTAAAGCTTAATAATTGCTGATCAAATTAAGAAAAAAACTCCATCAGAAGTCAAAGATCATTTTCTTGACTCTTGGGCAAACTAGATTAATCCCCTAGATATAGCTGAAAACTAGATGCTTATGAGAATGTTCGGCAAGGTACAAAAGAAGCTATTGAACCAGTCTCAAAGGAGAACATGTTCAAGAGATAAAACTGAAAAAAATATCCCAGATAGAATATTTCGTCATGTGGTTAATGCTCCAGAAAATGCTCAAAACGATATTCAAAAGTTCCAATAACTCGTTCCTCTACTTCTAGATTAGATGGAAGATCATCTATCCAATGTTTCGGTTGCGGAACTCCTGGAGTAATCAGATCAAAATGTCCCATTTGCACAGGTTCTAAACATGAAGATACAACTGTTAATTTCATGAACTTATTCACTAATAATATCGATACGTATCTGTCAATTATGATTGTCTTTGAATTATTTGGAAAGAAGATTGCAGTTTGTGCAGATACTGGTGCTTCACATTCTATTGCATGAGAAAAGTTATATAACTGTTTACGAGATAATGTCAAAGAACTCCAATCGTTCTTACAAACCTGCTCATGGTTTAGAAGATATGTTCCGAAATTTGCGGACATTTCACGACCTCTTAGCCACCTCACTAAGAAAATAGGCAATTGGTCGTGGGGATTCGAACAGCAAAAAGCTTTCGAAACTTTGAAAGAACGCTTGACAACAGCCCCTGTGTTAAAACAACCGGATGGATCTATACCTTTTGTAATTCCTACCGATGCTAGTAACTATGCCCTTGGTGCAGTCCTACAAGGAAATAGCCCAGAAGAACATGTTGTCGAATATGCGAGTCGTTTGTTGAGCCCAGCAGAACGTAACTGTTCGACTACTGAGTGCGAAGCTTTAGCAGTAGTTTGGGCATTGGAAAAATTTCGTGGCTACATTGACCATCAAGAAGTGATTATTGCTTTTGATCATCAACCTCTTAAATGGCCTCTGAGCATAAAGTCTCCCTCGGGATGCTTTGCAATATGGGCTTTAAAGATCCAATCATTTAACTTAAAAATAGAATATACACATGGAAAAGCAAATGCTGTGGCCGATATGTTATCAAGACCAACTTACCTTCATGATGATCCAAATTGTGAAATGCATGCAATCTCTGTCGATATGCCAACTAGGAAATCAAGTGATATTCGTAAAGAACAGTTGGTAGATCCAGATCTGAAGAAAATTATCGATTGTCTGGAAAACAATGATAAGGATGAAAACTTTGCTAACTATATCAGTCGAGGATACTTAATGAACGAGCTATTTTGTATTGTTATTCGCCGGAAACGAATTCAGACGATGCCCAATTATTTGTTCCCATACAAGAACGACAAAGAATTCTGCAAGAACACCATGATGCTCCTACAGCTGGTCATTATGGGGTAGAAGGTACCTACAATAAGATAGCTTCCCGATATTATTTTCCAGGCATGAGGAAGTACATCTCTTATTATGTCAAAACATGCGCATAATGTAATCGGTATAAACCAACAAATCAGAACCCTGCTTCTCTGCTTAGAACACCTATTTATGCACAAAGATTGGAAACTCTTGCTATTGATCTCTTTGGCCCTCTCCCATTGTCGTGGGAAACTCCAACAGGAAAGAAATGGGTATTTATTGTGGAAGACACGAGTACCAAATGGGTTGAGTTAGTTGCTCTTAATGAAGCCACAGCGTCAAACTGTGCCAAAACGCTACTTGAGGTAGTTTATCTACGCTATGGACTTCCTCGAAAATTAATCAGTGACAACGGATCTCAATTTGTTAGTGACGTCATGCCACAATTTTGTCATTTGTTAGATATCAAACAGAACCTCATCTTAGTTTATCATCCTCAAGCGAATCCCTCTAAATATAAGAACAGAGATTTGAAACCTAGATTAGCCATCTTAATAGGTGATGCGCATGATAGCTGGGAAGAACATCTTCCTATGATTTGTTCTGCCATGAATACAGCTAGATGTGACATCACTGGTCACACTACCGCTTATCTGCAATTCGACAGAGAGCTTAGGACGACGGATAATGTTAGTCACGACATAAGATCAATTATTAATAATGACAACTTTGTCCCTGAAATAACGCCTTATTTGAAAAGGTTTGCTCGTCTGACTCCTCAAATCAGGGAGTGAGTAGAAGAAAAACAGGATAGAAGAAAGGTTTATTTTGACAAAAAAAAACATAGACAGGCTTATTATAAGCCAGGTGACAAAGTGTGGATTATTTTACATCAAATAAGTAATTCCAGGAACAAGAAAAGTAAAAAATTTATGCCAAGACGTGAAGGTCCATACCTCATACTCACAAACAGGTCTCCGACTACATATGATGTTGCAGATCATGCTGCACCTGAACAAGTGTTAGGTACATATCACACGAATGTGATTAGGCCATAACAACTACCTTCATCGAAAGACAGAGGTCCAGTTGCTCCCTTAAGAAAACTAGCAAAACCTCCAAAAATCAGACAATCAAATCCTGGCTCATCATCGAGACGATTTCAGAGCCAGGAGGGGGGGGAGTCTGTAACAGAGCAACGCCCTCTAACGTTTATTAGCGAATTGAGAGAACCAAATGAGCTCTAACCCTAGAGATTGCTGCTGCTCGAGTATGATTCTCAGAGTTTTATTTATTTATTTATTATTTTTTAATGTTATTATGTTTTCGTTTTATGTTGTGTGTATGATTTCTCTGGGTTGCATTGATAGATGTTAAATAAATATCGAAATAAGCTAGACGTTTTAAAATTATTATTCACACCTATGACACACGCATCATTTTATTTAATCATAAAAATATACCAATTTTATTTTTGCTTCATAAACTCTCAGTTGAGGCTATATTTTCAACATTGAAACTATTATTTCTTATATATGTATATTTTTAAATGTTGGAAAGAGTAAATTTTTCTTTTCTGTATAAGAAAGTTTTTTATTCTTATTCACGCAAATACGAATATCTATAGTCTCTCTGAAAAAAAAATCTTAAAAGAAATATAAAAAAGTTATTTTGGACATTATATTAAACGTATGCTAATGGTGATTGATTAAGATAGATAAAACTAGCTTGTGACAATAACTGGCATTGAAAAGTTAAATGCTGCGTCATTCTTGTAAGCAATTGACGTATTCCAATCTGCTGGCGCTTTCTTTCCTTATATTACTATTAATTATGATAAAATAGTAATAGAAAATTGGGATTGATGTTCTCTAAAATAAATTTTTATAAAAAGATAGAAATTTTTGTGGATTGGGCTTTTAGTTTTGAAATGGTTGCTTATAATTTCTTTTGAATTATTTATATAACGGAATTTTCTCTCATTTAAATACTATATGACATTACTGAGAGTACAATAAAGTGATAAATATTTTGAGAACAATACACAATTAGCTTATCCTTCTATTTTATAAGATTTGGTACAATTTATTCTTGATAACATAACTATAGTTTAAAGGAATATGCAGGGATTAACAGTTGTCACTACATGTATATAAATTAAAAAAAGTGATATATGCTTAAAATTTTGTACATAGTCGTTAAGTATCCTTTTACATTAGATATTGCTTTAATACTAAAATAGCTCAGTTTAATCTGTACATTAAGTGTTACTATCTTGAAAATAATGCTACGAACTAAATCAATTCATTTTTAAGAAGTAAGCAACAAAGATATATATTCGCAATCATTTAAAAATTATTTAAATCTAAAAATGGCTTCTGAATATTAATTGAAATTAGGTGATCGAAATCTCCACTTTGAATGATAGATGTACTATGGGCGCACAAATACTCTTTAATTCAGCGATGTAAACTTAACATGAGTGTCAGTCATTTAGCTCTACAATCCTTTGCGATCATTCAAGGTAGAGTTACACTTGAGTTTTATTATGAATTCCATTTGCTGTGCTATTTGAGAAGACTTGATGAAATATTTATCATCAAGTTCAAGTTTTTTATTTTTAAAGTTTACACGATAACAGCCCTTTTTTTAAAGTAAAAAAAAATTAAAAGTTGAGAAGTGAATCATAGTTGTTTTAATGAGTTTGCATGAATTGTTTCCGAAATATCATTCGCTCTTTGCAGGCTGAATTCTGGCGTGATTCCTTTGGTCTTGGGCACAGCTGGTTCTTAGAAAAAATTGTGGTGGAGGACAAGGTCCATGGCAGTGACCATGTCTTCCCGGTTCATCGGTGGATCTTGCCAGAACGTCATTACGTGATTCGGGAATATGATTGCTGCCTTCCACAAGATGATGAACACCAAGAACAAAGAAGAACCGAACTCAAAGAATACAAGAGGATTTATCAATATGAGCAACATATTGAAGATGGACCAGTTCAAGTAAGTGTCCTTTTCTTAAAGTTTATTATGTTTATACAAGAAAACGTGCAGTAAAGCAACTTTTTTAATAATGAATGAAGCTTGAAAGTTTTCGTGAAAAAGTTAATTAATCACGTAATAAATGTGTTCCTATAATTGTTGAGTTTGAGTTCATGAATGAGAAGGGTTCACGTGAAAGTTTAAAATAATAATAATAAAAAAAAAGACTAATGATTCACACACAAAGTTTAACTAAATACTTCGAAGCTTAAAAGAAGTAGTGATATTGAAATAATAATGAAAAAGCCGCTGAAAAACCAAACTTTTTGGTTGCTATTACAAAATGCATAAAATGCATAAATAGATATGGAAATTAAATAAAAGAAATCGGTTTTGATTTTTCATATATAATCCAGCTTTTCTGCGGATGTCAAAATGTTATTTGTGAAATTATGTTAGTTATTTTCAAATAGAATTTTTTGTAAAAAATGGATAGCTTACTATTTCAACTAATGTGTTTTCCCTAAAAAAATGATTTCATTAAAAGGAAGCCTTAACATTAGTTTCTCTTTGGTTATTATAATTTAAAGTCAAAATAATTTAAAAATTTCTTTGTTTCTAATGAAAAGTTAACAATATCTAAAAGATTTCTTTGTTTTCCATTGAATTTTACAAACTTTACATTAGTCTTTCAAATTTTTTTAGCAGTTAAATCAAGTTTTATAAAGATTTCTTTTTAAGTTTTCAAGAATCCAGCAACAATTATTAAATGTTGAAAGAATAAGTCTACTATTAAATCCACGAACAGTAATTAGAATGTTTATTTCGAAATTCAATGGTTTAATATACTCTAATCAAAAACTCATTTTTAAATAATAATAATCTATATGTTAAAATAAAGGGTGTTCGATATGTGGTTTTGTGAGGTAAAAAAATCATTAATAGAATTTTGCAGTGACAACTTAGTCATGGTATTTATTAAACAAGGGAAAGAACTGTCTGCTAATAATAAAATTTTATAATTGATGCATATTGTGTGTGTGAAAATTTGTAATAATCAATAATTAGATCTCAAATTTTGTTAAGTATTACGTATAACGTTTATCAGTTTTTGATTAGCGTTAACTACCAGTTGGAAGCTTTTTATTTCAAATTGAATATTTTTTTTAATATCTAAATTTCTAATTGATTTTTACTAATTTCTAACTATTCATAATTTATCCCATTTACTTAACAAATCAAAATATTAATTGCTTTATTAGATCTTAGCCACAGTTTCCGTCTTTCAACTATTTATACGTCAATCCATATATATATATATATATATATATATATATATATATATTAAAACGAAAATCAGAAATGTTAAGTTATTTTTTAATTTTTCTTGTTATCACGTCCTTTGTTGATAGAGATGGATCCTACAAAAATTACTTATCTGGTCTGCTTATCATGTCCCACGTGAATTTCGTAAGTAAATTCCGTATCTAGAGCTCCGCTATTAAAGTGGCATTAACGAATTTCTATGACCAGCTTGTAAACTAATTAAGTAGCAGGGGAAATGCTTAACCTAATAATTATGTGTTTGCCATGCCCATCCCATTACACCATCATTTCATGCTTGTATCATATATATATATATATTTTTTAAAAGGTAACATCACGACATTATAAAAATTATACTTTCTAAGAATTTAAAGTTTGGATTTTTTTTTTTTTTTTCTTTTCTTTTTTTTGCAGCTTATATATGTCACTGAAAATGTTTGAATTTTTTCATCATTTATATGTTATTACAATTTGAAAGGACTTCTAAAAAAATTTAAAATTTTTAAAATTTAATTAGAAGTCAAATATTGAGTTAGAATACTGAGTACAGGTGCTAAATATTTAATATTTTTCTTTCAAAAGATCGCGGAATACATCTTATAAATATATAATTAAGTTAAATTTGGGTAATTGTAAATGTTGATATATATATATATATATATACATTCTAAAAAAATTCATATTAATCTTTAGATATTTTAGTAGTACTTAAGTTTCCTTATACGAAGATATTTCGTTTCTTTCGGCTGAGTGCTTTGGGTTTTCAGAATTTCCTAACTGGAGACACATGAATATAGTCTATTAATGATAATCAATTTTCTCAGATTGTATGTTATAGTATTTTAAAAGAAAATGTAGCTATTATATCCTGTTTTCTTACTATAGATGTGTGTGAGAGAGTTTCTGATGGTGAAAGTTCCTCAAACTTCACTTAATAAATTCCAAACCTGAAACCATACTAATTTAACAGACTCCAAACACTTGTCAATAAACATTGAAAACGTGCTGGATTTTTCACATCTAGCTCTTTGAATATTCTATATATAGTAGTTTGAGTACAGGGACGTATATAAAACTTTTTGTGCTAGGTATGCAAGTTAGGTTTAAATTTTCCAAATATAAAGCTAATTTATAAATAATAACATATTTTATAATAGCATTTAATTAATTTATATTATTGTGAAAATAGTAAGAATTTATTTCTCCTATTAATATGTGAATCGGTAGATTAAAATGCTGATCTGTAGATTAAAATGAAACTACTCATATAATAATAACAAGCGACTTCACAGAATTCGGGACTTTACAATCTTCTTATGATGATTTTATGTAATCTTTATATTTGTGGATATGTTTACAGCAAAATTCTTGTATTCGCCATGCAATAGACGAATGATTATTCCTAAGCACAAGGAATTTCACGAACATTCTGAAAAAATTAATTGGAATTGGTCAACTTCTCAAAATTGATAGTTGCTTGTCGGCTTCTGACTAGACTCTCTTGTTTTATCTTTACATTGATTAGACACAATGAAATTAGGATAAAATTGATAAAACCAAGTTTTATCCACCATAGTAATCTTCTATATAAACCATGTTTTATTTATGAAACCTTAAGAACTGAATATTAATTAAAGAAGGAAAGAAAGAGTAATTGCTTTTAATTTTCATGCATACACAGG
This sequence comes from Latrodectus elegans, assembly GCA_030067965.1. Lineage (NCBI taxonomy): Eukaryota > Metazoa > Arthropoda > Arachnida > Araneae > Theridiidae > Latrodectus > Latrodectus elegans. Next base: position 65,047,658 of record CM057817.1, on the reverse strand, counting down.
TATATCAAAATCATTATTACTTTTTGTACCAGAATATATTGTTGTACGTAAATATTTATAACATCTAAATAAGTCAAATTAGATTTAAAAGTTACACATTTTAATAAAAAAAGTTATTGCAACGCTTTGTCCATTTCTGTTAAGTAGTTTTTCTATTTTATGTCTTGTTATTTTGATTCTATTAAAAAAGTTTATTTTTACTTGATTTGACATAAAATCATTTATTATTTAATTACTTAGAAAATAATTTTATATTGTTCTATGGCTATCTTTATTTGCATTTCAAATTTGGCCTAAATATTAATCGGTCAAGATTAACTGGTTTTTTAAACTATGGAATCAATTTAAAATTTAAACAAATTTAAATATTCATCAATAAATTTCAATTTTAAGCAATGTCATTACCTATAGTAGAAGTAATTCAAAATTTAAGTAAGAATGTTAATATAAATAATATTCTTTAAGCAATTTTGCTTCAATTGTTTATGTAAAATGCTTTTTAAAAATGAAAGAAAAAGACGAATGAAGAAATGAAAGCAGTTGCGATTTTCGTTCATAAAGCACTTCCACTATTTGAAAAGGAAGTTTTATGTGCCGGGCAAACTGTTACTTGCTTCCCTTATCAATTTCAATTTTTTTTTCTTTTACTTTGTCGTTCTTCCGTGAAAAACCTGTTATTTCCACATGGAATGTTTTTTCCACTTCCAAAGCTCCTTACTTTGATACTCTGTTACCCGAGGATTTTCCTCTTCTTTCCCTTTGACAATTTTAGACGATTGCAAATTAGTATTTCTTTGACGTCATTTATCTCTCAGCCAATAAAACGGGATAGAAATTGAAGCCAGTGGCACTAATTCCATTAGATTTGATTGCGGCAACCTGCTCTTTCATACTAATTTAAAATTTTCAATAAATTAATAAATTTTTAAAAATATACATTAATTGAAATAATGTAATATATATTTTGTTATTTATTTAAAGTTTTTACTTAAAGAATTTAATTATGTTTTTAGTTTTTTTAATTTTAGCATTGTTTATGTTTTTATGTAATTTGAGTTTAAAGTGATATAGAATGGAATTAATATTAATCAGAATGAAAATTTTTTTTTAATTAAACAACTCAAATTAATTTGAAATTAATTATCAAATAAATTAACTATGCTCCAGTTTTGATTACGATTATTCCTTCAATACCCGAGATGCATTAAATTTTTTTACATTATTTTTAATTTATTTAATATTTTATGGATTTTTAATTTTTCTTTAAAATAATTTTTACACAAGAATTAATTAAATTATATGAATGAATCATTCAAAGAACTAAATTTATTTTAAACATTCAGTTAAATTAATTTTTAAAAAGTTGCAAAATAAAATCTTGATAAGTCATTCCTTAAAAGAACTCAAAATTTTGTCGATTAAGTAGTGTGGTGGTTTCAAAGTTGTGATGAAAATTATCAGATGACTAAGTTAATCATGCTAAATAAACCTACAGATTCATATAAATTAAAAATAATTCACACACACGCACACCTGAAAAAATATTTTAGTGTGTGAAATAAATTTAAAAATACTTTTTAATTTTTCAAAATCATATTTCATTACTTTCTGTAAAAGTATGTATTTATTTGATATAAATATAATTTAATAACAAGAAAAATTTATGTCTTGTTTTGTTAAACATTTCAAAAATTATAAATGCTTTCATTTATTTAAACTTTTACTTAAATATTCCTTAAGCTCTACGTATTACATTTTCTCTGCACGAAATATTTATCTAATTTTGTTTGCTATTGAAGTTTTCCATTAATTTTCCTTTCCAAAATGTGATATTCTTTGAATAAGTTTGTGAAGTTCTTTTTTTCCCAGAATTCTTTGAAGCACTTTCTTTTGAAATTTTATTTTAATAGAATTCTTTCAAATGTTTTTCGTCTGAAATTCTTCGAAACGTCGCTTAAGTGGTATCTACTTCCTGCACATCCTATTCTATTTTTTCTTTAAGTGATGGCTTATCCGGTATTTGAGCAAATGACGAAGGATGAAATTACATTGGCATCTGTAACAACGGGACTAACAAAAAATGACAAATTATCCGAGGATAATGATCTGGCATGGGTTTACTGTATATCCCAAATAACTTATATAAGTTTTTATTTAGTATGAAATATTCATTTTTTGATATATATTTTAAAACATATTTTTTAATTTTTAAAGATGATATAATTATTTTAAAGTTAAACAAAATAAACATTATCTTTTGAGTTTATAAGAATAACTTACACGCACTCTTAAAATTTCCACTGCAATTGCGATAAATTAGAGTGATTTTCTATTTTCCTATGGTCTAAAACTTAACTAATCTTAAAAGATTAAATTTGAATCTTAAAATACATCATGATAAATCTAATATAATCGTAATCAATTCTTTTTTAATCAATTAAATCTCAGAAAGTTTTATTTAAAACTGAGTAAACGAGTTTGACAACTCTAACACTTATCGAGTACTAAAAATCACTCGATCTTTGACTTTTATCACTCGATCTATATTATTTAGGCCCCTTTATTAAAATAGAAGGGGCCTAAAGATAATAGTTAATTTACATAGATTTTTAAATATTTTAAGAGAATGTACAGTTTATATTAAGATTTAATGATCGATTGAATAAAAATTACAATCCGAACAGTTTTGTGATTCGATATATTTTAAATTGTACATATTTTCAAAAATGTCACTTAGCTGATTTTTTTTCATCCTGGATAATACCATTTCATTTTTCACTATCAATTTGGTTAACCTTGAGATGGTTACTTGTTGCTGGTTTGTCCATGTGCGAATCACAAGTTCAAAAGAGTCATTGATTGGCTAATACAGTTTTATAAGAAATTGCGTAATAGGGAACCTTATATTCAATTGGATAAAAAAGGAGATTATTGGTTGATGGTTTCTCCATGTTTGAACTGCATGATCGGAAAATGATATCAATTGATTAGGTGGGTGTGTCTTTACAAGAAACTGTAGAACTGGAAACAAGCAAACTGAGGAATGATATGATAAGGAATAGAAAGCATAAAATTAATATTAAAATATTTTTACTCTAAGAAACGAGTACTAAATTCTGCAATAATTTTTATAAATAATATTCATGAGTATTTTTAAAGCATTTGTTATTTATCAACTTTCAATTTTTCTTATTTAAATAATTAATCGGATTCTAAGTTCTTAATCTATAATTTAAATTACCAACACACTATAATTTTCATAATTCTCTGTTTACCGAATTCTATTTTCATCCACAAATAATTACTTAAATATGAAATAAATTACAAATGTTTGAAGAAATATAGAAAAACAACGTAAAAAATAATTTCATTATAAATGAACAAACTAATTTAAATTTCCTTCTGGAGTAGCAATTTTCGCTATAAACCCCAAGAATGTTACATTCAATGTAATATTATCCAACAACTAAAACTTATGTGAAAGAAATATTACTTTTTCTAATGATGAATATAAACAAAACTGTAATACTAATTTGAATTTATCATTTAATATAGTAGTACATTCATTTCCATTTTTCTAATCCTTGATTTTATACAATTAAAGGATTGCTTTAATAAAATAAAAATATTTAAATGTAAATGTGAAATAGTTACAAGTAAAATATTATATTTTTCTCAGAAATAAAGTGCAACATTATCTCCTTTTTGGTTTGCAATGCAAATCACACTACAGACGTTTTTCTCACTCGTACGGCCAACCTTGTAGACTTGTATGCTTATAATGAAGATAAAAATTTCATCCTTGAAACTGAATTTGTCATTATATTATTCGCCTTTTTAAATTCAAAGATTATTTTTATACTTCTGACTTTTTTAAAAAAAGATATCTATACTTTATTAATTTTCGGGTTGAGATTTCTCGCCTTGAATTGAAATCATTTTGATTCTTTGTAATTTTGTATCCTTAAGTATTATTTTATTCCTGTTAACTATAAAAAATTAATCAAAATATATCGATTTTCATATGCAAGTTTTTTGGAAGTCAATAAAAAAATAATCTGTAATAAATATTTTGGTCTCCAATAAACAGCTTTTATGCTTCGATGCTCAAGACATATTGTAAAAATTTAACAGTAAGGTGGGAAAACAATTTTCCAAAAGACTTTTTACTTAAATTTTGCTATTTTTTTTGTTGGAATTTATCTTAAACCCTTTAAAGCAATACATTTGGTAAATATAGTATTATGTTGTCATAAAAACTTGAGTAAATTGAAGGGAAAACTGGTAATTAAGCGAAGAGATATCACATGGTTGACAGCAATAAGTTTAGCAAAAAGCTACTTACTATTAAGATATTTTCTATTTTCAAATTTAAAGTAGGGCATAAATTAATTTGCTTCAAAAAAGTTCTTTTATGAATCAGAAATTCGAATAAAAGTTTGACCAGGAAAGGGTTAAATTATAGAATAAATAAACAATATAATGTGCATATAATAAGTATTTTAATAAATGAACTTAATAACAGTAATACAATTAAATTCATTTAAATATCCTTGTAAAGTTCCTTCATTATATACTCTCCTACCTGAAAAATATTTCATTTGACTATTGAGATATCTATTTTAAAATTTTAACTATTGCATGAGTAATTTTTTAACAAAGTATATTTAGTTGTTTTGGATGAATGTAAGTGCTAGCCTTAAAATGTTGATTTTCATCAAGAAAAGCACTTTATATATTCTTATAAGAAAATACTTTTTTATAAAAAGATAATGAAACAAGTGATAATAATCACGATATGTTAGCAATTAAAATGTAGGTATCTTAAAAATCATGTCTATAATTTGTGTATTTTATTGCTTAATAATTCATTATTATTGTGTAAAAGGTGATTAGTTTGTTTCTTGTGATATAATTAGTTTTACAAACAAAGATTTCCTCAAAATCTTATATCCATGAAAAATATCATTACATAAATGAGTAACGCAATTATTATTCTATGATTCAGCAAATTCGTGTTATTTTTTATTTTAAGAATACAATAACGATTTAAGAAATAAAATAGGTACAATAGAAATAACCCGCTGTTCGAGGTCTGGTAGATCAATATTTCGCATGTCATACCGGAAATTCTCAAGAAAAAAGTGAGAAATTGGGCCAATTATATCTTTAGAAATGATTCTAACTGCTTGTAGCACTTGTTGACTCCCCTCTTTCCATAGCGGACAAAAGTATAAAGACAATATGCCAAGAACTTTTCTTTGTGCGTAGAAAATGAGGTGGCAAACACGTGTTAAAGCGGAATAAGTTAAAGTAATTATGTAGTTGCGTGTGAGTTTAAATTCATAATAACACAGTGGAATGTTAAACTTTTTCTATAATGTAAGCATTTTTCTATAATGCAACATTGACGTATATCAGTTTATATGCATTCAGTTTCTTCAACTTAAATTAGAAGTAGAAATAAAACTCGGTGTAAGAATAATGATTTATATTATGGTGTGAAACTTACTATAAAGAGAGAAAAAATCTCTAATCTTAAATTTTTCAGAGATAAGATATCTTAACTTACCAAACATTAGAAAACACTGAAAATATTTTTAGCGGAAAATGATGATTAAAGGAAATGTGTACAACAGAAATTACATAAATAAATATGAAATAAAACAATTATTCTAACAAAGCTTTTTTAAACAATTCTGAAATCATTACATAATTCGCTCATGTTTTTCAATTTACGTAGATCTTCAACATAAAAAATTTACTAGTGATCACTAACAAACGGTTAATATAAAAAATAAAAGGTTGACAAAAATGAACCAATTTTATCTCGACATTTTTTTTTAACTTCGCGCGTTTTGTATTTCTCAAGTATTGCACTTTTGGTTAATTCTAAAATCGTGGTGAAAACTGGAACGGGTAATATCAATGCTTATTCGCAATATGTCAACACCAGTTAAAAAATGGGATTAACGAGATTAAGTTAGGGAACAATCCATTTGAAATTACTGTTAAAAACTTTTAAAACCGGGGTATTTTTCCAAATTTCCTAATTGTAGCAATAAGAAAATTCTATTAACTAACATTTAAAAAAAAACTAAAATAATATAAATTATATTTTCAGAAAAAAAAGTTCAAAATGTATAATTAAAATATCAAATATATCATCTAAATTCATTAATATAAACTCAAAATTAATGAATTTAGATACACACACATACTTATAAATGAATAAAACATCATAAATCGGATTTTCCACATATTTTGTAAATTAGAAAAAAAAATTGATATACCATAATTCCACCAATACTGAAACGTTTAAATATTTTAAATATATTTATTTTTTCAATTTTCACACAACATTCATATTACAAAAACTATAATGTTTTCCAATCATTTTTTATAAAGGTACAGTAAAATAAATCGTGTATGTGTACAGATAAAAATACTTTCAGTATTAAAACCATATGAGTGTACACAATATATTGCTCCAACACTAAAAAATCGAAGTAATTAATATGCTGTGTATATAACAATGACTTTTAGTCACATAAATTCTGGAAATGTTTATCAAATTGATATTACTTTTATTTTGCATTAAATATAACAATATAATATACACCTTTTCTTAGGATTTAATTAAATTAGAATAAGTTCATACACATATAGTTATGATTTGCAAAGGAATATTTTCCATTCCTTTTTCATAAAATATGTGGGCAAGTATATTTATTTTCACATATTAGGTTAAGAAAAAGATATCCATTATTTTATCAGTAAATGCCTATATTGATCAGTATCTCATAAATATTAATCAAGCACTTTTCATTTTGGATAGAGCGGCTATTCATTATCAGAAGTTAGTGAGTTCGAATCGAGTCTTAACGGAAAATTTGTCATGTTCATTAAAGGCGGTTGAGGCACGTCAGTATGTCGTGGTTATAATGTCCTCCAAGTGACATTATAACATACCTCTAGAGATGGCAGGACAAGTATTAGAGTTCTTCTTTTGGTCCCTGCTTCTAAATCAGCTTCTTCCATGAACTAGTAGAATCCTACTCTGGGCTGGGTACAGGGAAGTATACTGATGCAACAATTGATAAAATTAATTTTAGCAAAAGATTTTGATTGGTTAGTTGATTTAAAATGCTTTCTGTTTTAAATTTTAGTAATTTTACTTCATAAACATGAAATTACAGATATGTTTGAAAATATGTTTGATCATCATTTCAGAGTACAATTTTTGGTATTTCTTCATATTTTGCTATTGAAACTCAACCAATCTTTTAAAAATTAACCAAAAAAATCAGCCAATTTTGAAAATATCGCAGTGACTCCAAATTAATCTGCCAGGTCTTTTTCTACTGAATTAAATACTAAAATGGATTTATTTGACATTATAACAGAGTTTAAAAAATGTGACACTCATTAAGTATTGAAAATTATTCTATTTCTTACGAGAGAATATTTGAGCAGTTTCTGTTAAATATTTTATGTTTTAAATTAGCCTTGAAAAATCTTGTAAAAAAAAAGGTAGTATTAGTAATATCTGGGAGTTCTGAGTACAGTTATTTATTGTAAGATTGTAATAAAAGGAATTCATCTAGAAAAGTTAACATCAGCAAATAATTTTACGTGCCATAGCTTCCAGCTAACTAAAACAATATTCGATTACATACTGAGATAGAGTAAAGAGCAAACAGTGAACGGAACGTTTTGACTTTTGAAGCATGAATCTTAATAAATTTCACCATATTCTTAAAAAAATCAATTTACATTTCAGAAATTAAATAAATATTTTGATTTTTTTAAGTTCTATTTAAAAAAAGGAGGTATATAAAATTAAATCTCACGTTTCAAAATGTCGACGAAATTGAAATGATCTAAAAACAGTATTAAGACGTCAAACACTTTCAGGCCTAGAGATTTTCAATATTGAATCTTTCTTCCTAAGAATATCATAAAATTCCGGAAGAAAGGCTTTTATCTCTCTCTCAACCCAAAACTATAGCTACTTTCAATTTCCTTCGTTTCGCATTTCCTGGAAACGTTTCTTCCCATCGAGTATTAGAGCTTCTTTTACAGCGGAAGTATTTTCTTTAAACAAAGGGTTGTCTATTTCTGTGATAAATAAAAACACTCTTTGAAACTTTATGAGCAACACATTAAGAGTTACTTTTGTAAATATTTTATTTGTACAAAAGTAAACGACTGCAGCTGATACAAATCTATTTTAAATAGGTTTTCAAGTTTATATGTATTTAATAAAAACATGCACTAAAATATAATCACTATAATCGATTAATATATAAGAGTATTCAAAAGTACTTATGAATGCCGAAAATAAATTATGATTTACGTCCACATACAGATTATCAGAAGTTCTTATTTAAGCTCAGACCTTCATTAATGCAGAAAATGCTCAATTGGCGCCCTTACCATGTGTTCACTGAGCAATAAATTCTTCACTAGAGGTGGCATTCTTCCAATAGATGACATTCTTTCAAGGTATAGCATAATTTTGAACGTCATCATTCTAGTCAACAAAACCTAAATTGTATGAGAAGCAATCTCCTTCATTTTTATCGTGTGACATGAATTTAATATCAACTACTCATTTTCAAGCGTTATTTCTTAACATAATTGAATTATTACGAATAATAAATTATTTCATATTGTTGAGAAAATCACTGTTGGTTCGGACATGGGAGTTTTAATTTGATGGCACAAAGCAGCCAACATCAGTTGGGTGGCAGACTTTACTTCATGAGAGACATTGGTGCCAATATTCATTATTTGTGCAATATTCCAGCCAATTTGTTAGTTTGACCAATAGGCTTTATTGAAGAATTTAATAGGTTCCTTCTTTACGTCTGACAATACTTGTAATGTAGTCATATATATCCTTATGGCATATCATTAGTATTGGTTTCAAGTGGTGAATTCGGGTGAAAACCCATTAATATGCACTTTCTAAATTTAACGCGCATAGCAGCTTATATGGGTTTTATATGCTACTTAAAGCAGTAAATTTTATTGTTACATCTGAATACTAAATTTTTCATTAGGTTTTAATTCCTTCAAGCAAAATATGAAATTAGAAAGTAAACCAATAATTTCTTATTAACAGATTAATATTTATTATTAATATTTTACTATTTATATAAAAAAATTTTTTATGTAAATTCTTATATATACTCTAATAATTTTACTTTCTTAACGCTATATGTTGAAATTATTTCATTTTAATATATTTTTGGTATGTTTGGCTTGAACTGTTAAATTATCATACCATTGCAACTGTGAAAAACAATTTAGTTTGCATTTAATGAAAAGCTACCCCTAAAAGTATGTGAAACGGAAAAATTCATTTTACAGATCCTAAATTGAAAATGCAAGATATGAAATATGCTTTCTTAGAAGTGCCTTATTAACGTGAAAATGATTGCTATAAATTTTATTACAGTATATTGGATACTAATTCTTTGTGAGCATCATTAGCTGAAACTGATAATTACATAAAAGTGATTATCTGCAATGTATTTGTGTTATTCAGTAAGAGTTTTTTAGAAATTTTTCGATTCAAACTATTTGCAAATTATTTAGCGACACACAGTGATCAGGCTGAAGACTTTGGACATCATTCAAAATTTCTTGGCTATTTAACCAAACCTTATTTCCTGGCAACCTTAAATCTGCACGATTTGCTTTTGCAATAAATTAAAGTATATTGACCTTTTTGAATTGAGATTTTTAATTTTCTAATCATTTTTTTCGTGAGTAAGGCAAAAAATAAATCAGCTTAAATTTGCAATGCTAATGAAATTTCTTTACTTCTTACCAATACTTTAAATACCTTACAAATTTATAAATTATATAATAAGAAAATATTAAATTAGATAAAGCAATTTTCCTCTCTATGCCAGTTATTTTACTAAATTAATAGTTTGAGAGTTCTCAATGTACTTAAATGGCTGGAAATGTCAAAATAAAATACCACAATCGTTTGTGAATATTTTTTATAGAAAATAAAACCCTACGGAAACATTATTCTTGATATCATAAGAATAAAGAAAAATTTCTATTAAAAAAAGCACCAAATAATTTAGATAACTATTTAAACATATCAACGTAAAACTTTACTTTCAATTGAAACATATATAGCGAAAATTATAAAATTATTACCAGACTTATATTTATTTTTCAGTTTTCTCAGTGGTTTCTATCTGTCATTTCTTTATCTCTCATAAAAAGCTTTCAATCATATTTTGTTTTCAACTAAACGGTCTAACATAAATTCATAAATTTAAAACTATTGTCAATTAATATATGCCAAGATTGATTTAAGGGTCATTTTATTTCTATCGAGATGATAAAATATTTCTTTCTAATTTTTCCAACGATCTGATATCTTTCCTCATTTCAAGTGTTTATTTATTCACTATATTTTATAATGTTAAGAACACACAGTTTTATTAAATTTTTTAAATATATTCAAATAACTAAGTTTAAAGCGTGTTGTAAACAATAATGTCTTTTAATTTATCACAGAAAATTGAAATCTGAATTATTTTTTAACGTTAAACAATGATTTTGTTTCGTATTTTCTTTGTCGAAAATAATATTGAGTAAGATTTAAACAAAATTACTTTGAAATCGGCTTATTTTTATTCTTAAAGTAATGAAACAAACGTATTCAAATGGTTTGAGCTTAATAAAGCCACTTTTCAAAGATTGCAAATGCCACGAGGATTTAAAAATAAGTATTGTTGAATAAAGGATGAGAAAAGGAATTTAAATGGAAGTATAAAAGAAAAATAACAAGACTTTTTTCCAATGAAGAAATTTATGAGGAACAGCGTTGTGGAAGAATTAACAGTCAGATGTGATGGATACAGATTCTTACGCCAACGCAAGACTAAATTAATCAAAAGATATTATTGAGGACAACTTCAAAAGTTGTATTCAAAACAAAAACCGTTATAAAGAAATTAAGCAACAAGAAAATGTATCTAAGTAAGCTATTCATTATGAAATAACGTTAATCAGTGTTAATCAGCCTATGTTTTTCTTATATCAAATAACCGAAATTACATTGAATAAACAAAAAAAGATTGAAATAAAAATAAAGCTATTATCCGTCACTCAGAGTTCAATAGAATAAAAAGTACACAAATTGAAAAAGATAATTTTTTCTTATATTTTTCAAAAGTCATATTGCATGTTGTCCAATTCACCTTACATATAGCAAGATGTAAAGTATCTTTTATCAAGAAAAAAATTAATTAAAATATATTATTGATACAATTAATAGTTCTTCAAATATATATTAATGTTATTGGGGTGCACTAAATACTTTTTTAAAAGTAGTCAAAATTTTAAATTAAATAAAACATTATTACAAATCCTTTTCATGCACTTAAAATACTTTAGAAATATTAATCGCAAATATTATAGTTCTTATCAAGGCAAGGAATTTCATCAGATTCTTTTAGTAAATAAAATATAAAATCAAGGTGATTAATATATGAACATTTTTTCGACTGAAGATAAGAAAATTAAATTAATTTCGTTAATTTAATGGGACTTGCTGAAAACGTACTTAAAGGACTCTTAAATCACATATCTTCAACGAGAATTTCTAGGAAATACTATTTTGTAAACTGATTTTATGTATTTATGAAGCATTCTACACAAGTAACTTCATGCCTTTACACATATATACGAGCACATTTTAAGCCAAATTTCTAGTTGTGTGCGAAAGAGAATTTTATAATTACATAAACATTTTAAAATTACCATTTGCATGCATTTTTGTCTTCATAGTAGTTGGTTACCGTCAACACCAATATTTTTTATTTATTATATTATTTTTATTATATTATATTATTTTTATTTTTTCCAAATTTTAAATTTTAAAGTATATAAACATTATTACCGTATTCAATCCATCATCATCTAACCACGAGAAAGGCTACTTTATCAAATGTGCTATCACAAACTTCAACTACATGAAACCAAGTTAATTATCCATATTATTATTTGAAATAAAAACATTTTTATAATTTAAAGTAAACATTTGATATTCTGTCTGTTAAATAAGATAGTTCAATTGGTAATGCCTTTAATTGCTGAAAGAACAATAGGAAAATCATAAAAATCTATATTTCAAAAATTGTTAAAAATTTTCCCTGTGATTGCATTACTACAATACAGAAATAAATATGCTCTTTTATTTTTAAGCATTTTGTTCTACACAAATTATTAAACGTAATTTTCAATATATGTAATTTGTTGCTATTTGAAAAGGTTATTTCAATTCACAATATCTCATCCATAAAATTTTAAAGTTTCGTTATTTTATTATGTGTGTTCTTTGTATTACAGACAAAATTTCAAAAACATAATACTTACTGTTTATCTTATTTTTTAGATAAAAGATTTACCCGTTGATGAACACTTTTCGGATGATTATAAAGTATGGATAATTCATTATCATTAAATAATATATTATTTATAGCAGCATTTGGAATCATAATTTATTTAAAATCAGTATATATATATATATATATATATATATATATATATATATATATATATATATATATATATATATATATATATATATATATATATATATATATATATATATATATATATATATATATATATATATATATATATATATATATATATATATATATATATATATATATAATATATATATATATATATATATATATATATATATATATATATATATATATATATATATATATATAGATAGATAGATAGATAGATATATAAAATTTTAACAATTTTTTTATAGAAAATTCATTATACAAATTAGAAATAACTCTTTTAAATATAGACAATATTTTATCTTTTCATAATAATTTGATCTATGGTAATAAATTTAATCTATGATAACACTAATAAGCACTCTAGATTTTTTTTTATATTAATCACTTTTACCTGTTATAATTTTTAGTATCATATTTTAATTTTAACCATCTTAAAAATATAAATTATTACACATTTACTAAAACAGCCATCAAATGATATAGAATAAGGAATCGTAGATGTTTTCTTTTTCGAAGTTATAATTCTTATTGTTAAACTAAGTTATAAATGTCTATAATAACTAACAACTCTATAAAAATTCTATATATGTTTTCTTTATCAATTTCTTCCTCTAAACTGTGAATATTATATAAATTAAAACCACTTGTATATTTTTTGGCTTCATACTTCTGAAAGAAACATGAAATATTCTGAGGTTATAGCGTTTTAAAATATGTTGCCAATAATGTGAATTAAATTTAACATTTTATATTTTTAAATTTCTCCTGCAATGATTATGATACTATTTATAGTCACCCCTTTCTTTCCCTTCGATAAATAGTAAACTGAAGAGGGCATAAAAAACAAGCAACAGTACCGTATTTTTAGCAAGTCTGGCAACATAATAGTTTAGAAAATGTTTTCTTCATAACACTCTTACTTTCTATTTTTATGCATGCTAGTAAATAATTTGACTTCAGGATTTAATTATATTAATAATGCTTCTAGTACTTTTATATTTCCCTAACTACTCTTTATTAGGTATTTAAAAGGCTTCTTAAATCGACCCATATAACGTCTTAATGATTTGAATGAAAATTTTATTATTCTGTTATTTAGGTAGTTGCTTCACTTTAGTGAAACAGTTTGCTTTCTTACTTCAAAATAAAAATTCATGCATATTAGAAGAAAATTAAAATATATTTGTAGTTTTAATGTATATTTAGTCAAACAACCAGTATGTCTGATTTGCTGTAGTTTATATATTGAATTTCCCAAAAAATCGTACAAACTAATTTCGAAATTATTAACGTTTTCTTACCCAGATCTATGATGCAGAAAGAAATATTTCATTAGATAATTTAATAGAGATTACCTTGATTTTTTCATTCATCAAATTGCATTTTAGATAAAGTTTTTCACATTCATACTCTACAATTAATATTAAAGTAGACACTCGGGTAGCATATTGCACACGAAAATTAAATGTTGTGAGATTGAATTTCTGTGTAAAAGTAAATTAATACTTAACCAGAAATCGTAAAACACATGCAATTTTGTTTTTTGAAGCTTCTTACTCAACAAAATTTATGGATTTTTCAAATCCATTCTTAAAATCTACATTATTAATGCGATTATTTTCTATTTCGTGTTTAAAACTCAATTATTTCTTGAAATAAGAATTTTTCAGAAAAAAAATCCGTACCTTTGCAACAAATGTTTGAAAACCACTTTTATAACTTACATACAGTTAATATTTTCTAATGTAATATGATGTCAATAATATCATATAATATTAATATGTTTATTGTTGAGGCAAGATAAATCTATCTTATTGTCAACTGTGATTTATAACAACAAAGTTATTTAATTGTTATCTATTGAAATTTATACATGTAATAATGTATGAAGTTTATGACTGTATAATTCGCTTTCAGTGGGACATTGTAAAATGTAAAGGTCGTTTTTTGATTGATACGAAACTTATTCGATGGACCACAGATAAATGGGAATCAATTTGCGATCTGAAAAAAGTATACAAGTTTCATCTTGGCGAACCAGCATGCCTGGAATATTGGAATGAAGATCGATGGTTTGGCCTGCAGAGAGTTCAAGGGGTAAATCCAGTTTTAATAAAGTTATGCTCAGAGATTCCCGACAAGTAATTATCACCATCCTCTTTTTATTAAATTGATTCTTAATGATCTAAGACTGATATTTATTAACATGATTTTTAATATATGTATTATGTGAAAATAAAGATTTAAAAGTTACTTAAAAAAAGCATGTTTCCCCCATGAAAAAAATATTTTAAAGAAGATTGTTCACTTCATGAAGACGTTATTATTCACTTTATGAATTTAGGTAGTTATTATTTGTATTGGAATAAAAATGTGTAAATTTATATATATATATATATATATATATATATATATATATATATATATATATATATATGTCCTACTTATCATATTATTATTTACTTAGAATTTAAAAGGGATATTGCACCATGCTTTAAAAATCTTTCCTAGTTCATCCACTTAGCTTAATATTTTTGATGTTTAGAGAAAGAAGAGGTTTTACAAATAATAAAATAATTGACACTGCTGAAATTTTAATTAAAATGTTTTTCTACACCTCAGTTTTTTGTAAACAAATTCGTGGCTTTGAATTAAATGGATTATTTGTTTAAAATAAATCCTTTTTAAATTTCGTATAAATGTAGAAAAAAATTACAATTTTGAAATTAAATTATTGTTTTGTTTAATCAAATGATTTGAAAGACGAAATGCATCAAAAAAAGGCTTCAAGTAAGACACAGACAAAAGATTTCCTGAATAAAAAAAGTACGTCTTCTATGTCATTCTTCAATATTTATTTATTACATTTTTTTCGTGTGCACATTTTTTGTTACATGAAATAAAAATGAAAACTTATAAACGTAACAATAGTAACAAAATAAAAACAAAATAATTTTACTAATCATTATAAGTATACAGTTTCACTGTACTTATCAGTATTTAAGTTTTAATGCTTAATCTAGATAACATTCATCAGATTTTCGCCAAAATTCAAAATTCAAGTTGTTGAGGAATGTTTATCACAGGGAATCTGTACTTACCAGTGAAATAGCCACGATAAAGTTTCCACAATTATTCAATGATTCTACGGATTTCGCTAGAAACAGTGTTGGAAAATCCTGATTTAAATAATATACTGTGTAAAATAATATTACAAAACAGCCTAATCATATTTATATTTCAGAGCTGACTTTGATTCTAAATTGAAATAAAAATGAATACAAGAACAATTTTTGCTTATTTTAGTTTGCAGTAACAATGATGATTATTGTTATGTAAATTCATACACCATCTCTACGAATTCTTAAGTGTTTTTAAGCGCTTTGTTTTAACACTGTAATTTATACACAAAATCAAGCTATTTACTTTAATATTCAAATTCACATATATTACCTTTTTTATACATGTCTAAGACTTGTAAGATTAGTAAATACAGTTACTTGACCAAGTAGTATCCTATATTAAAGCACTGAGATAAGGCATGCACGGACTTGAATTTGTTTTAAATTTTTGGAAATCTGTCTTTCTATCAATTTTGTTTTAGTGTTATTTCATTTTTTAATTTATTTTTATTACAATATTAAGACATTTCAATTAACATCAAACAGCTTTGCAGTTACTGCAGAGATGGTGGAGCCTTTTTTGGAAGACTTTACCTTGGAAGAAGCAATGAAAGACAAAAAAATCTTCATCGTTGATCTGGCAATTCTCAAAGGGATCAACTGCAAAGATGGGCGTTTGGTATGTTTTCACAATCTAAAATTGTGTAATGTAAGGGCATAAAATGTTTTAACAAAATACTAATTAATCACATCATCACAAAATGTTTAAGAATTTATAACGGTCAATATAATTTAGGTAAGGTTAGATAATGAAAAAAATAATTTTTTAACTAACTTGAAAAGAATATTTTCAAGTTAGTTAAAAGACTCTATTATAATTCTCTTATAGAAAATCTAAGTATTTGATTTTATATCGTGTGTACTTTATATCGCGTGAAGTGATTACAATATGCAATTTTTCATATAACATTGATTTGAGAATGTTATGTAATAAGAAACCTTGATTGTACAGCCTTATTTCATATTTGTCAGCTACAGTTTTGGAAGATTATGGATTTTTAGCTGTTTTCTCCTGATTCTCATAGCAATCCATAAATTTCTAGGAATTTCGGGAATAAAGATGGAAAACTTGAACTGAACTGATATTGAAATTAGTGACTTTGAGCTTTACTGCCGATTACTCACCGGAATTAATACTGGTAATGAGCATTTTACAAGAAAAAAATATCCATTGAATGATAACACTCCAATAATATTAAGCAGTTTAATAAAGAATTAATGAAAAATCTGTTATTTTTTTCAAAAGGAAATTTATTTTTTAAACAAATGTAAATAAAATGATAAAAACAGACCCAAAAATTATCAAGATAGTAAAATGTATGCGTGTGATTTACAGTCATTGATATCCTTTTCTTCATCACAGTTTTGATAATCTCATGAAAACAAGCTTTCATGATAACTGTTATTCAATTTAGTTATATGTTATCAAAATAAAGCAAATAAGGTACCTGTTATTAAAATTTGACCACTTTGAATCAATTTTCTATTTTTGATGTACCATATCTCGAAAGTGTAATTCCACGATAGATTCAAGAGTAATTCCGTTTATAAAAAAAACTACTTTTATTGATTCACGATGGAGATTTTCACCGAAAAATTTAATAAAACAGTAGATATATTTATGGTTCTTATTGCACCTAAGCAAATGTTTCATGGTGCAAGTAGTCTTTTCTTTTCCCCGAACGTATAGTTTGTGGTTTTTCAGGAAACTCCAGAAAGGATATAAGTGACTTGTATCAAAATGACAGAGGATGAAAAAAAGCAGACACTTAAATTTAAAACAAATTTCATTTCATTTCTGAAAACTTTCAGAAATAAATCAAATTGCGTTTTCGGGTTTTGTAAAGAATCAGTAAAAAGAATTATAACTTTTTAAAATTTATTATTTATTCTTTATATATATATATATATATATTACATGAGTTTTTCTTATTCGTGATTTAATTATGCATATTTTACAGTCTCTTTCTGTATATAGTAAAAAGCACACCTTTAATCACACATATTTAAGAGTTTTAAAAATAATGTACTTTAATATTTTAATAAAAGCAAGTAATAAGATTTAAATAAATACTTATAAACTTTTGTTATTTATTTTTTCAATTTCGGTTAAAACTTGACTTTTTCAACTTCTGAAATAATTAAATGTTTACATTTTTTAATTCAGAGAACAGATATTTTTTAACACTTTCAATGCAAAATGCTTGCAAAAATGACTTTTTTTGACGCCGTGCATTGGATAGCTATAGGTTGTTGCCAAGTTTTTTAACATATATCGCGTAATATGTCCTTTCAAAAGGACTTTTAATAAGGTCACAAAAAAGGAAAAACGATTTTATGTGTTAATTTTCAATTTTTTACTCACTTCGATAAGTATATAATGAAAAATCAGAACGCAAAAACCATCCCCTGTTCTTCAGTATTGGCTGGGGTCGAACCCAAGATCTACTCATCCGAAGAACATTGTCTTACCAGTAGACGCTGAGCTCGAAATGATACTTCTTGCCACCCCACTGATTGAACCAAAATGTATTTTAAAATTATGTTAAACTTTAAAATTGTATTAAAAAAGGATAGAATAATTGAAAATATTTGCGGTTTGCAAGAAAGAGATCAAGAGAAGGATTATACTTTTTTCGAAGAGTCCTGTCCAAAGTCTGACTGGAAAATAAGCAGGGTAACAGGTGAGTATTATCTCACCATTTTGCGAGATTAAGTTGTCCTTGAATTGAATTAAATTAAAGGGGCGTGTTATCTATAATCAGTTTTTTTACAGAATGTCTCACCTCCACCCTATCCTGATGGAGTGAAACAATTCCTGTCAACACAGTTCGTTTGGCTTATATCTCAACGGTTATATATTGCACACGAGGACTAATTAGACCAGGACCTGTGGTTTAATGTGTATTCCGAACCACTAAAAATATCCAAGCCCAATGTGTGATTCGAACCTGCGAACTGTGAATCAATGGCAAAAGCGCTAACCATTTGGCTACCAGCTCGACTTTAATGGTGACAAGGAAATCAGTCGAAATTGCAAGATCGTGTTGCCTCAATGATCACTTGACTTCAAACTGATCGGTATTTGGTTATGGAGTCATTTGAAAGAACTTCGTACCCTTCCGCAATGGCTCAACAAAAACACCCTGTCTGTCGTGCAGTTCGTACAATTTATTGAAAGATGTTACGCACTTCTCTGTCGAATGTTGTGAGTTGCTTTAGGAATGTGTGTAGTGTGTTGGTAATCCTGTAAAACACTTATTGTACAAATATGTAAATGGAATGTACTGCTGTTCTGTTCATTATCTGAGATCACCAGTGCCAGATTAACTCTCTTCATTTTGCTTCTCAATAATTTCTGACTTCTCTAGACATTTATGTATGTTTGTATAAGTATGTCTATCTAAATATACACATGTTTAGAGAGAGAGAAGAAGGAGAAAGGGGTAATAGATACACATTCCATTACATTTTCATGTGGTTCAGCTAAATTTTAATAAAAATAATGCTGTTAATAAAATTTTAGAACTCATTAAAATTATATTGATGCTTATTCACTTTTTGTACTTATTTAATATTTGTGGGAAAATTCTTATAAATTATTTGCAAACACAAAGCTTTTGTCAGGGATACCTTGGAAATCTTCTTTGATTTTAGAATAATTGTTTTTTATACCACCTGAAATTTCACCATATTTAATGTCATATTTTTATTTCTGTTTGCAGTTATGCGCTCCTTTAGCCTTGTTTTATCTCAACAAAAATAAAGAGCTTATGCCAATAGCCATTCAACTGTTTCAAGAAAAAGATAATCCGGTAAGAAAAATATCTTTTATAAAGCATTGAAACTTTTGCTTAGTATTAGCTTTCTAAATTGTTCAATATACATATGATGGGATACATAAATGCATGATATTTAAATAAATTTCTTTTTAATTCTGTTTCCACAAATTTAAACAATGCTTACACTTTTGAGACAATATACCTGTTGACTTTTAATTGGACTTAAATTTTCAATTTTAGTGGCGTTACTATGTCAATATTGAGTTTTATTTTAAATCTTAAGTAAATATTTGGCCATTGGAGGTTTTTAGAACGAGGAGGAAACTAATTTTAACATAAAGTTTCCTCTTCATATTACAATTTGGTAAGTAAACGTTTGACACCCATTTATCTCCAGATATTAAACATCCATGAGTTTGCCATCAGTTCTCCAATACTAAGCATCTATGATAAACCATGGAAATCATCGTTGAATTATCGTAGAAAACTGCTGTTAGGAGTAGAGAGTTTCAGTTTCGATTCAAAACTCTTTTGAATACCGAAAGCTGCTTACGCATCCTCTTTTTGTATAAACTTCTAATGGAGTTGGTACTTGCGAGTTCTCCAGAGGTTCTAGTGACTTCTTGAGAGTGTAATCAATTCCCTACAACCATGTTTCTGTGAGAATCCAAATCATTAAGAAGAAAATATCGCTTTAATTTTCCTGACTCAGTCACCAAACCAAAATAGTATATGCACGTTCAACGATGTTAATAACTGAAAACTTACGCTGATTCGACGTCGTCACTTGATCATGACTTAAAATGACAAGGTGTTTCATCTGTTAGTGCTTAAAGATATATATATATATATATATATATATATATATATATATATATATATATATATAATGTCAATTCGTAGAGTAATTTTCTCCTAAGCTTATTATTATTATTGTAAAATAAAAGTGCTGTTTTCAGAACTCTTAAAGGGTTGATTAAGTATTCAGAGTCATTTCAAAGCTCTTTTTAAAGCTGCATTTAATCACAGTTTCTTGGAATTTAAAATGACTTTAAGACATATAACTTAGGATTAAAAATAAATGTTAAATGATAAGAATGTCATGTGGTTGAAACAGTATTTACTTGATATAAGGTGGTAAGAATGTTATATGAATGAAGCAAAAGCCACACTCTAGATCTGGAAGATAAGCTGGCATATTATCTATCGATAAAGTAATCTTAAAGTTTAGATTTTTTCCTCCGAATGTTTTATTGGTACTTAGTGAAAATAATTTACGGATATATTCCATAAAAATTTACCTTGCTTCTCAAGCTCTATTATTGTTTTCAGTTTTATACTGAATTCAATTTTTTTGATAATATTTTTTCATAAGCACTTTTTAGCTTATAGAAATAGTAAAAAAAAAAGATTATATAAGGAATCCATATTATCCATCCACTTTATCACATTAGACGAGTGTAAGCTGATATTACACTCTTGTGACCATGAAGTTATTTTTTCCTTTTTTGATGTAAGTTACGTTTGAAACAGCAGAAATAGAACACTAAAGAAATGCGAAGTAATTTATTTCTCAAGAGTAATTGCTGTCATAAAAAATAAACGTACAGAAATTGGCAGTAAATTATTTGTCAAAGTAATATTATTTATTGTCATAAGTTAAAGCATTCGATGATATTGCGACAAAACCAATCTCACTTTCTTTCTTTTTTTCTGTGAATAAAGTGCAATTAACTCTTTTCCCTCATATTTGCTTCTCTTTGTTTAGCCTTTAAAATTGTAACCGCATTTAATTTCCTTTAGTTGCAGTTAAGCTCCAAATTTAAACGCCTGATAAATGTGGCGAATCACTAACATATTCTTTTCTCTGTTTAATGATAGTTTCTGCGTTTCCTTTTTTTAAAATAAAAATAATATCTATGTTCGACTAAAAAAACAGAAAAAAAACTCGGAAAATAAAGTAATTAGCTATATACATCTAAGATAACAGTTCGAAGACACTTTAATCCAACTAAATCAAATCGAAGCACGTAATTTTATGTAATATCAGCCAAGGTCACTACTTGTCAAAAATATATATTATGTTTTCTAGAGAATTATAAGAGTTTGGCACGATTCCAAAACACTTTTGGGGTGAGTTTTACATTGTGTTTCTCATCTTCCATTGCTTTCAGTTTTTCTCTATTTATTTCTCAAATTATTTTTATAGTTCATATGATAACATTATTCTTAATTTTTCCAAAAAAATGGCTCATTTTAATCAATATTTGATAATTTTCATATTAAAGAACTTTGAATCTTTTTCCGGCTAACTGTAAAGTATATTTAATATTACGTTTTCATAACTTGAGAAAAAATTTCAACTTTGTTCGGTTTTTGATGATTTAATGTTAACAGACCAACAATTCAATTAAGTAAAGTCTTGGTGTCATCATTAAAATTTTCTCGAAATTCTATAAATAATGGTCAGAAAATGCAGTAAATTTCCTGAAACGAGGAGGCATTTTAGTAGATAAAAGTAATTTTGCGATAAAGGAAATATTTCACTCTCTTGAGAGGAGAAATAATTTTAAGAACATAAAACATAGACACAATAATCCAATTATTTTCTTATTACGAAGAGAATATGAGAATTTGGAAACTTTAAGGACATAATGATCTCAAATATATGGCCACCATACAGATTCTATTATTCGATAAATACTTAAAATATTAAAGTGCCAAAATATTTTTGATCATACTTACAAAGAGGTGAAGGTGACCCCCGGATGTATGTTAAAGTAAACGAGCTCGAAATACTTGCCCATCACAAAGTGCCTCATAATTTTGAGCGATGTGACGAGGTCACACCTCAGCTGGCACTCTCCGCTCCACATCCACGCCATACCAGGGAAGAACTTTGGATGTTACAGATCAACGTGGACACGTCCTTAACCCACGGAGCTCTATCAACCTTGTGAGGAAGAATGTACTTTTAATCATATGATGTACGCATAACATCAAGCATAATCGATGGGATATAAACATATTCAATCATATCAAAACATATTCAATCGTACTAACCATCCTAAATGTCCTATAGCATTTTTCAAAAGTTAGATTATTTTAAATAATATGTTTTCATAAAGATATTTATTTTCGTGATTGTAATATTTTATACAATAGTAACAATTATCCTTGATACTAAATGATGATGGATACAAAAAGGCATTCCCATTTTACTTGATTGATCTTTAAATATATACTGGTGAGAAAAATTAAAGACGAAATGGAAAAATTAGAATAACAGGGGAACAAGCAGGTAGATCAGACCGAAAGACCAATCAGAAGATCGACTATGGTCAGGTACGCAAGGGCATACTCAAATTACGCAACATGACATAAAGGGGCAATGTCGGATGGGTATAAAGCAGGCTGGCGGTGTACGCTCAGCGTTTCTGTGAAAGCTATTGCACGGCGTATATCAGTTTAAACGACATATAGAGCTGCTTAATCAGTATGAAATAATGAACAGGCAACCTCGTAGACGACATCTAGATGACCTTATCGACGACATCTAAATGATTCAATCATTGGGAAGATAGAGGAAGGTCGAAGTGTGACAAGTGTGACTGCGGAGTTTGGAATCACTCACAGCATCGTTTCATGAATCTGGAGAATATTTCAAACTACAGGAACAATTGTCCGAAGGTTCAGCAGTGATCGTCCACGAGCAACCACGGCAGTCGACGACCAGTATATGGTCCTACAGTCAAGAAGGAACAGACGGCAGACGACTGGAGAAATCACGAGACACTTCCAACAGACGACAGGACAGCCGATATCACGGTTTATGGTCACCAGGAGGCTGCACAATGGTGGCCTATTCGCACGACGACCTGTACGTTGATTACCATTAGCGTCTGTCCACCGGAGAATGTGCTTTGTGATGTGTCGGGAGCAACAGAACTGGACGGACAGCAATGGGGTCGAGTACTCTTTTCCGATGAGAGCAAATTTGGTCTGACTACCGATTCTGGACGCATACACGTCTGAAAAGAAAGGGGAACACGCAATAACGCCTCCAACATCAGCAAAAAGGACCGGTTTCGAGGTCGCGTTGTTCTCGTTTCCGGGGGCATCATGCTTAGTACCCGTACTGACCTTCATGTCATCCAAGGAGGTTCAGTCACCGGGTACCATTATTGTAATGATATTCTCCTTCCTTATGTGCGTCTTTTTAGAGGTGCTATGGGTTCCCAGTTCCTCTTCATGGACAACAATGCTCAACCTAATCGTACAGAGGCTGTCGAAGAGCTGTTGGAAAGTGAGGATATTGAACACATGGATTGGCCGGCAAGCTCCCCGGATCTAAATCCAATCGAACATGTGTGGGACTTTCTTGAGAGACGTTTGGCACCACGTCACCAACCGCCAGTAACGATTCCGGAACAGCGATTGGCGCTACAAGAAGAATGGCAGCAGTACCTCAACAATTTATTAACAACTTCATACTCAGTATGGACAAACGATGTCAATCCTGCGCAGCAGTCAGGAGAGATCATATCCCCTACTAAAAGCTGGATGTTTCTTTATAGAGAGCTGTCACATGGATGTTTCGGCCGTCTATCTCATTGTGCTTCATGCTCATTTTTCAATAAAGTTCTTTTTTAATCTTTTGAATTTTTTGGACAGTTTCTTTTACTTTTTCCTATTCTTACATCTGGAGGATGTTTTCGTACGATTTTTATCAATTTGGAACATTGCTGCAGCGACGCTGCACTAGAAAAACCGTTTCGTTGTTAATTTTTGCACACCAGTGTAAAACAAATTCAATAATCTTCCTAATGTAGTTTACTGAGTTTTTGTTATTTGCCAATGCTCTAGGAAAATTTTCACATTTTAAGTAAAAATATATATTAAACTAACTTAAATACTTGATTATCGTAATGAGAATTTAAGTGTTTGTAACAAAAAGTTAGTAATGTACTATTTGTGGAGTAAAGAATGAATAAAAATTTTCAAAGTATTTTTTGTACCCTTTCAGGTTTTCCTGCCTAGTGATCCACCAAATACTTGGCTGTTGGCAAAAATGTATTATAATAATGCCGACGCAAGTTATCATCAATCATGCACACATTTAGGTAATTTATTTTACATTTATTGTGTCCATAGTGCTCTCAAACGACCGCAAAACAACTTATTAATAAAGTGAATTTATTTAAATTGGTTTTACAGCTTATTATTAATTGACACTTGCGCCACAAAACCCAACCAATCAATCTCAAACAACCGAAATACAAATTCTATTTTAAGTAATCACTCTTAAAACTTTTTTTTAAGATTGCTAAATAATAATTTCCTCTCTTCACCAATAATAACTTCTATTGTACAGCAATTTGATCGCACCCACACTTCATGACTTCATGTTTTCCAATAATTGAATCTATTTAACATATATCATACCTTAAAAGTAAATCAAAACACCATCTGGAAACATTTCAGCTTTTTTTGCGATACAAATGTATGAAATCACACAAATATAGCATTTTAATCTCTTACACTTACTTAGAAAATATGTATACGAAAAATTAAGTGATTGTTATAATATAATCCTATGTTTCTCAAACTTCTTTCTTCTACCGCCCCCTTTGAAAATCAATTATTTTCCATTGCCCTCCCATTTTTATACACTTCTAAAACCACAATTTCATTACTTTAATTAATTTAGTTATAGTGTGCTTCATTAGTCGATTCTGAAACTCACATTCTAAACTAGAAATTTTTACCAGTGAGATCAATTAAAACGCAACTTTATAATATTAATAATAGATTTTAATCAAATTAAAAGAAAAATATAGATAGGTAATCAATTTTACTTTTTAAACTAATCTAATGGGATGGATGAATTTGATGATTTTTAACAAGTTTATTGATATCAGGTTCGATTTAACTCAAAAACAGTCATAAGTCGCCGCGTTTGGTAACTTGCAAATGATTTCTCTTTTTAGTAAGCAGCGTTGTCACAGCGTTAAATCCACGCTCACACAAATGTGACGATGGGAATGATTTCAAAAATTGTTGAACGATCAACCACAATCCAGGGTACAACTGCGGAATTGACTTTTGTAGCCAAAATTGTTGGTAGCCATTTTTAAATTTGATTTTTATTTCCTTGTTCGTTGTCAATTCTATAAGCTCTTCCAGCTGGGGTGATATTGCTATGTTGACATTTGAAAACGGATCTAACACCCAGTCCGGTATTTCCAGTTTCAAAATGTCCTGGAATCTTTCAATGAAATCACTGTGAAGATTTTCCAAATGTTGGCAGTAGAGGAGGCAGTCGTCGTTGTTGCAGGATACTGATAAATTTGGGGAAATTATGGAACTCACGTCTGCCGATATTCTTCTTGTGTAAGAGCAGCTTGACTACGAAAGCAGCGACGATATTTTTTGTTTTTATAAAGTTCAAGTCATAGCCTTGAAGTTGGAGATTCATATCATTAAACAAATAAGAGTAAACATACATAAGTATACATTAAGAGTAAACATATATAAGTATATCATTAAACAAATATATGTATAAAGGTCTGTCAGGTATGCGATATCATTCTTTGATGTGATGAGGTTTTCGCGCGATGCTGTGTCTTTGTTTTCCAAGAACTCTATGACAAAGTCAAACACATTGTAAAAATGAGTCACACAATTTCTTCTTGATAGCCAATGCATTTCTTTGTGAAAGTTCAATCTATTGAAATCTTCATCATTAGCAACACAAAGCTGATTAAATAATCTGTCATTTAAAGAGTTGTTTCTGATTTTATTGACTGCTCTGATGACATGTTGCAATGATTGAAAATGTCGTTCATTAAAATTTCTATCAACTAAATGTTGTCGATTTATAACGCAATGTACAGCAATCACATCAGTAATTTTTTTTTTTTTTTTTTTTTTTTTTTTAAGTACGACGTGAAGCCTTTTTGACGCCCTTTCTTACCTGGAGCACCTTATGTAGCAGCTGATATAATATTCTTCAAGGGAATTCCTTTTTCATCACAAAACTTTTCCAGTGTTTTAAATAGGGTTTCTCCTTTTGTGTCTGTATTTAAATTTCTAGCAAATAAAATTTCTTGACATATTTTTTCATCTTTAATGAACCTCACGTAACACAACAACAATGCTTCATTAGTTGGTAAAGTGGACTCACCCAACTGAATTGAAAATTGACTAGTCTTCAGATGATTGCACAATGACTCTTCTATGTTTTCAGCCATTTCATCAATTTGTCTTTGCACAGAATTATTGCTGAAAGAAATTTTTTGAATTATATCTGCCACCGGTTTAGGGAGTACAGTAGTTATAACTTCTTTTATCGCCGGCAAATTTAACGTTCCGATGGTGTGTGGTTTACCTGTTTGAGCAATTAACAGAGAGATATAGTATGAAGCTCGAAATCCGTCATCTTCGTGCTTTACAGCCATGGAAAAAAGTTTCGATACACTTGGCTGAGCATTATGCTTCTTTTCCAGATCTTGAAAATAGGCTACATTTTTGTTCTTATCTGGATGCATTTTATTTCAATGGTCTTGAAGTCTGGAAGACTTCATCGCTTCGTTTGAAAATGTTTTTGAACAAAGAAGGCACAAAGGCAAAGATGGGTTTGTTGAATTTTCTATGAATCCATATTTAATATATTCTGCACTGTATTGCCATTTCTTCTTTCTTACCTGCAACATGGCTTTTTTTTTTTTCCTCAAAAATATGTAAATAAAGTGTTGAACTTAAATACTCGTATAAAGATAGCTTGCGAAACCACTAATGAAAATATAAGAAAAATTAC
The DNA here is from genome assembly GCA_030067965.1 of Latrodectus elegans. Classification (NCBI taxonomy): domain Eukaryota; kingdom Metazoa; phylum Arthropoda; class Arachnida; order Araneae; family Theridiidae; genus Latrodectus; species Latrodectus elegans. Next base: position 65,020,291 of record CM057817.1, on the reverse strand, counting down.
GAGCTTTTATATAGGATTTAAATACCTCAAGCACCGACAGGAATAAGACTAACACGCACAAACTCGTTTATCTCTTTCGACGCTCAATCGCACAAAGCAAGTTAGGACAAGTATCGATAAACCAGCCGATTGCTACCACGTACAGTCCGTATTGCAAAACCGCCACCTGCCCACGATTCTCTTCTGAAAAGGGGCGATACGCTGAGATGGACTTTTTCCTCAGACCGGTTTTCAGAAGCATGGAAGAACGCACGTTAAGTAATTTTCGCATGTTAAGTTAATTTCTCTTTTGTCTCAACCCTATTTTGATGAACTCGAAGCAGACCTGACGCATGCGTAAAAGCGCTGAAGGTTTCTCCAAACCAAAATGGACAGTACGTCTACGGAGTACAACATCATAAGTGCACCGGCTCCCTCAGTTAGTCTTTTCCATGGTCCATGGTTTTTTCTTCTGGAATGTTTGCCACAATTGGCATTTACACAGATGAATCCTTTTCTTCATTTTACAACGTATGCGCATACGGCGTGGGGGCTATCCTACGAAATCTATGTTAAGTATTTTAAGTTTTTATACCATCATACAGGGTAGAAATATAAACTAAGTATTCGTTATTGTGTAGTAGGTAGGTTTTAATTCTAGTGAAATTTAAAGTATATATATTGAATCAAATTACAAATCTACCATTACCCCCCCCACTAACCCACGTCAACGCCCCCCCCCCCCCATTTTTTCTGGGCCCCTTAACGCCCCCCTCTAGGTTTCAAACGCCTACAAGGGGGCTTTATTGCCCACTTTGAGAAAGACTGATATAATCCAATGTCACTTTAATATAAAAAATAAATGACATTTTACAAATATCTATTCAAACACTTACCATATTATTATCGTTTGAAAATCAGTTAAAGTGACAATGTTTTTATTAATTGCATTAAAATTTGAAAATTTTATCAGTTCTCAATGTGAGCTACATAATCACTTCCTTAATAATAATAATAATAAATATAAAAAAAATCGAAAAAATAGTGAACTTTATAATATATCCTAACAAGTTTCTTCAATTTATAATTAAATTAACACATTTGAAAAATATTTATAATAAATATATAGCAAAATATAAGCAAAATATTATTATAATTCAATGAATATATAAAATTTTTATTTGTTTTATATTATATGTGTAGAAAAAATGTAAAATATTTATCATTAGCTATAGTGACTTAAATATTTATAGGAAAGGAATGTAAATATAAAATGCATGTATTGGGACATTAATTAATTCTTCGTATGAGTTTCCTAAAACGTTTTAAATTTTAAATTTCATACTTTTAATATTTACATTATTGAATAAATCATTGAAGTAAAAGTCTATAGTAAATATTATTCTAAAAGTTATAGAGATTACTATTCATTATATTATTTATGGGGATAATTTTGTATTATTTTTGGCTTTTGAAGCTTTTACTTATCGAAAAACCAAAAATTTAGATTTTTTTTAAGTTACACTAATTGTTACGGATCTTGAAATTAAAATATTTTTGATGAAGTAAACGCTTTATTATTAAACTGAAAGTTGAAAAAATTTAATTTATTATTAGCTAGTAATTAATTCTTTACAGCCTATAGTAATTTAAACATTCATAGATACAGAATACTTTAATTCAGAATTTAGTTGCTCGTATTCTTATTATAAATTGTTCATAATTTTCTATTACATATTTTTAATATTTACAATATTGAAAAGAATTAATAAAATAAAAGTGTATAGTTATTAATTTTCTACATAAGTTAGAGATTACAATTCCTGATAATATTTACTCTTCCATATTTTATAGGTTTCACTCATTTGTTGATGGAAGGAGTTGTCATTTGCACTCATAGAAACTTATCACCCTCTCATCCACTGTACAAATTATTAGCACCTCATTTTCTATTTCTTCTTGCTATTAACACGTAAGTTATAAATAAAATATTTTTAATAAATAAATACTTAATTTTTTGAAGAAAGAAATTATAAACAATTGATATTAATAACAATTAAACTTAAATGATTATTTTTCTATAATTTTGTTGGTTCATATATACTTTTTTATAACAATTATTCAAATTATCTAATCCATGCTCCGAATAAATTTGAATTTAACTTTAAGGACACTTTTAATTATTGATCTTGACAATGAAAATGTATAAGGAATACTTGGTTAATGCATTGTTATTAAACTAAAATTCAGGAAATATTTTTGAAGGGGGGTATATTTATAATGCATCACATCATTAACATAAATTTATGAACATTGTAACTTTTTTAAAGCTAGATATTACTATCATAAAGCTTGAATTAAAAGATTTTTCTAAGCTTTATTATATTTCTTTTATAAATATTAGCAGTGTTTAACCTTAATGCCAAGCTTGCAGCTATTGGTTCAACAGTTTTACTTTAAGTTTAGACTTTTATAGTGATTCCGACTCCTCTTTAAAATGTAAGAATTTGTCTGACTTCCCCTCATGTGCAAAAAGAGTCGTTGAGTCACAAACAAACCGAATGGTATAATAAGGAAGTCAGAAATAAAGAATTTACAAGATATCCATTGCAATCCCTTGAGATATTTATAAATTAATTTTTTGTATAAAATTTCAAATGCACCCCATTGGTTTGTTAAAATAAATAACTCACTTTTATTGGCAAAATGCTTAAAGGAATAAACATTTAAAAACACATATTTATGATCTTTGCATATTTTAATTATTGTTAATAATAAATTCATTTAAAAGTTATTATAAACAACCAACAAAGAGTTTAAAACCAAATTTCCAAAGGAGATGCTACGAAAAAAATTGCTACATATTTCTTCAATTAGTTTTCTAATTAAAAAACATTAATCATTGATATAATTTTATATTACATATTCTAGAAAAATTGCGGTTCCACTATCTCATAAATAATCAAATTTAGCCTATGCCACAGTAGTCAGTATATTTTAATATTTGATTGAAAATCAACAAGAGTAAAGTATCTTTTTTACTTTCAAACAAATTGCTTATACAAAAGTTTAGTTTTTATTAGAATAATTATTGATTATATTCATCATGTGCTTATGATTATATAATATTTAATTGAATAGTATATGCTTAAATATTTCTGGCAGACGAATGTTCTTTTTTAACTTTTATTTTTTGTCATGGGGATTACAGACGTGGCCTGGAGAAACTCATATCTCCGGGTGGATGGGTAGACAAAACAATGACGATAGGAAGAAAAGGAATGTTCGAACTTATCAAGAAAGGGTGAGTTGACATGAAAAATTAACTTTACTATAATTTTTGTGTTTGATAGATATTTTAAAAGTTGACAAAATACAACTGTCTCTGTGTTATGATATTATTTTTATGTTTCGAATTTATAAAAGTTTAATTGAATCAAAAATGAAATTTGATGGTGTTTATATTCATTGAATCTTGTAATTCTTATTCAACAAGGATTGAACTTTCCTCGGGAAGTTTCCGATCATCATCCAATCAAATTTTTCTTAAATTTCCTTAAAACGTCTGAAAAAAAGATTTCCGGGAAAATACGATGTTAAATCTAAAACATTAAAAAATTGTATATAATAGATAATTATTTATGTAACTGAGTCTTATAATTTATTCATATCACAATATGAACTTAAAATGAAGTTTTCTAATCAAAAATGAACAAGTTCTTGAATATGCACTTTCTATTCCAAAAGCATGTTGGTACAATTACACCATTTTATTTTCCGTATTTTACTATAATACTCTCAAGACCAAAAGAATAACTTTATAGCAATAGACCAATTTTGCAGTCAGAAACAAAATGCTATCTTATGTTGCCTTAGCCATTGCTTTGCGTAATACCTTCTCTTCCACGCAAATTCACGGATATGCACCCATTTTGTCATAATGAATATATTTCGCGATGTAATTTTAAGTATTCGTATTGCAATCATCAATTTGATCGTTTTGAAATTCCATTTTCTTACATTTCCCATCACATTAGAATTTTGAGGGGAAAAGTAGGTATACTTAGATATATATTTGGTTTATTTTAAGCAATATGTTGACAAGTTTGTTGATTTTATTAAAATGGTTAATTTTTCTTAAGATTTAAAATTATTTCCATTAATATATTGCAATATGTTGACAAGTTAACATATTGCTTGTCAGACTTAAAGGAGCGAGAATTCTAAAAATAAAAAAATGCGTCTTTAAAAAAATTTAAACTTAATAAAAACGAGTGTTACAGTTAGTACCAGAATTACATTTATCTGGTCATGTTCCATAATATTTTACCATAGTTAAATTTTATTATTTGTATCTGAAAAAAGTGTTATTTTTATTTATTATTTATTTTTTTTTTAGCAAAGTTGGCACAAATGAGAAATATAAGTAATGTTTAAGAGTATTTGATGCCAGATTTATTCAATTAATTATGGAGTATCTCATGCAACAAATGTTTATGGACTTTCTTATTCCTCAGGCCTAGAAATGAACATTTTAGTATTCACTTTATCTCATGTACCTGTAAATACTTCGTAAAAATATTAGATTATATATCAGACACACAAACTGCAAAATAATCTAGTTAATGTTACTTTTAAAGATTACAAAAGTTAATTATTAATGAAAACTTTGAATTGTTATCTTACAAAATTTGTCTAAGAAGTTATTTGGTACTAAAACAATCCATCCAATATTAAAACTGATTTTTCATCACTGTGTGTATTTTATTATTTTACTTAATTTTTTTCTAGTCTTGCTCAATGGCATATGAATATTCAGGGAATAGTAACCAATGAAATCCAATCTAGAAACGTGAGTAAATTTTAATATTTTCAGTATTTTTATATTCAAAACAAAAGTCAGATTATTTTGTAAATTTAATTTCTATGTTTAGCTAATTAAAAATAAAAAAATTAAATGATCTGAGTATATTCAGATCTTTTTAGTCTGCAATGCATTATTCATTTTTTATTTAAATATCTTGCCTTTATAACACATTTATGCAAGAGAAAATTTGTTGATTTTATTAAAATGGTTAATTTTTCTTAAGATTTAAAATTATTTCCATTAATATATTGCAATATTTTTCATGTGTATCTAAGAATTCTATTATTGAATATTTTAATTCAAATATTATAGAAGAATTCATCGAGATTGCAGCAAAAACGAGATGAAAAAGTAAGTGCTACTTAACTTTTTCAACTTGCTTTTGCTGCATTTCCACTAAATAAAATAAAACTGATATTCACCAGCTTTATTAAAATCGTGTCTTTAATAACAGCACAGACAGATAAGTTGCAAATATTTTCAGATAGACTGAGCAAAATTTTATATTATTTCTGAGTGAATTAAACTTATGTCTTTCTTTTAATTGATTTTCTGATACTTGGATTCTCACAACACAATAGGACCATAACTGATATCGTTTCTTCAACGCATGTTTAACTACAAGTAGTACAAAAGTCGCACATGCTATACCTTAATTCCTAATAATTATTCTTCCAAACTGAAGCAAGTTATTAGTATAACATGCTTTTCTACTCGGAAATTATTTTTCAAATTTAAACCAACGAGCTTATGAATAGGTATTTTAAAGGTTCTTTTAATACACAGTTTTCACTATTTTTTTTATCTATATATACCTGCAAATCATATTTGTGTTACGCAATGCTCCAGACTAGAAGTGTTCCACTCAACCCACATAATAAGTAAGATCTTAAAGAGGAGCATTAACTTTTCTAATCAAACAACTGCACATGCTGATCCGCATTTTCGAGCTTGTGAATTGACTTAATGCTAATAATGTTAACAACCCCATTTCACTTTTAATTAATATTTTTATTTTTTTTTTTATGTTTTTAAAAATATTTTTTTTTAATTCCCGGCCACTAGTAGTAGGCCTTTGCCTTAGCTCTATAATGGGTGAAGTGATGGCATCTCATTTGTGAGGCACCTAGTGGGTATGCCATCTTTGCCCCGAAAGTAAATGTTAAAGAAAGACAAACACAAAGAAAGAACCATGCCCAAATCAGGATTCGAATCCGGGACCTATTGCTTCGAAGATATGGACGCTAACCTCTCCGCTATTGGTCAGCACTTTTAGAAATATTATTTCTAAAAGTGCTGACCAATAGCGTGGAGTGAGGGGCCATGTTGGCCAGATTGGGTGGGGTGTCGTTCTTATCATCGGGTGATAGCATTAGAAGTCACAAATGACGGCGAGGCACGTTGAATAGGTCTTGGTCGCAATGTTCTCTAAATGAAATAATACCTCTGAAGATGCGTGACTGGTATTATTATTATTAAGTTGTGGGATCTTCTGCTTGGTACCTGCTTCTAAGTTATGAAGACACCCACTTTTTCTCAGAGGTTCCATCTAATAGGAAAATCTGCTTGTGTTCTCACATTTTTGGAGTTCAATTCCATTTTATTATTTTGATATTTACTTTTTTTAATTTAGTTCTTAATGAAATTTAAGAAAAGAAATATAATGAAAAACTGCTCGGAGTTTTCCCCTTTTATTTCTGTTTGTTTTGTAATATGTGTTTCCATTTTGTTAAATAGTCTAATATCTTATCAGTTTATAATAGGTCCTGTGTTTAAAATTATAATGTAATCACAATTGAAACTTTTCTTCGTCAAAAGCTTTTCCAGATTTTTTCGTGCGTATATTTTCCAAAATAACAAAAATATAAATTAGTTATCATTTCCTTTGAAAAATATACTTGATTTATATGTTCTAGAAGAAATCAATGTTTCAGTGTTTCTTAAAATTATAAATGCAATCTAAAATTTAAGAATAAATACTATGATATAACCAAGAAAAATGCAAATGGAATACATAAATATGATACACCATGACAATTGCAAATGACAAAATGGTATTTTTCGTATAATTATATTACACTAAAAATAACAAAAGTGATTAAATTTTCAAGAAATTTGTAAATTTAGATTTTGAGTATTGAGAAACCAAAACAACCAAATTCGACAGCAATAAAAGTACTTATATACTGAACATTGAGTCAGGGAATGGATGGCATGTACGAGTACAGTTGCCCATGCAGCTTTAACGATATGCCACGGTTTATTGACGCCATAGTGACAGGTGAAATGTGACTAAGTAGTCACTCAGGAACCAATTATCAGACGTTTTTTAACAGTGAGAGATCTGAAGAATATGCTGACCAGAGTAGCAGACAAACATTATTAGCATCATGAACGATCCATACGTTATCAACATCATATGTTTATCTATTATCCTGTTGAACTATAACTTATCAAAGTACTTCAATAAAAGTTGTTGTTTTTATAATAGTATACTTCCTTGTACCCAGCCCTGAATTGCACTCTACCAGTTATTGGAAGCACCCAGATAGGAATCTTCATAATTTAGAAGCAAAAATCAAGTATAAGACACCCTAATACTTGACCTGCAACTCCCAGAAGTATCCGTTCACATGGAAGACATTGCGTCTTATTTAATGTGCGCTTTCAGCATTTAGTAAACACGACACATGTTGTGTTAAGACGGGATTCAAACTCACTTCCTTCTTGATACTAAGATCGATGTTCTAACCAACTAGACCATCACGGCCCTCTAATAAATGTTAAAACACAGAGTTTAATACACCAGAAGTTTAACAGTTATCGTTCGAAATCCCATCAGAACATTATGTTAGTGAAATGTGCATCCAATCAAATCTCATATCATTATTGAGGATGTGTAATCTGCATAACGACGTGAAATGCTAGATGGCTCGGTGTATTCACGGTGCCACTTAACATTGACGGATGAAACACCATCATGATACTGTAAATAGAACTGTGATTCATATGAAAACACAGCGTCATGTCTTTCCTGAATCCAAATTCATTATTGACCTCACCATAAAAGACATTCCTATCTGTGATGCCATGTCAAGGGTAACCGTTGCTATGATCACCAAACTGACAGTTTATGTTTCTGTGAATTTGACATTCACAGAAACATAAACTGTCAGTTTGTTGATCATAGCAACGGTTACCCTTGACATGGCATCACAGATAGGAATGTCTTTTATGGTGAGGTCAATAATGAATTTGGACGTCAACGAACTGTTAACGAACTGTTTGTGTAAGCATTTGTTGTCTTTCGAACAATACTATTTCTTGACTCGAAACTCATGATGTGGTAACAAGGTTCACTGAGATCATGCGGTAATATGCTTGTCTTCTTGCTTGTAACCTTCTTTCTGAAATACAACTCGCAGTTAGTTTCATAGATAATATCCGCAGAATGTTACTATAATATTAACCAACGTATTGTTGTGAACCTAAAATGTGTATTACTATTTTAAATGATTGTATTGAAAAAGTAATCATTTGAAAATAGCAGCCTCTTTTTCCTGTAAGTATTACGTTTATCATGTTTTCGCTTCCTAGTGTAACGATTTTGAAAGCGGGCAGTATATGTACAGATTATTTTTCCGTGACTACCCATATATCGGTTAAATTTAGTTTGCGTTTTAACAGCAATATCTATTATTCAAAAATAGCTACTTCAAAAATACTACTAGAGAAATTTCATTTATAAATTAATGTGTTGATCTACATTTTTAGGTGGGAAGCGATATTCTACCTCATTATCCTTATCGAGATGATGCAACATTAATTTACATGACGATTCGAAAATATGTTTCGAAAATTGTTCATCGATTTTATGGTAATATAATTTGTATCAAATTAATTAGATTTCTATTTTGTATCAAATTAATAATATAAATAATATTTCTGCACCAAATTAATGTGTTTAAAAGTGAAACTTTTAGTTATATACCTTGTGATTGGAAAATAAAAAATTTTATTGAGTGAAATATAAAAATTTGAAATAATGAATATATATATATATTTTTAAAGTATTTTCTGTATTCGAGTTAACAATAATATTAATAATATTTTTTGTTTTACTTTTTCCTCATACTACCTTTTTAAAATTAGATGTAATTTGTAATATATATATATATATATATATATATATATATATATATAATAAATTTATAAAATTAAATATTAATTCAAAGAATTTATAATTTATTTATTTAGACGAATTTAAAAGAAATCTTTCTTGAAGAAATTAAGACAAATCTGAACAAAAAAATTTAAATATATCAAATACTTATTTATTGCATTGTCCTTATGAAGAACCTATTTTTCAACAGATTCCGATGACAAAATTCTCAACGATTATGAGCTCCAACAGTGGAGAGTAGAATTAGTAAAAAGTAGAAAATTAGGAGGCTGCGGGCTATTGGTAGGTTTCCTTAGCTTTTGTGAAATTTTACATATTTAAACCAAGTTGTCTAATCTGGTTTTAACATGTCTTTCGTGTTTTTAAAAGGCTATTAAAAATGTTTAAATCTATGTAAACTTTATATTTGAAATATTATTAAATATTTTTTATAAATTAAATTTTTACTTGCGATATGTATGTGTGTGAATTATTTTCGTTATTTAATTGAATTTTGAATTTGTTACATAAATTGTGTGCATAATTTCCATTACTTTAAAATAAATCACATTACCATTATTTACTTATGTAATTAAGAGCCTTAAAATATTTTTTATAATTTAATTTTTTTATTTATATTTATATATTTTTTTTATTTATAAATATACACTTGTTTATTTAGATATGCATTATGGCATCATTAAGACAAGCAATTTAATTTCTGAATTAGTGGTTTCAGAGACTTTATAATTTCACACGGTATAAAATTTAACTTATATTATCTTACATCTAGCACTAGAGACATATCAGTATCTCTATCTGTAATTTCGTTGTGCTGTAAATCACTGATCTTTGACTCAGAATCCTTTACTGATCAAGATTGCTTCCTTATAATGCGTTTTTTATAAAGTCAGTTAAATCTTGTAGTAAAAAGAAAGTAATCGAAATGATGCTTTTTCTGGAAATTATATATTAATGCGAATAAAATTCAATACTGAGATTTTATTTTGTTATAGTTTTACACATTAATTATTCATGAATAAATTTTCATCATAAAAAATTACCTTTTCAGGGTGTACCTGGAGCTAAAAACAATAAATTTACGGATACTGAAGAAGTCATTGATACTGTGACATCTATAATAAGTACATGCAGTTTAGGTCATGCGGCAGCCAATTTTCAGCAATATGATGATTATGCTTTTCCACCCAATTATCCAGGAATACTGTATGGGGACCCACCAAGAGATAAAGTAATTATGAATTTTAATTAAACATAATTGACGCTTAGTTGTTTACTTACAAAAGGAAATTTTCAAGTTAATAGATATTGCTGAAATTTGAAATAAAGTATAACTTGATGGCCACAGATCGTTGTACAGCATTTACATTCAATGAATAATATCATCAAGTAATATTTTTCATAAATAATTGACTATATTAATGTAATGCAAGGGGGGAAAACTTCTGAGTATCCAGCCCAATATATGTGCATACCCCATCTCCCAATGTTTAACGATGACTAGAATCGAACCAAGGACCACTTTGAAGAATTCAGTTATATAATTGAGTCCCATTAAGTTCATTTTACTGCATTTTGTAAGATTTCAAATATCAATTTTTAAAATTAGCTGTCTTAAACAGCTGAATGATTAATTTTGCAATCGTATTATTGCTAATTTTGGAGCTTTCTTGAGATAAAATTTATTTCAGGTTTATGGTAAAAACATTTTTAGTCTCTATTTTCTAGAATAATAGAAGCTATTTATTAAATTCATCTGGAGAAAATTTTTACTGGAAAATTAATGAATACAGGTCCATAATATTTATTGACTTTATCTATTATATGTATATGATTTAGTTTTTAGAAAGCAATTTTCTTTTGTAGGAAATAATAAGAAACTAGTTTCTCAAATCAAATTCTTTCGAACCTATACAAAGAAAGTGAGGAATATTTTTGGTATCTTTTGAAGATATTAAGGAGATATCTGTGTCATTAAAGATACCAAAGTAAGGTCTTAAATTAATATGGTAAATTCGGTATAATTGATATCAATAATGGTTCCTACAAAATTATATATACTTCAATATGGGCTTGTCAACCAAGTTTTTCCTATAATAATTTATAATTTCCTAGTCTTACCACTGTTAGTGGAAATGATATTTTGTACACTTGACTTTAAGCAAGTAGAAGAATATTGGGGCATTTACTTTATCAAAAGATCCGTAACTTTAAATTTACATCCAAATTCATTATATGACTTATAACACAAGTTGTTGTATTTATTATCGCCCACCATAATAAACAACGATCTTTTAATATTAATAATATACGCATTTTGTAGACATAAATTAAATTTAAGCCTAATGTTATATAAAAAGAAAAATTATGAATAGAGAGAGAATATGGGCTTTTTTAATTTAATATATTTATCTACAAATTTTTTTGTAACTGTTCTAAATATTTTCAAAGTTTTCTGAAAACAACTTCTAAAGTTCCTTAGAATTTCTTACGATATAGCTTATAAATTATTATAATGATTACCTAACTGATAATAATGAGGTATATTCCAAATGGTGATATATAATTTTCTAACTAAATTAATAGAAACTTATCATTAAGTTCATAAATATATTTGATTACAGTATTAAAAAGTTGTTTTACAAAATATCATACTGAATTGATGGTTAAATTTTTATAAAAAACTAGTTTTTAAGTTATCACAGTACATCTATACCTGTCCATTACAATAGATTTTTATGTTTTTATTATACAATACTTCTCTTACTACCTATTTCTTCCAGCCGATTCTGCTAAATACAGCCAACCACCTCGTAAATTTGACCTATGGTCATATAGTTATGTCAACAGCTGACCGGGCACTTTCCACTGCAAGCCCCACCAGTGAAGGAACATTAAATCTTAAAAACTTTTTAGTGTGCATAGGCTCTCTCATTACAACAATCTTTGGTAGGATTAGGTATAGGATCTGGTAACTTCTAGACAAGACGGCTTTCCCCATCAGGCTCCCATAGACCTAAAACTAGTTGTCCGTATTTCCATTCTGTAGACAAATATATTTCTTATTCTTTATTTATGCTGTAATTTATATAATTGTGCTTATCAATGGGCGCCATTAGGAGAAAAAATGACATTATGAATGGAATACCTAACATCCTAATATAGGACAAAATGACCCTAATATAGGAGAAAATGATATTTTGAATAGAATACCTTTCCCCATCAGGCTCTCATAGACCCAGAACTAGTTGTCCATTTTGCAATTCTGTAGACAAATATTTCTCTTTCTTTATTTATACTGTGAAATTTATATGATTGTACTTTTTAATAGGCGCCATTAGGAGAAAATGACATTTTGAATAGAATACCTAACAAAGAAACTACCTTAGATATTATGGTGATCACCAAGCTATTAAGTACCAGAGCTACAAAATCATTAGGGGATTTTGAATCTCAATTTATGTATCATCCAACATGTGTTCAAGCAACAAAAGAGTAAGTAAAATTTAATCTTTATATAAATCCCACATTTCATTTCTATCTTTAATGTATAACAGTTCTAGAGCTCCTTTAAAGTCTATATACTTAAAATTTAAACGTATTTGAAAACCACACAAATACAAGTCCATAAAATTTTAATAATTCTTCAAAAGATTTGCTCTTTAACATCATAAATCTAAGTTCTATATATACACCTTTTTGTTATATAAAATCTATATGTTGCATATTATAAATTCTACATGCAAATATCACAAAATAGTAAATTCTTTAGATCGTGAATAATCAAGATTAATAACTAGCACTACCCTTCGTTAACCTAAACTATTTTTTAAAATGTGTCAGATAGAAAAGAATTTTGGTAGTGCTTTAAGCTTTAACCGAATACTACTTCCACGCTGAGAATTTAAAATATAATCAGCTACATATGGTTTATCATTCTCATGTTGAAAATGGCTCCTGGAATATCTTCAGATAATGGCAATGCATCTGATTCTCCAACCACTTGAATATAAAGTTGATTTGTTAATTGATAATTAATGAGAGGACTAAAAGAATCAATATGTATCATAATTAACGTCTCTTCCTATCATTAATTTAAAACGATCTCTTGTATAACGATCTGTCATTAAGATCTATTGATGACATTAGCCACTGCATTTTAAACTGAAGTTTTACGGTTAAGAGGGTAATTCCCCATTGTGATCTGCAATGAAACAAATCGCTGGAAATTCCTGCTAATAAACCAATATAAGAACATGTAATTTTTGACGATTTGTGTAGATACTACTGAACTTCTTAAGTTTGGTATGTAAAAATAAATTTCACCGTAATATAATTCGATTCATTTCCCCACATTTTTCATATTCGACAGTTAAATCAGACTGATATTCGCCTTTAATCAACTCTTGCCATTTTTAAACTCGTTTGAACTCTAATAATAAAAAATGACTCTAGTATATACATACAAACATTTTGGCTTAAGCTTGTAACAATTTTTCAAATTGATACACCAAATTCACACAGTTCAAAGATTGATTCCTTTTATTTTTTGGATTTAACATAACTAGATGCTGTCAAACATGAAGAATCACATTATAAGACTTAATTCAATTAAAAAATACCCTTGTTGTTATAAAAATAGGACTTAATTGCTTAAATATTTAAACAACTTCAGCTCTTTCAAAAAAGTCTCTTATTAATATTGTGGACTTATTCAAAATTGTGATTATATTATATCCTTACTACACTTAAAATTTGCACAACTTATTGAAATTTTGATGTTGCAATTTCAATGTCATACATGTTCATAAAAATGATATTAATATTATTATCCAAGACGCTATAAAACTTAAGAAAAATTCTTTCAGCATTGAATAAAATAATTCAAAAATTAGAGAATGTTTCCAAATACCTAAGAGTTGTTATATCTCAACATATTCTATTGCTTAATTTTGTATCTTTTGTAACTTTATATTTTTATAAAATAATTTAACAAAAAGCCTAATGTTAAAATTTAAAAACATTATTTTCAATTTAAATAGTTTTGTATTGCGCAAAAATGTCAACTAAATTTTTGTCCATAAATACCTATATAAAGAGAATTGATTGTGCAGTCCTCTTATATATATGGATGTTTTTAGATGTTTGTTAAATGTTTTTCAATGTACTTTAAAAATGTTTTTCAGCTTCAGAGAAGAACTGGAACAAATAAGCAGACAGATAAAGCTAAGAAATCGGAGTCAAGCTTTCCCTTATGACTGGCTAGATCCGGAATACATTCCAAATGCAATCAGCATTTAAAAAAAGGCAAAATATTTATTGTGTCTTTGCAATATATCGTAGAACATATCATGGAATTGTGCTTACTTGGTTTACTTCATGAGCATTATTATTTGCTAATGATAAATCTAAGTAAATTTGTAAGATAGTTACATTTTTTTAAGTGAAGAATCTTTTCTACTTTTTTTATTAGCTTTGTTAATGGCTATAAAAGTTTAATCTTGTAAATTCTGTATGTGTAAAAAATATATAGTTTTTATTCGTAAATATTTATAAATTCAATTTTATGCTTTTTTAGTGAATCAACATTATGTGAGATGTTTATTTCGCAGAAAATGTCTTATATGATAATTGAAATTTAGTACATGACTTGTGAGTCAAACACAAAAGAGAAGAAATATTCGAAAATTGAATTCTGGAAAACAACGAAAGCAGAGCTTTATTCAATCTAATATTAATGCAAGCTAATTATACATTTACTCTGACCACTTTACAAAATATATTTCATTTTCATATAAAATATCTGATTCTGTAAAGTATTCGAAGATAGAATTCAGGAAAACTTCATTGATTGCAGAACTTTAAGCAATCTAATATTGATGCAAATCAGTTATGCATTTACTATGACTACTTTACAAAATATATTTCATTGGTTTGTGTTTCATTTGCATTTAAAATATCTGATTCTAAGAAACAAAAAAACCAATTTTTGAGTTTTGGTAAAAAAACTAGATAAATAATTTCAATGAAACATTTTAATCATAGATGTAAGTATTTTTGTAATTATTAATATTAAATATTGATATTTTGAATATATTAAGTATTTTAATAATCTAATTAAAATATGTTAATATTTTGTAAGAAATATAACCGGACAAATTTTATTCTTTTCTCATTTGCGAATCATACATATTTGTATATTTTAGAATTATATAATTTGTATATTTTAGAATTATAAAAAATATTTAGGATTAAATCTTTTAAACTGTTTTAATACCGTAACCATAAATTTCTTTACAGTAATATTTTAATTTTTTACAAAGAAAATGCTGCTAAATAGTTGAAGATTTGTATACAAATTTTTATTAACAGCACAAAAATTAACCAAAGAAGTTCAGCCACTTCTTTTTAATGATTCTCTATAAATTAGTATTAATATTATATATATTATTAAAGTACGTACTTATCCACCTTAATTGAGTATTTTAAAGTAAAAATGAAGTTAAAATTACGGTTATAGCTATTGAATGTTGTAGTAATTGAAAATTGTTATAACATTTGAAGAAATAATTCTGATAAACTTTCAAATTAATTCACTATTGCTTATATTATTTGAAAATATTTAAAGTATTTCTTAAGTTAAATTTAAATTAAATATCATGAATTTAAAAAAAATTTTGTAATCTCTAAGCATTTTTGATTAAACTTTCGCCTCCTTTTTATGTTCATTAATGCTTCAGTATTTGTGAAATCTGTTTTTGTTTCATTATTTGCATTATTTTGATAATTATTCACTTTATGTTGCATTTCTGTCCTTTTAATCCATAAATTTGCTCATGCATTCATTTAACAACGTGGAATTGTTTTAAAATAGAAAGTATAATGTACAAAATAAATCTGTTCATATCAAGTATAACTACACAATTATGCTTATGGATATTACCATTTTCTTATTTTTATTAGTTTCAAATAAATGCTTGCATATATTAATACAGTTCTTTTGCGTTCTTTCTAAAATAATCTTATAATACTTTTGTAAATTATATGACTGTTACTTGCTCCATAACTATTTCTGATTAAATGTACATACGTTATTAAAATAATGTAATAAAATTTCGAAATATGTGATGAGCAAATATTAATTACTTAAATTGGTTGAATAGTTACCATTTATATATTTGCATTTACTTCAAACAGATGTCTGGAAAGAATATTAAAGTAGTTCATTTGCATTATTTCTTTAATATTTTAATTAATATTTTCCTGAATATGACTCTTACTATAAATGATGATAATATATATATATATATATATATATATATATATATATATATATATATATATATATATATATATATATATATATATATATATATATATATATATATATATATATATATATATATATATATATATAATCTTAATTATTACTTATATTAAATCTTATTTTCGTTATGAGCAAGTATATTAATCTCACTGTGACTATGATAATTGCTCTCATTTTTAATGTAATGGATGTGGTGAATGCGAAAGCATTTTTTACAAAATAATGAAGGATCATGAAAGAATTTTAAATAGCTCCTACATCCGGAGATTCTGTAAAAACTGAATACAAATAAAAGGTACATATTTAACATTTCATTGGAATAATTTGTTATATGATACATTTCATATAAATTTTCTGATTTCATATTTACAATAAATTTCAAGTGCAATTAAAATAGTGTTGAGAATTATGTGTATTTACTTTATTTGTTTATATTATAAAAGATCAATGAAGATCTTACACAAAATAACAATAAATTTTAGTTTATTTGTCACGTAATTCCGTAAATGGAGAAATTTCTATTTTTTTAAAAAAAACAGAATCCTATACAAATTACATACATATTATATTTGACATTGCAGTTTTTACTCGTGTGTTAGTCTGGTGCTGCATCTTGAACAATGTGAAGTATTTAAAATTATTGATAGATCCTGAGTGAGTTTAAATGTTAAAGCTGTGAAAGAAAATATATTTTCTAGCTATGAGCTAAAAACTTCTTGGGACTTTAAGATAAACGCGTTATTCATACATTGAATTAATAGATATATTAAGAAAAATGTATTCAAACTTATTACAAGATTTCTATCTTAATACCTATATGGAAAAATATGACGCGAGGTATTTAAGCGACGATCAAAACTTTATATTATATAGATTGAGACAGATTAGAAACATTTAACTTTAAATGGATAATTCAGTTCAAATAAACTTTCTCTCTAATACGTTTGGAGGAAAGCATAATAATTAATGTGTTATTTATATTACTGATCTAATTAATGTTTTTATCATTATATATAATATTTATAGAAATTATTACATAAAATAATACAATATTTACATCAAGGTATTCATATTATATATATTTATAACAGAAATACACAACTTTTAATTCATAAAATATGAATGACCAAATTTAGGTATAAATGAAATTAAACATTTTATTTGAAATGAATGAAGTTCAATTGAAATAAACTTTCTCTCGTGACGATTTAGAGAAACGGGTAATATTTTATAACATGACATTTATATAACTGATCTTATTATTGTTTTCATTCAGGTTCATGTTGTATTTAATAAAAGTATTCAACATTGAATGCATAAACTATGTATGGTGAAATTTTGATACAAATTAAATAAAAGTAAATAGAGATATGAATAAAATAAATATGATGTCTTAAAATTGCAAGAAAATTCATAAAAGCTATATAATGAAAGTTTCTTGTTCCTTTTGCACTTCACCTGCATGCGAGGTTTGTAAGAGGTATCAAGTATTTTGAAATCACTTTTTGGTGACTTTGAAATTTACAAAATATTTACTAAGCTGAAGGACAAGTGGCTCTCGAATCTTTCACTTTTGTAATCTACATTAATGGGAAAATATTTTTGAGATTTATAAACAACTATTCTACAGTGTATTTCTATTGTAAGTAATTGTAGTATATGTTGAAATCATGAATGTTACTTAATGAGCTTATACATTGTATATTTCAATACAATATAAAATGTTAAAATCCCTATAATAATTTGATATATCTTTATTACACTTCATGAAGCTTATAAAAGCTTAGCACAAGGAATTAAATACTGTCTAAACATTTCATCAAATATAAAAATTTAAAGCCAGTTCTTGAGCAACTTCCATATATAGTGAGAATGTAAAATCTGTGATTGAGAGATTTTGTTATCTATTAATAACTATCAGTTAAATGAAAACTGATGATAATAATTTTCATACTCTCAAAAATTTATTGCTCTCCATATTTGCATACTTGGCTTAACATTGTTGAAGATCAAGAAAGATTTTCACTGTTTTTTAAAAAAGCAAAACGAATTACTTGTTAAAATCAAACTGGTTTTTAAGACAAATTCATAAGATATATTTATTAAACCGCGTTTTATCCAATTCTTCCACCTTATTTCAAATATAGGTTCTGTAGAGCTACGGTCTTAGTAACATTTTATTGGTACTTCATTATAAGGTTATATTCTCTGACGAGTTGCGAATGAAAATTAATAAGAACGCTTTCACAAGGTAGTCTAAGGAATCTCGCGTTTCACAATACTCTTTAAATTACATTTCTTGTGATTTTGCTTGCCCTTAAAATAGTCAACGCAGTATCATATAGCGTATTAGTATTAAATTGATAATAGCAATACTATAGTCATAATACGTATTATCAATCAAGTATCATAATGCTTGGTTGGTCGGTTAATACAAAAAATCAATTTTTTCCAGTTGGGAAGAGTGAACAGAACAGAAACACAATAAGTGCTACATTAGCTGCAATTTACAAAAATAATTTGAAAAGAAGATGCATCAGTAAGTACTGTACTATTATGTGAAACCATCTATTAACTGGCTAATAGAAAATTAAAGATAGAGCAGGTTGTTCAGGTAAAATATTTATTGTAGAGATGGCTCTTGAGACAACACATGACTTTCCTCTCTCGGTATCGCAAGTGTACACTGATGGTAGCAGGGGTGCCGGTGGTGTATCTGAAAGTGGAGTGCATATCGAGACACCTAATAAAACAATTGATCTTAAGTTTAGAAATACTAATGGCTGTTCTCTCATCAGATCTGAACTTGTGGCAATTTACAAGGGACTACATTTTATATACACGACCTCTGAACTTGTCTTCAAGGATATTTGGATTTTATCGGACAGTTGGGCTTCTATACAGCACCTCTCTCATAGAATGACTGTTGAGGCTATAACAAACCCGGATATACTTGAACTTTTGAATTACTTTGCTAAAAGACACTCTATATACTTTTCATGGGTACCCTCCCATGTTGAATTGAATAGTAATGAGGCTACCGATAATTTGGCTAAGGCTGCCACTGCTGATAACCTGCATGACAATGCTAAATTAATCTGTTCTGAAATTTCCTCAATCGAAAGGAAGGAATTCAGTACACTTTGGAGAGTTCCTCCTGCTCACCTATGGTACTTTGGCAAAAGATCTCGTTGATGCCACAAGCTCAATATATCGAGAAAACAGCAGGCGGCTATCTCGCGCTTTCTGGGCGACCATATTAAATCACTTACCTTTTACCAGGGCGAGAGGCTCTTTTCAGAATGTAATTGGTGTGGGGCTGTTCAAGCCTCTCCCGATCGTATTCTTATTTGTCTAAATTTTACAGTTTCTGAGATATTAAGGGATCCGATTTTATTTTTGGACCATATGGACATTTTTGGTTTTATGGAGATGGTATAACTTAGCTACATCATCTTGGATTAGAAACAACAACAACATTTATTAACGAAAACAAAATAATATCTAAGTAAAATAAAACTGAGAGTAAAAATACAACAATTTTTTAAACATAAATATCGGTATTTCAGTGAAATCAGTGTAATTAAGCAAGTAGATGTTGTTTCGGGAATCAGAAAGGTTCCTTAGTCATTAAAACATTTTATGCATTTTCAGTACCCTCATTTTCTGTAAAACAATTTTTAAGTTTAAAATATTAAAATGGTGGGTTTCGATGAAAACTCGAGAAAATATTGAAATTAATAAGTTAAATTACTATGCAAAAGGATTCAGTACAAGGACAGATTATCGTATAAAATCTTTTATCATAAGAATGGCTTATAGTCTATATAAGTGGGAAAGCTCCATTTTGAGATATAAACAAACACTATAGATTTAATTAGTAATGTTTAACTGAAACCAACACATCACTTGACATTTATTATACAAACATAGATTCTTCGGAAGCAACAAAGGAAATGTAGATTGTAAAAACAGCACTTAATATACGATTTTTCAAACATCATCAATATCAGGATAAGGCCTTTTCTGATTGAGACAAACCTTATCATTCATTAAACAATCATTTTTATGAGTAAGAATTATTATAAACATAAATCTGAAGTTATTTGTTATCTGCCAAAAACATATTTATGCAAATCACAATACTTTCTGTGTTAAAACTAACTCTATGAAACATAATAATATGACTATTCTATGTTCTGGAAAGACATCTTGAAGTTTCGCATTAAAATTAAAAATAGCCCAGTGTTTGATTCTCTTTTGTACTTTTCGGAGTGAATGTTCCCAAAATCAATACTTATCATGTTTAAAATTACGAGATAAATATTCGACATATTTTGCGTAGATGCACGTTTCGTGACATTGGACATTTGGGAATTTTTCGGTTATTTCCTTGTGACGCATGTAAACATTCTATTATAGAAGAAAGGTCTTATCCAGACGACATGATACATGAGCTTGTGAAAAGTCTTTCAAGTGTTTGCTGCTAAGCTACCTACACCGCATCGTGAAAATAGTATTACTGTCGAAATTATAAAAACATCCTGCATTAATTTACGTGAAGTACTACTGTAACTATATTAGTACTATTACAACTATTTAAGTATCATCTTGCGGTTAAACTATTAAACTGCACAGTACGCGTTTTAATTTTGTAAAATGATTTAAAGATGTGTTAATCAGAAAACTTATTTAACTATAAAATTTTCATAAATCACAAAATCTAAAAAATGAATGATAATATTCATAATATAATCTATTGCAGTGTTTTATAGGTAATTTAAAGCTAAATACTTATTTATATGAAAAGGCTATTTTAAAGAAAATTTTATATAATGTTTTTCACGGTCGGGCTTATATCATGTATCAACTATTTTCTTTGTTTAATCTGTCACAAAAGTACATAATTTTTTTTATTTCATTAACTAAGTAAAACAGAATAAAACTTGAGTTTTGTTAACTCGAGTGATTGGTGATTTCATCATAAATTAAAATTACGTCAATTTATCATACTTACATACTCGTATGTACGAAACCAACTTTTTATATCAGTTTTAAATTTTATGTCCCCAAGCTAGGATAAAATAATTTACCAGTTAAATAATTGACAACTCTCTTAAAAATATAAATGAGATTTATTTCAAACACTCTAAGGAAAAATTTAATGGGAGTTTCTGTGTCTTTTGATAATCTTTATTTAATCTAACGAAATGCACAAAAATATAAAAAAATATGATATGTTCCGTATAAATCAATTAGCTCCATATAAAACTTAAAGGTTGAACATCGTTTTATATTAATAAATTAACTAAAATTTAAATCATTAATATATACATATACATACATATATATATATATATATATATATATATATATATATATATAGATAGATAGATACATACATACATACATACACATATAAATTCATCTCCCACAGTTAATACAATAAATTTTGTACAAATAAATACGCTTTAAATTGTTTCTCTTCACGTTTTAAAATAAGCCTCAACTTTTGTTTTTTTTAGCAACACACACAAATCGAAATTCAAAACCCCTATTACAAACCAATACAGTTCCCATCAAAGTTTCATTTTTTTTTATTACGATTAAAAAATTAAATCTTAATTTACGTAAAATATCAACTGATATCTCATTTCAGATGTTGACCATATTCGTTAACAGTGATATAATTTAAATAGAAAAAATAAATATTATGAGAAACATATTGCATTCACAGTGGTCCTTAAACTAGATTATTAACTCTATTTGGTGTCTCTGTGTTAAAGAGTTTTGTAAATTCAAATAAACCATAAAACATTTTACTCATCATTTTGAACTGTGCACTCAGAAAATTAAAAACAAAATTATTCTATGAAAGAAGACTAGAGGAAATTTCGTTTTTTAAAATCCTCAAGATAGGATATTCATGCCTTATAGAACATTTTCTCTGAATTCTAAAGTACAACTTCTTAAATTATTCTATAAACAGGAATAATTTACTTCTTATTATTAAAGTATTCGCCTGTGCATTAAAAAAGTGGAAGGTTTTAGCTATGTGAAACGGGTATTTCGAAATAAACTTAGAACTGAAATATTTTTGCATCTGAAGCCATTATTTACATTTTACACAAATAAATTCAACGAAATTTAAAAATATATTACCGATTGTAAAAACTAGCAAAAATTAGGTTCATACATGCTTCTCTTAAAATAATTTTTCAGTGAAAATTGCCAAATTAATATATGAAACATTGCAAGTAATAATTTATATAATTTGATGTTATTTTCAATTGATGTAATGATTAATATTAATTAGTTTGTAAATAATATGTAATTAATTGATTAGTAAAAATAAATAATAATTTATGCTTATTATTCATCAATTTTATTAATAACCAATGTTTTATAATGTTAATGGATTGAACTAACAGTACTAATATAGGTTGAAAAATTTCTTACTATAACATTTTTTGGTCAAAATTACAAATCTGAGAAAATAGCACTATTGATTCCGAACCCACAGTCATAACCAGTCATTTCATAAAGTTATATCTCGCGCCCCAGAAAACGTCATAAGCACTATGTCATTTCTAAACTTTCGTTTACCATTGAATACAAATTAAGGTTTACAGTGATGACTTAAAAATCAATCAACTAACAAATTTACCACTTACTATTGGAATTAAGAAATGTGAGTCACACTAAGGACTAATAAAATTTAAGTTTAACATTAAAATTCAATAAGAGAAACCATTTGAAATCTTTAAAATCCCTACCTTTTGCATACAACAATTAAAACTCTAGAGTTACTATATAGACTGGATGGTTGCTTGATATTGGCTTTTAGGTACAATATTTCTTTATAAACCTAAAAAATGTATACAATGTCTTAATGAAGGTACCTGTAAACAGTTAAAATAGCCGGATCAGTTGGAGAAAGAAGCTACAGGAATATTATCGTAAAAAAGAAACAGCCAAAATTCTACATGAAAACTCAAATGCAATCAATACTTTTAAATCTATGAGATATGACCACGGAAAAAAATAATTTATCATTTTTTTCTGAAAAGTGGACTGATATCAAGTTTTTTATTATTATATTTCGTTACACAACCTTGCTCATTGCTGAATTATTTTTGTGAAATTAAAATAACGTTCACAACCTAATCATCCTCTCAATTTTAATTAGAAATACCAGCACTCTGTGCACTCCAGGGAAATGAAACATCTGATTCCCTGGCAAAGAAATCGACCAAAATTATTTAAATACATATAAACTATTTCTTTTTCATTCCATCAAAAAAATCTCTTCAAGAAAATTGTTGCGAAAACATAATAGAGGCAAACAGAGACAAGAAAAGGATCGATGAAATCACAAATATTCTACTTTGGCAAAGAGACAGATCTGTTGCCCTTTTTCCACCCCGCTACTGGCCACGATTGTCCCTCTAAACATCTGTAGCTATAAAAATACTGTCGAGTCCTCTTTGACAACTGTGCAACATACGAGAGGAAATGGATGTGTACCATTTGAGTCCTTGCCCTGCAACTGAGCTCGGGACACTGGTGGGAGAGATACTCAAGGTGAACAACGAATTCTAGATTTACTATGAGTTCAGCTTTGTTGTCTGAGTTCATGTTACTGTTGTTCTTTGTTCTATTTTTAATGTTTTTTTCTGACTATAGTTGTGTCTTCTAATGTTCCATTAGAAATTAGAAAAAAAATTAATTAGCAAATTCAATAAGTCAAAAATAAGAATTAATCCGCAATTTAAAATGCCTATTACATTAAAAATACTGAAGTTGACTACAATATTAGATACAAATCTTGAAAATTGCATCTAATATAAAAAATTTCCCTTTTATCACTCAATATTACATTATTCTTTCAATTAACATACAGTATTTAGTAGAAAAATTACACTTTTTATAGTTTTATGCTGATATATTTAACTGAAATAATTATATATATAGATGCCAAAATTACTTTATTATACAACAATAAATTTTTACGAGAATGAGTTTGAATTCATTCTAACGAATAAAAAGAAGTAGTTACAATTTCTTGCCTGACAGCGTTTCTTTTGATGAACTTCCACGGGCAATTAAGAATTTAGGCAGTTAGTAGTTTTTTCAAACCAAATTGTTAGAGAGAAAGTTCGTACACAAGTCGAAATTATGCTCAGAGAAAAGATAATTACATGAGAATAAAACTAGCTACTAAATAACTTAATTGGGAAATAAAAAGAACTATGTGAACAGAGAATCACAGCCGGAACAAATTGCTCACTTCAACAGAAATCTCTTCATGCTCTTTTTTTCCCTTTGAATGAATATAAATAAACAAATAAAAACATTTTTATAAAAAAATAAATTTTCCTATAAAAGACTTGAAAGAATTTTGATGGAGAGCGTTAGATTTCTAAAATGGGAAGTTGGTACATGGTAAGTGTTTAGTCTCATTTAGTATTTTGCTTTCACAATATGTATTATAAATTATTAAATTGACGTTACAATGGTTTAAATTTCAGTCAAATCTAAATTTTTTTAGATCCAATGTTAAAGTTCGTTTCAGTTGAAGATATATTCAAGTTTTTACAATAAATATAAAAAAAAACATAAGTTTGTTTAACAGTAGCTACCAAAATGATAACGATAACTGAAAAAATGTTTGTTCAGTAACATAAAAATATCAATTTTAATGCACTTTTTGTTCCATCTCTTCTATTTCTCTTATTGTATACTTTCTTCTCTAAAGATTGTGATCTATATTTAATAAAACAAATTTTCATTGCTGCAATTGCATAATCAACCTAATCAATAAATGATGTAGCTAAGAAATTTTGAATTTCAGAAGAACTCAAAAATCTATTGCCAGAAAAAAGTTATATTTCTTTGATTTTTTTTTCTCCAATTCTTTCATTTTTAATAAGGATACATTGTTAAAGTTTAGCAAGCAGAAAATAATGATATTTTACTTAAAACATTAAATTACAGTAATTTGCTTGTAATTTCTCTCTTTATTTTAATATTTTTCCTCTTCGGAAAAATTAAATATAATAGATCATGTGCTTTACACTTATTTGTTTACATTTTTTTCAATTCTTGAAACCTAAAAAATGATTATGAAAGTGAGGAAATTAAAAGAACACCCCAAAAATACAAATCTTCATAAAAAAAATTAAGAATAAAAATCAACACAAAGAAAGCAATCAGGTTGATTTAATTTACGTTAAAAATTTATAGCCGCTTAGAGTATTTATAAAAAAAAACTTAATAGGGATAGCAAATTATATATTTTAATGGTATAAAGCATATTTTTATCTAGTTTTTAAATTTTATAAATTGAATACTTTTCTTACATTGAAAGTTAAAATAATTTTTCTCCAATTTATGTCAACATTATTATATAAAGAATCAATCTAAAATAAAGATTCCTCAAATATAATTTCATATATATTGCGTAAATACTTATAAACATTTACAAATTATTACTTTTTCATTTATGAGACTATTATTCATTATCATTAAAATTTATTACCATTTTTATAAAAAAGTCAATTTTATAAGACTGAATTTATCTTTAAATTTGCACATTAAAGAGCATCTTAAAAAATTTTAAATTGTTATCATTAAACTATTTTAAATTTTTAAGACACACACTCTTACATCTAGGTATTTAATTTAAACAAAAGCAATAAATCACAATTATATAAGAATTTGTTGAAGAATTATGTTACAAAGAAAAATCATTTTTCTTATAAGTTACATACAAAATTGAAAATTCTGCATTCCATATAATACCCATATATTTCATAGAATTTTAAAAACTTGACAGTAATATACGAAACAATTTTTCACACATTTCCCAGGTATTCTATAGGATGAAATATGACAAACCGGCAAAGAGAGAAAGAAATTCGTTTTTGATTCGATTTTGTGACTAAAATTTCCGCAGATTTCTAAAATTCTATGACTAAAATATCCGTAAGAGTTTGGGATATCTGTAAGATATATAAGACAATTACTTTCATTAAATCTATCTCAACACTTTTTGTTACTATTAGTTTTTTTTTTTTTTTTTTTTTATTTTATTTTATTTTATTTTTTTTTTATCAGAACAGTATGATGGAAAGTAATTTTTATCATATTAACGATAAATTATTTGTCACCATATATTGGAAGGTAAGATAAATTTCAACTAGAATTTATCAATAAACAAAAATTACATTTCAAAATAAAATATATTTGCCTATTCTTAATTAAAGCTTCTATAATGAAATGAACATTAACAAATCTTAAGAGATAAATCTCGAGAGAAAAAGTAATTCCTTAGCGAATAACCATATTAGAAGTATTTACACACAAAATACATAAAGGATTCATAATATAGAGAGAGACAACATTTAAGCTGAATCTGTGTTCAGCTTAAATGTTAATTTACTGTGTTATTATGTGTTCAGCTTAAATGTTAATTCGGTTAAAATACATAATTTGCGGACACCCCTTCCCATGATGGTTGTTCATGATTTGTTTAAACTGGTTGAGTTATAGAATTAAATACAACGCGTAATGTTGTATAAATCACCAGCAACGTTGAAATATCACCTTTTTAAGGCGCAGCCAGCCCTTTTAGGAAGATTTGGTGCTTTTAGACAAACTATAAAGCATAAAAATTATTATATACTTAAAATCGCATATGGGTTTGGTCATGTTACTATAGTCACGTGCAAAGTCTAGTGGTAGGACCATGCTCTTAGGAGTGAAAAGTCACGAGTTCGATTTCATTCCTTATTGAAACGGGAGATAAATGTCGTGTTTCTGTAAATTACGTGCACTTCTATCTGGGTGGGTGTTTGTGGTTTTTCCAGGTTTTCTCTTTAGCGACTCTTGAATATGATCCGCTGTCTGTGAAAAATCCTCCTATAAGACAAAGTTGAGGCAGATGTTGAAATGTCAAATGCGCGTGAATCTTTGGATGTTAAGATATCTATACTACGTGTGATATCAAAATCACCCGAACACTTTCGGTTGACATCAGAAGTGCGTTTGTCCAGCGGCAATTTATTTCTATTTTCATACCATTAAATAGACAACTCTAAGCAGACGAAATATATCTTTCTATATATATTCTTGCAGACGAAATATAATTTTCCTTTTTTACGAGGGGAGAGAGAATATTCTAATTCTAGTCTTATTTAATGTGATTCGATTATCATTATAAATCAATGAATAATATATTTTGAGACTAGACTCATAAAACTTGTAGTAGCTATCCCTCATCAAATCTTGTAAGTTCACCTGAATATCAGAAAAACAAAATTTAAAAATTTCTTTTTGCAAGACATATTAAATTCAATAACACCCGTCAATGTGTATTCCAAAGTTTTCCTACCGGCTCGATCTGCATATTAGTATTCGATCCAGCAGCGTGATGGGCCCCACCCCAACAGAGCAGGAGTACTACGTGTGTGAGAACAGCTGACTTAAATCTTTATTACTTTTCTTAGACTTATATACTTGTAACGCGGCTTAAATTTGTGCGAAAAATTATGCAAAATGAAGCCAAATTACAAATCGATTAGAATAACAAACATCAAGTAACTAATGCTCATTGTACATTTTACATATTAACAAAGTGTTTTCTGATTTTATAGTAGAATATGCATTTATGTCTTACAAATAAATTAAAAGTTTCCCGAAATGGAATAACATTTATAAAATTCGCGAAAATTAGATATAGTATTGCAAAAGTGTGTTAAATCAGCTTTTATAGCAAATAACATTAACTATGCTGTACTCAATAATTAAGAAATGAAGTACTCAACATGTTTTTCTAATTCAGTAATTACTTATTTTTGTCATTTTATATTTAATAAGTAAAGAAAATTTTTATGACATCAATATTATTTGAAAATTTTAACTCAGTTAGAGTTTAGTTTTCTTTAATTTAACTTGAAGACAGTAAACAGTTATACTTTTTTCGACAAAAATGTTATTATAGTAATTCCAGAAAAGTGTGTATAGACAAGAAGACATAATGTTTACTCAAAAACAAGTAGTTTTATAATCAGGAAAACGATATCCTATTTATTCACAAGTATTGTTATATAAATTTAATTTTAAATATTACAATATTATACTTTAATTTTGGCTTCCTCAATATATTTTGAAAAATATTATGTAATTTTGTGAAGGAATATTATTGTTGGATACAACTATTGACATTATTTTATTATATCAATCAGTAACAATGTTCTATTTGTTACAAAAGTACTAACATATGTTATTAGCTTTAATTTAAAATTACATAGAAATCCGTCTTTTTGCGAGTACAAACTACCTTATTAAAAAGATTGGACTGTATAAATCTGAAATACGAAATATGTGAAAAAGAGAAGATGAGAAGTCTGCTATAAAACCCGACAAAAATAATGAATATAATAAAAGAGTTTTTGTCAATTTTTGTAAAAAAGATGTGTAGCAATAGATTCCCAAAATTCATAATTATTATAATTTATCATCATCAAAAAATCCACTGAAAAAACAAATGCCATAAATCTTTCATTTTATAGAAAAATTTTGTGTTTCTGAATGGTAAAATTTATGACTTTTAATAAATTTTGATAAAATAGACAGAGAGAGAGTGACACATGCAAGGTTTTTCATCGCATTTTTCACAGAAATATTTTTTTCACTGACCTTCCAAGATCATTCTTCCCACTGAAATTATCTCCTTAGAATTATAGAGAGTTAACTCTCTATGTAGTTATACTTTCAAAATATTTTGCATTTTGAGCATTGATTTATCATTGAATAATAGTTGATAGTTTTTTTTTCTTTTGGTATGATTTTTTTAACCAAACTTTAATTCAATCCGTTACACTAATTTGAAAACTAAAACAAGATATTGTAAATCAAAATTTCATACCTATAAAAAATATTTATGCTTTACAAATAAAGAAGAAATTTCAAATTTTTCTACTTTGGTTTCGCTAAGAAATGCATTTTTAGTGCCATTAATTTGCAATTTAATTTTTATTCCAACAAAATTACAGAATTAAACTTTTGCATAGTAAATTATATTTAGAATATATAGAGTGGTGGCCAAAATTGTGGACACTTTTGGAAATTTTTATGTTTTTGAATTTTGTATGATTATAGAAAATATTACGTTTCGCAAAATACAAACTTGTATCATTTTGAAGAGAATTTATTACTGAATTCAATACAGAACACAAAATTCAATTATTTGCAATATAAAAAAGTTATATGTACTTTAATATAAATAAAAAACACAGTTATGAATTGGTTTGTAATGTCTAGCTTTCATGGTCAATCACTGTTCGTGTTCTGAGAATCAATCAAAGTTAGTAACTGCCAGTAGAAGATGACATCATTTTTACACTTGAACCAATTTATTATTAATGTTTTTTTTCATTTTTTTGTTCTGTATAAGAAAGCCTTGTTTCTTATACACTGCAATTACAAGTAGGAATTTTCGTAGAAATATTTAATATTTAGTCAAGAAGCAATGACATCAAACAAAAGAGTAGATTGGACCCCTAGACAGAGATGTAATATTATTGTGTTACGAGAAAGTGGTCTTTTCTATGCTGAAATTGCAAGACAGGTGGGTGGTTCAGTGACTACATCTGAAGTCCAAAAGTTTTGTTTGCGATATCAGGAGAGAAATTCAATAAAAAACAAAGAAGGAAAAGGCCGACAAAGATGCACCACATCTATTGATGACAGAAGAATAAAAGGACGATGTCTCCAAGATAGAAAAATGTCATCAGTGGCCATCAAAAGTAATCTGAATGATGCTGGTGTTTCTGTCAGTTCAAGAACAATCAGGAGAAGATTAACAGATGTTGGACTGAGAGGTAGAATTCCATGAAAAAAGCCATATCTTAATTTTCAGCAACGCAAAAAAGAAGACTACAGTAGGCAAAGGAACACATTAATTGGACAGATGATCAGTGGTTACAAGTTATATGGAGTGATGAAACTAAGCTATCGTTATTTGGTAGTGATGGGCGAAAATATGTAAGACGTAGAATAGGAGAAGAGCTACATTCTGACTACATTCAAGCAACTGTGAAGAACCCAGTAAGTGTTATGCATGTCAGCAGATGGTATTGGTCGCCTTCATACCATCGATGGGACACTGAATGCCAGAAAATACATTGACACTATTCTAGAACCAAACCTTCAACCTTCCATCAGAGATCTCTTTCCCAAAAATGCTTCGTTTATTTTTCAGCAGGATTCTGCTCCTTGCACACGGCCAAAATATCGAAAGAGTGGTTTCGTACAAAGAGCATTAAATTGTTGTCATGGCCAGGAAACAGTCCTCACCTCAATCCTATCGAAAATTTGTGGCACCATTCGAAAACTCTAGTCCAAATGAGGCGCCCATCAAATAAAAGGGAACTAATTGAGGCTATAATAGTTTCCTGGCATCATATAATAACGAAAAAAGAGCTTAAAACTTTTGTCAGCTCAATGAAACGTCGATGTGAAGCTGTAATCAAAAATAAAGGGTACTCTGCTAAGTACTGATAACTCACTGCAATCATCACTATCTAAAGTATATCGATAACTATTATCATTTAACTATTTTGTATTGCAAATAATTGAATTTTGTGTTTTGTATTGAATTCAGTAAGAAATTCTCTTTAAAATGATATATGCATATTTGCATTTTGTGAAACGTAACGCTTTCTATAAGCATACAAAGATCAAAAACATAAAAATTTCCA
This sequence comes from Latrodectus elegans, assembly GCA_030067965.1. NCBI lineage: Eukaryota > Metazoa > Arthropoda > Arachnida > Araneae > Theridiidae > Latrodectus > Latrodectus elegans. Next base: position 64,989,170 of record CM057817.1, on the reverse strand, counting down.
GTGTCCATAATTTTGGTCACCACTGTTTGTGTATATATATATGTAATGAGAGAGTATAGAGATTAAGTAGGCATCAAAAAAGAATAATTTAATATATTTAGCTTACTGAATTTAATTGATAGTAACAAATAGAAAAATTATTTACATATTAAAGTTAAATGTGAAATTTACAAAATTGAGAAAATAACAATTAGACATCTTCCGTAATCGTCTTCTATCAACGTGTTCATCTTTATTGTTTTCTAACTCCTTCTCTCTCACACGGCGAGGTCCCGATTGGCCAAAGATTAGCGCTGTTACGTCATCTTCCATCTGACTTCTTATTGGTGGAAGAGTTAGGTTGAAACACCGGCGCTGGATATAGCTCTCCTCTACACCGTTTCAGATCATATATATATATATATATATATATATATATATATATATATATATATATATATATTTAATATTTTTATTTTATTATTATAAAAATATTAAATTTTTATATTTTTATTTTATTATATTTTTATTTTTAATATTTTTTACATATTTAAAACAAATACAAAATATTGTTTTAATTGTTTGAAGTTATGAAACGAAAGTTTGTAAATTCTTTAAAAATCCATGAAAGTGAATAAATTAAAATAAATCGCTATTTTTTCGAATAATATAGTAAAATGTTATCTTTTTAGAATGAAATTTGTATTTCCAAAGAGTACCGATAAAGGACGCTATATATAAAACGCGTTTCCACAAACCAAGTATTTAATAATAACTAAAACTCAAAACTCACCGATGAATGATGCTGGTGCAATATATGTGTACGTAAAGTGAGTTTATAAAAACTTTTCTTTCAAAATAAAAATTAAAAAAAACCTGGAAACTAGGCATAGATTATTTATTTGATATTGGGAGGTATACTACCATTGTAGTGGATGAAGCTTGTTTTTTAAGTCATTTTAAAAAGATAGGGAAGCAGCTGCAGTATTTTTAAGAGAACAAAAGTTAACACAAATTAGAAACACGTGATTAGGGGAGGTTGATGCAGCCTTGACATCCCAGCTATACAATATGAAATAAGACTCCTCAGAAATCCACTTGGAGTCACAATACAAGGGAAGCTAAAATGGTCGTAGGAGTATTTAATTCCTCAATTTATCACAATAATATATTATATCACAATTATAAAAAAATAAACTACTTTTATTTGAATATTAGTCATGAAAAACGCATTTTTATCTTTCATAAGTTCAATTTGTATGAATTTTAAAATTTTTGACAATTTTCTTCGTTATTCTATATTATTTCCCGTTTTCCTGGGTCAATTAATAATTTTAATAGATCAAAATTTTACTTTTTGCAGAAGAAAATTTAAAATTAATCTCCCATCCGGATGCATTTCGCCAAAACCAAGCCAAACTGATAAATGAATGGTTATAAGACTGGTATTTAGTTTGTGGGATTAATGCTCACTTTGGACCTGAATTTTTCAGTAGCTTGAAACAGTCTTTAAACTTCGAATCCCGGTCAACTGAACACATATTAAATCACTTTAATTCTCGTGTATAAAAGTAACCAGTGTGACAAAAGAATCAACCCCAAACATTTCCACAACTGGAAGTATTTATTACATATTACATATATATAGAAAGAGAGATCACTCAGTGTGTAGATTTGACTTATCAATCGGCCCATAAGACATATTTCCCAAAAGCAAGGAGACTGCTTTAGGAAATAAAATCAGCTAGCACTTTCAAATATATACCATATTTTCTTTGAGCATTTAAAATTTGTAAAATAAAATCTTAAAAATTTAAGATATAAACCAAATTTTGCACATTTAGGGTATCTTCTGGACAACATTTTGTCATTAAATATCGTTGAAGGCCAAATTTCAATATTTTTCCAAATTGACTGATTAAATGGGATATTTTCGCTTTCTTTACCCAGTCATAACTGCGAAGGAAAATTTTTAATAATAAACTTATGCATTTATATTTTGCATTGCATTAATAGAGTGAAAGAATTTAACTTTTTTACTAAGGAATAACTTTTCTTTTTTTTTATCTCCAAAAGAATATTTTTGAAAGAAATATTTGCCACATAATTCACTTTATATTTAACTTTCGTACACGCTGTCTTAAATATGTAATTAGAATTCGAAAAAAGAAACGTATTTTCTTTTTATAAATCAAATGTTATATAAAACAATAAATAAAATAAAACCAACAGTTAAATAATAAAGTAAATGAAATAAACAAAATATATAAATATTATTAAAAAATCCTATAAAAATTATTTCAAGAAACTTCCATTAAGGTATTTCTGGATTTCTATGGTTTTTTAATCACGGTACTGTGTGCGGTTTTTTTCTTAATTATAGGTAATGGACTCAGTAAGCCACAGTAATTCATGTCTCTGATCATCAATTAGCTATCGTATACTTAGATTATTTGTCATCATTTTTGAAAAAAAAAAACAGTTTGGTATGAAAATACTAATTCAATAAAATTTTCATTTTATTCAAAAATTACTATTCAACTACAGCCTTTATACCTGATATATGAAAATAATCACTTTTCGGAAGACATTTTTAACTTTCTTGTTTATGAACATTCTTTGTAAACTGATGAAACATTTTAAAAATGAAAGTACGAAAAAATGGCAAAATAAACAACTAATTTATCACAATTATAATTTTCAAATCATAGTTTTGAAGATGAATTTATTCAAAAATTATTTGGTGTCTCAATTACATTTTTGGAGCAATCGTTCAATGATTAAAATTAAATTTTTTATGAAAATTATTCTTTACAATTTGAGAAAATATTTATAGAATCAAATCAAAGTGATTTAAGAAAAAATAGAACATTGAATGAGAATCTTTCTACAGATTTCTGATGTCTAACCAGTTTTGGAAGACACTGCAAGTAAATAAAAAAAAATGTAAACTTCTGTAAACTTGAAAATAATTTTTCAACAATCGGAAACTTTAAATTATCATAATTTACTTTTGTTACACAGTCCCTTACAAAATTTATGATACAAATTTATTGCTTTCCTTTGTTTTGTTATTTTTGTAATTTGTGTATTCCTTTTTTTACATTGAATTTTGCAATTTTATTCTGTAAGGTCCTGGTAAACATGCCTATTTTTATAGTCCCTTAATAAATTTTCAAATCACTCTATATATTCTGAAGTTAAAATTGCAGACCTTTCTGAATAATTTTCATCAAGTATTTAAAATCAAGTAGAACAATATATGTTTTTGACATATTTTAATCACACAATCCACGCTATAAGAAATAAAATTAATAAAATACCAGAGGATTTTGAATTTATATGTAGAGTAAAGATAATATTCCATCACAGATTTTTTAAAATACTAAATGAAATTATTTTTTACCATTTTTTCATCTAGTCATATGAAATAGCAAATTAAAATCTGAATAGATTTGAAACGATATTAGGAAAAATAGCCATAAAAGAAGGTTTCGAATAAAGATAAAGCAATTTGTACTTTTTTTCAAGCTAAATCTTTGTTAAAGTAATAAAAAATAAAAAGGGGAAGAAATACAAATTTTATTTAAGAATTAATAGATTTTAATTAAAACATAAATATAGCACTGAATGAAAAAAATGAAATATATTTTATAAAATGTAGCCTGATTTAATAAAATAACAAGTGAAATTTAAAATTATGAAATAAAATAAACTATTGACATTAAATAAAATTTTATTTTTAAGGAAACGTTTAAAAGATTTTGTTTCCAATTTTTTTTAAAATTTAATCTTTGATTTTCAATAACTAATTTTTTAATTACTTTGATTTTTTAGTTTCTTTGATTTTCAGTAACTGATTTTTGAATTTCTTTGATTTTTCAGTTACTTTGATTTATCAGTAAAAATCAGAAGAATCTTAACAATTAGAGTTCATTTATGAATTTTCGAGAACAGTTTTTAAATTATTAAAAAGTTCAGAACGATTAATTCTTATGCAATACTCTACAATCCCCTTATGTCCAAGATTTTCGGAGCAATGGATTCCCTTGATGGCAAGGAATATGATATTATTTTCTGTCTGATCCAAGGTCTCGTTAGTCTAGAGGAGAATGATTGCAAGCCGCCAAAGTTGCATCAACTTCAATACAGCCTTCAATCCCTCAAATATATATGAGAAGGAATGTAAAAAAGTTTATTAATTCTCTATGGCAGGAGTTATGGAACTTGTTGGTCACGAATAAATTAGGTGCCATTTTTCCATCTTTTGCTTCATTATCAGTTTGACCGCTAAGAAATGCTGATGCTCGTTCGACACCCCTTCGTATCGGACTCACACGCTTCACACACAGACATTTGTTATTAAATGAACTAAATCCTTTATGTGAAACGTGAGATGAAGCATTTATTGTTATCGTATTTAAATTTCAAGTCCAGATATTAGCCTTTATCGTTATATATATTTTTAGCACTGATATTTGAACACTCTTTGATTTGCTGGGAGAATCTCCCAACAGAAACCTTTTCACTTCTTTAAAAGCAACAGTTTTCATAAAATTTGTTTGATTTTATGATTTATATGTTACACATTTACATTATACTTTTTGTTTATTTTAATTTTACTTTTATTATGTGAAAATATTTTTGCTTTTTATTAGAATCTTAAGGTTGATTGAGTTTTTCAAAATTAATGATTAAAAAAAAATTATTTCTTTAAAAGTCAGATTTGGCGCTGCATGTCCTTTTTAGGACATTGCACCAGAAAAACCGATCAATCAATCAAGCCTATGCAATACTCTCTCATACGATACTATCATTTGACCAATTACAATTAGAAAGAATCTAGAAATCAATGTTATTCAATATTTCATTACAAATTAATCAAAGGGTAAAAGCTAAACTATTTGAATTGATTTCAGTAATTTTAAAGATTTCATTTCAAACTTTCTAATCTGAGTTAAAAAAAAATATTTTTAGACTCATATTCTTGAATCTCTTTCAAAAAAAATTTTTTAAGGTTTTTTTAAGTACACATCAAATTTGAAGTAAATTTCTTAATTTCTGAAACAATAAATGAAGTTGTTCATTCTTTTACAAGGATAAAAGAATCATAAAAGTGGGCAACTAAGGTTGATTTGAAATTTTTCGATAAAATATTGTAGGATTTTCTTACGAGAGGAAATAAAGGACTTCATTCATAGGACATTAAATACAATTTCATTTTAGGAAAACATTAAGAAACATTAGGTCAATTATTTTTGCTAGAATTCTTTCATATCAATATACAATTTTAAATAAAATATCTCTAATGTTTTCCAATTTTTGTCAAAAAGCATTATTTTTAAGAATAAAAAATTTTATAACGAAAAGATTGACATCATTTTTTATATTTTTTGAAAGAAAATTTCAGGTTTTAAGAAGAAATATTTGCTAATCGCTTTAAAACAAAGATAGCTGCATGAGTTCTTAGTCTAAAGTTAATGAAACAATTGAAAATGGAAAGCACATTTACTAAACTTTAGTACAGTATTTTACATAATATAATTAGGCAGTGTATTTTCTAATTTTACAAGAAAAATAAGCATTAAACAAATGCATCTAATTAATCGAATCCATAAATGATTACTATTTTCACGCAGAATATTCAATAGTTTTGAACGATGAAAGTTAGCAGTTGTAAATAACCGTGTAACAAATAACTAGAACACATGTTACGTTATTACTGCAATAAAGATGACTTTTCAAGTGCGACCTATCATTTAAGAGAACTTTGCTATCTAAATATTATAAACTCTGACGTTACTGCGCATTCCAAGTGATTCAGATGTCCAACATAATACAGCTAATAAAATGAGGAATTCAGCTGTAACATATTTATATCAATAATTTTCTTCATATATACAACAGATTTTGAATCATTACTTGAAAAGGGATTGGTGAATGAGTATATAAAGTAGTAATATTTTATTAAAATAGTAGTTAATAGAAAACAAATATATGATTAACGTTTATTATAAAAAGATACTCCAATTAAATGATATACTAAATGATTATTTCAGGGATAATCCTCAAAGTTATGGAAAAAGGGAACAAATAAACATAAATATGCATTTGAAAAAAATATCCACACAACCGGTAACATAAATATCTTACTATTTGAGGAATATTAAAATTATTCCCATACATTTTTATAGATTTAATTCTTCAGAAAACCTTTCAAAAATTTCAATTTCTTTGTATTTAAATACTTTTTTATTATGAAGTGGAATTTTTATAAATATCGCGTATAATTCCCATAGTTGATAAATCGCTCATAGATAAGTGGGATTTTACCATTTTTCATTAAAATAAAAGTGTTTTAAATAAAGCAATCAGCACCTAACAGTCGAGCATGGACAACTACAAGATTTTATTTAAAAATAAAAACAATGAATCTAATTTTTTACAACGATAATGCAATTATTCAGAATTTTAGTGCATAAATAAGAAATAAATAATTTTATGAAAAAAAGACCTAATTCTTCGTCAACGCAAGAGCTTCGAATTAACAAAATTTGTTAGATATAGACGTTTTACTCTGCTTTAAAATAATTATTTTTTCAGAGCTTTTTTATGCCAATGGAAATAATTGGTTTAAAATGTACTAAATTTTAAAAATATTAACAATTAAATGTTTCCAGAATTCTAATCTTTACTTTTGATATGTTATTTTCAGAGTATAATATATATAAATAACATATGCATTTATACAAGAAAACTATATACATATACCACTTTATTGTGTTCAGTATGACAACCCAATATATACTATATTAATATAATCATACGAGACTTATCACAACACTATAGTGTGATATTTATAAATTGTTTTCTTTAGGACAAAACGGAAAAATTTTACATCAAAGATAGAAACTTTGTAGCTCACATTAGAGTATGACTTATTTTAGTATAGGAATGTGTTTTTAAAGTGCAATATAAATGAAAAACACTTTTTACCATGAATATTTTATTTAATAACTTCTCAACCATTATAATCCCTACACTAAAATAAGTCTAATCAAAGAGCAAAGTGTTGATTGTATTGCATAAAATAAGATTAATTAATTTAACATTATCGTTATTGAGTGAACATATTTGTCTAAAAGTTACTCTGTAATATAAAATCCTGATTATCCAAAGCCATAGGTTAAGAACAACTTTAGTAAGCTTGTATTCACTATGAAAAGGATCTCATGGAAATTCTATAATCAAATACTGTCAAGAAAATTATATATGAAAATCTACGATTATATTGTACAATCTTACTTAAGTTGGTGTTTCACTGAAAATAAAATGACCGAAAAAGACAAAGCATTTCCTTCAGTTATTTATATAAAGTATTGTTTTCTTTCAGTTGCTAGTTCTGTATCTCGTCTCAATACATGACGTCAGTGAAGCTGTGCCAGAAAATACTTCTCAAGAACTTCAAGTATCTGCAGTCAATATTATTCCTTACGCTGAACCATTTTTAGGATATCCAAAATTTGTATATGGAGAAGCTATTCCTGGTATCTTAGGTTTTGGTTTACATGGAAAAGGAGGATTACATACCGGTGGTCTTCTGAATGGTGGCTATATTGGTACAGGTGCAGCCGGTGTTGGTTACAATGGTGGAAACGCTTTTCAAAACCATGGATTAGCAAAAGGAGCAGGAAGAGGAATATATGGTTTACAAAATGGATTTGCTGGTGCTTTTGGGAATAAAGGAGGCTTCGGAAATCAGTTTATAGGAGGAAATAGTAACACTTATGCAAAAGAAAAAGTGTTTTCCCAAAACAAAAATTTTGGAAGTGGATTAAAAGGAGGATTTGGCATAGGATATGGAGCCCAAGGTGGCCATCATGGACTCGGAGGTTATGGTGGCTATGGAGGATTGAAAGCATTTGATCAAGGTGGAATAAATGGACAGCAATTGTATTCAGCAGGGGGTATTGGCAGTGGTGGATTCGGCAATCACGAACATCATTTAGCAGCTTTACATCGAAATAGGTTAGGAGTAGCTGGATAGTCAGCAAGTAAAACATTTTCGAAAGCGTTTCAATTCAATTTTCTACATTTGTATTTCTTAAGATTCGTAATATTTGAAATAAATTAAAGATTTACTATATTTATCAAGTCTGATTAGTAATTAAAAATACTTTATTTGGGTTTAAATTTCTTAATATATATTATTTTGTATTAATATAAAAAGTCTGCATTTTTTATTGGAATAAAAATTTTAAATGTAAAAAATTCTTTACTTTAATACAAAAAAGCACTTAAAGTGGTAAAATTATTGAAGTTTAAAAAAAAACCAATAAACTTATGATAATTTAAATTTATTAGAAAATATATATATATATATATATATACACACACACACACACACACACACACACACATATATATATATATATATATATATATATATATATATATATAATTATATAATTTTTAAAATTATATATATTGAATTATTTTGATGTAATATGATATAAAATGTACAAGGCAATTGTAAAATAGATAGTGTAATTTAAAAAGAAACAATATAATTAAAAATCATAATTTTGAATAATTTGATTTCATTATTGCTGTTGTTTTATTGATCATAGCTATTTTCATAATAATTGAATTTCTGTAATGAAAGAGATAAGTTAATTTTCTTAATGGGCTTTAAAGCCTGAAAGACAATAATTATTTAATTTTTCTGTGAAAATAAATATTATATGTGTATATAATGAGATTTATAATGAGGTTTCTTATAAATAGCATACATGTGTGTAAAGAACACTGTTTTTTAATATATGGAGGATATATTATTGAATCGCTCTTTTATGAAATAGTTAATCATTGCATTTGATAGTACAGAACAAATAATCTTCTAGATTACTGGTTGGAACATTTCCTAACATCATTATTTACTACTTCTTATAAACTTGATTGCGTTGTCCTTGAAATAAATGTTAGTCAATTTGCGATCAGAAGTGCTTGCTAAAATTCAAAATATAATCTGACATTATAATATAAGGTGAAAATTAATATAATATTATGTTTTACAGAAAAATTATCAATTAAGAAATTCCCACAAGACAATATTTTAAAAAATCTATTCCAAAAACAAACGAAACTAAATTGCGTATAAAAATAATACCGAAAAAATTTATACTTTTAATGGACTATGATTATAAATGAAAGAACACTAATTCAATGATTATTTTTCTCTATTCGAAAATTTTCCCTTTCGTATCTTCGTTATTTAAAATTCCAAGATTTGGTAAGCAATCTCAATGCAAGTTCAGTTCTCGCTTTTATATAATTGAAAATTTCTTAGGAAATTGTTTTCTATTTCGATAAAATACTTCTTAAAGCGTAATGACGAAGCTTACATTCTTCATTTCTTAATGAACTGACTTATTACAGATACAATGAACGTGAACAGCGAATTTAAATATTATATGAATAATAAACACATGTTAAAAAAATTTTACAAAAAACACTCCAGCAATTTAAAAAGCAACAAAATGCTTAAATTAATTAAATAAAAATCCAATAATACACACATTAGACTTAATGTGAATGCTTTCAAGAGGTATTATAGAAAGAAAACAATATCAAGCATTAAAATTTGAATTGTAAAGTTTCATCTTATGCACAAATTTTATTTATGTACAGGTGATACCCATACTGTTCTTGCAAGAGAATAGAATTGTTTAATTCTAACTGCAAACCTCTTTATGCTAGTATTTTAAATACACTTCTAAATAAATAAGGAAACAATCAAAAAATGAAGGTGATTATGCCAGACAGCCATGGATGGAGATAAAATAGAAAGTGCATGTACATTGACTCGCAAGAAAATAGGAACTAAGAAAAATCTGTATGACTTTAATTCTTTAAAATGCAGAAAATATGAAGAAATCCAATGTAATGTAAAGTGAAAATCCTCTTGTTTAAAAAGATGTTGTAGTGAGATGTTCTTAAAATAATGCCATATTGAGATTCAAGTAAAGCTTTATTTAGCATATAACAATCGTATAAGGTATACCCGCTCTCAAGCAAGCTAACAAAGTAACAACGAATGAAAACTATAGTAAAACTGAGTTTTTTATGACATGGGTTTTTGGGGTTGTTGCTGCGCTTGGCGAAAGGTAAAAAATAACCAACACACAAAGCATTTGCGCCATCAGTTGCTTAGTATGGTATGTGTTCCCCTCGGACAACAGTGGCTGCAGCCTGTTTTCCTTTAATGCGATGACTCTGAGTAATCATGTTCCTGTTGTTGCTTTACTTTTCCTATCTAGTTAGCCATTAAGCTAAGCCAGATCCATGAAACCATGAACTGATAAAAAGTCCAAAACAAGAAGAGGACTTTGAAATAAGTCCTCTTTTTCAAGTCCTAAATAGTAAAGCAGATAATGAGGGGTAAAATATGTGACACTGCATTTCCTGCACATGGAGAAGATCTAGTTTTCTTGGTCAAATCTAAGACATTTCAGGTGTCCACTTATGAATATTGATAAAGCTGTCTGCTATATATTGCCCTTAAAAGTGATAGCCCCACTTGGTTGCTTGCCACCATACCATTCATGAGTCGGAGGTGAACACTAACATGAAGCAATGCTATACTTGACTTTTGAGTAGATTTCCAAAAGTCACAGTACTAGAAGTTAAGACCATTAAAGTTCCCTCTTTGCCAAGGTATCAGCGGCTTTATTTCCACTAAAGCCGAACGTGCGGAAGTATTCATTGCAGATGTATGTTAGGACAAGATGAAGGTCTTTGCAGCAAGCTTAGAACAGAGATCTAAGCTCTACTACCAATACGAGACCACTGTTGGGGGGTGTTGGATAGAACTACGAATATCGGTAATAATCCAGATATCTGAACAGTCTGTGGAGAAATCAGCAGCTTTAAGACCCCTATCAATTGCAATAAGTTCTGATTGGAAAACAGAGCAAAAGTCTGAATTTTTAATCTTGATGGTAAAGTCATTAGAAGACTGAGTAATCATTTTCTATTCAACTAAGGAAAGTGATCCTAGACTTGGATTGGAGGAAGTAATTTCACTGCTATATGTCGTTTGAGGGTTTTCTAATATTCTTTCTCTGTAATATCCCGCGGAAGCATGCTGCATACTACTTAAACAATTGCTTCCTCACGAAAAATGTTTATATATCGAGTTGCAGGTCTAATATTATGCATTAATTATTCCCCAAGTAAACAATATCTCATCATTTTGAGGTTATTGTGATATATTGCATTGCTGTGACATTCCAAAATCAATATTTCAAAAAAACAACTGAGAAGAATTGAGATTTATGAATGAAGTAAGGAAGCAAAAACTATTTATGAAATCATGATTTTTTTGCCACTTATGGGCTTTTTCCTACATTTGAATACATTTATTATATTGTTTCTTCTATTTTTGTGTGTGTGTGGCTATACTTTGGTATGTCGAAGTGCTATTTTACTTTTGATTCCCAGTATTAATGTTTTTCCAGCTTTTCTAAAAGCTGTGTGTTGGTAATTTTTTTTAATAATGTATTTTGGAAAATTAATGTATACATATATGAACACACAAGGATTTTCGTCGCTGAAAAGTAATGCCTATCAACTTACTTACAGTTTTAAGGTATTCATAAGGAAGTAAAATATCTCTACTATAGCTCGCTCCATCATAAGTACTCAAAGCCTTAGTTTCAGATTTCAAGTAAGCCTGGAAATATAATATCTACAGTAAAGAGATAAAAAGACCCTTATATAATAATAATAATAATAATATTTAATTAATTAAATAAAGAATTTTAAATGATGATAGAACACATTTCTCTGAAAACAAAGTTTTCTCTCGAAAATCTCAGGTTCGACTCATCAAGCGAAACAATACAATAATACACAGAATCTCTTTTTAAAACTTCGATAACATCGCAAGAAGTCAGAGAAACACCTTTACTAAAGCCATTGCTATCTCCAATTCTAAAATCGAAAGAAAATATTTGTTTCTTACTATTAATAAAATTTTTATATTGATTAATTAATTGAGTATTTGCAAATTTAAAAATATTTTATTTTGAATAATATTAATCTAATATATATATATATATATATATATATATATATATATATATATATATATATATATATATATATGCGTGCGTGCGTGCATGATGTGTATGTGTTTTATAGAATATACTGAATCTTTCTCAATTTCATTAATTTTCACTTATATAATTTTTATTCAGTATATATAAAAAAATTTGAATGATAAGTAAGACTTAAATATATGCCACACACTATATGAAATATATTCATTTAAATAATCTAGGAAGCAAATATGTAATGTTTATATTAATTAGAATATAAATTAGTTATAAATTTATTATTAATTATATAAAATTAATAAAATAAAGTTTAGTTTTATATGAATTTTGAAAGAAAAGTGTCAACCAATAAAAAAATTCTTTCAAAAATAAAGCAAATCAAAATTTTAGATAAGAAATATCTTGATTGAAATTGGTTATAACCCTGACCTTTCATCAATGAAGTGCACAATACAAATTATTGAATACTTCTTACACTCGAAACTTTAATTACGTTAAAGGAGCTAAGTTCAGTTATATTATCAAGTTATTCTTCAGAACATATATTTTTAAACTATCTATCATTCACCAAACTAAATTTTATGAATGATTACTCTCAAAACATCATCACTTAAAAAATCATTGATAGAAAAATATTCTTTAGTTTTCTTTTTTCCAATAAGAGAAGTATCCTCAGAATGTTCAGAAGTAAATGTAAGAAAAATTTTTTCAAAATAACATCATTTCATTACTATAGATAAAAACTTTTATTTCTCACTAAATGGATAAAAACTTCAGCTTTCTCGAGCCAGATCTTCAGGTAGAAAACGTATGTCTAGCTTTCAGAGAAATAATGCGATTTGAAAAATTACAATATTTACTATTTTTTAATAACACTTACTTTTATTTGTTTATTTTACTCAGTTTTGTTAAAAACGGTATTTGGCATTACGAGTTGGGGTCACACAAGTTTGAAAATTTCTTTTAGTTGTGTGGGAAGTCATTAAATATTGAAGTAGGAACTCCTTTTATCTCCTTTCCCACATATTTCTGACCTACAGCGTATTGGAAAACCCGAAAACACGTATGTGAAAACAATACATTTTCAAAAGTCGAAAAAACAATACATTTCATCATCTTTTTAAAACTGTGTACTATGTGAATGCCAAAAAATAGGATCTGATGCCAGACATGTTTTTTTCCAGAGATAAAAGTTGCGCAGAGATAGCAATAGAAAAAAATCCGATACCTCTGTTTTTGAAAACGGAATTTTGGAATTGAGTGTATCGTGGAATAAGCAACTTTACAGAGAGTTCAAATCTCACCAGTGCTTGTTATAACTTAAATACTTCAATATTTGTTATAATTTAAGTTAATTTCAAAATTTAGATGTATCGAATTAGCCAGAGACTACGTCCTGATAGTAGTCCCATTCTATCCCAGACAGCTGTTCCCAGTGAATCATAGATAAAAATTCGATAGATACGTAGAATAAAGACTTTATTACTATATATAACTTATCAAAATATTTTTTATAAATTATTTTTGTGTCTTGATAATATGTCATAAATATCCAGAAGTAGTTGCTAAAAAATAATTTTTTAATGGGTACATTATTTTTAGTCCATTTGAAGTTTGATTTTAAATACTTAGTCAATATTACAACATAAGTCTGATATCCATAGTTGAATAATTCTATTAGATTTGGATTTTTTCATTTATAAATCATTTTAATGCGTCATCCTTTTTGACAAGTATTAGATGAGAATACTGAAATGCTTACTTCAGAATTATGTACCTCAAGTTTTATTATTAGAAATACATTATTTAAGCTTCATTTATTTAATTTGTATTAACTCTAAAAAGTTTTGATGATATAAAATAAATATTGTGGAAATATAAATGAAACAAAAATTTAATAAAATAATACATAGCACTATAAAAGGAATAAGACTAATTACAAAACTAAAGGAAAGAATATATAAAAACATAAGAAAAGTAACAAAAGAAATTTTAACGACAAGTAACAGAAACCTTAAAATTTTAAATCAGGATATTCAAAATAAAAAGATTAAAGGTTTCACTGTGACGTCACATGGATTTTATAATGACAAAAAATAGACAATATGATTGTTTTGAAAGAATGTATAAAAAAAGAGGAAATATGTAACAAGAAAAAAATTTTATGGACATGTAATTCAAGCCTTAAAATTTAAATGAGGAAATTCAAAATAAAAAGTTTCAGAATTTCATTGTGAAGAAACATGGATTTTATAATGACAAAATATTTTCAGTAATGATTGCTTTCGATAAAATATCTTAAATGTAATTAAAAAATTTATTTGAAATCAACCCGAGTTATTTTTTTGACATTTCCTTATAAAACAAATTAGTAAATAGAAAAGAGATTTTTACATCAACTACAAGCAGAAAAGAGAACAATGATTTGCAAGAAAAAGTAAAATTAAAATATGCAATAAAAGTTTCAAAAACTAATTAACAAAGTTTATAAAGAGCCAGTTTTTTCAATTAAAAAAAAAAAGAATTAAATAATAATTTTCGAATTTTTTTCTCATTGATTTGAGATTGCAATTTTTTTCCTGGAAAACACGACCTGCTGTCATAGATGTGAAAAAACAAATTGCAGTTGTGTCCTTATTCTATTTGAAAACATAAATAATTGACTTGATTTGAAAACATTTTCTATCCAGTGTTTCAAACTATCCCGACTCATTAAAGACAAACCTAAATTCTATAAATACCATTTATATCCATTCTAAATACACATTTATTAAACGCATGATTAACTGTGGATTTCTACTATTGATTTGAAAATATACACTTGAATTCTTTCTAAATTCACCTCGATTAAGTAGGAAAAAATTTGCATCGTACACGTGGAAAGATAACGCAAGTTAACTAACACTAAGACAGGAAGTTAGATGATACTCAGCTAATTATCACACAAAGGTCTAACATTATATATCTAAATTTATCAGTTTACAAGATATGTCTGTATTTACATATCAAGGGGCAAAATTTTTAATTGTTTTAAATTGTAAGCTAGACATTTGATTAAAATTTGTTTCGTTAAAAATTGCAGGTTTTTAAACTAGTAAATGAATTTTATTTTAAAGATGAAATTTATTTTTCTTATAAAATATCGTTCGTTAGTATCATTAAGTCAGTGAAACGGTTATATTTCGCTTTTAAGGTGTCGTCCAACAGAACTTCATATAACTCTCTCTCTATCCCTAAATTTTTTCAATTTAAATTCTTGCTAACATTTTTAAAAAATAAAAGAGCAGTCAAAACAGAATTAAAATTGTTTTAAATAATTTATTCAGAAACGGGGAAAAAACTTCGATTGTCTCTTACTATATTTAATAAATTATATATATATATATATACATATATATATATATAATATTAAATCACTTAAAGTTTTCAAGATAAATATTACATTTAAATTTAAATGTGAATTTAATTACACTCACTTCCAAATTTTAAGCACGAAGATATAAAAAAATCAACAAATACTGATTTGATTGACACAGAATTCGGCAGGAAAGTAGCATATATATTTATGCATAAAATAAAAACAATAATTATAAACAGAAAAGAAAACAGTATTAAATTTTTGTAAGTTGTCCGATAATGTTATACTGGAGGTTTAAGCAGAATTATGTATAAAGTGAAAATAAACAGCATAAAATGAAAAAAGGACATTAATAGGGTATGTGATCCCCTCTCAACTGTATACAAAGTTTACACCTTGCGACCATGCTTTCAATTAGGTGATTAATCACCGCAGAATTAAGTAATAGCCATTCTTCTTGTAGAGCAGTTTCCAGCTCAATAAGAAGGGCTGGAGGTGGGAAACGTAAAGTAATATATTCAAATATTATGTTGATACAGCACGGCCGAGAGCATGCCCAAAGAATTTCAATGGGATTAAGGTCAGGCAAATATGCTGGCCACACCATACGCGCAATTTCTTCACTCTCCAAGTAGTCATCGACGATGTCAGCTCTATGGGGACGTGCGTTATCGTTCACTTGAATTTATTGGTAAAACTATATCTAGACTATAGAAAACTATTAACAAGTTTATCAAAATTACATTACTTTTGAAAGAAAAAAAATGCATTTGCAAACAAAATTATATTCATAAGCAATTTACTTAAGTATTCGAGGTAAATGACGCTTTAAGGAAGAAAAATCCTAATCCTTTTGATAACAATGTCACATGTAATTATATCCTTTATGGATAAATTTTATATTCAATTATTTTTATATTTCATAATTTAATAAATTTCATGTGACTTTGATTTCAAATAACAACATAAGTTTGAATTTATTTAGCACATTAAATATTCTAACTCTAGTGCCAATCAGTAAATGCATCTACTTCGTTTCTTACAGAAAACTCAGATGTAATACCTCAATTTACAATGTTTTTAAGCAGGAAAGAATTATTTTAACTCGACACTTTCTCATTTGTAAGTATTTACATACAATTTTACATACAACTTTCTATACACTTACAAAGAAAAATCAACTTCTTAAAAATGATTCCGCTATAAAATTTATCACATTTATTTCAATGGAATAATATACTATTGTAATGGCATATATATTTACATATAGCAATAAATTCAAGATAAAACTGTGCGTGCGCATGTGTGTGATTAAAAAATGAACTTCAGAGGCAAACAACTTTTTTTATGAAAAAATTCAAATAGATAAACTTTTTTATTAGTTCACATAATTCTTGCAAATAAATGAGAATTGTAACAAAAAGTAAAGATCCTTATATACCATAACATATGAAGTATATATAAAATTTAAAATAATAAAGTTATTTATAAAGAACCACACCAATACTTTTAATAACTCAGTAACCAAATCATTAATTATAATAATTCACACTCACAAAAATAATAAAATACAAATTTATTTTATTAAAAACATAAGCATAAAAAAGTTCCCTAAAGTAAAAAATATCAACACTGAAGGTTTTTATAGCTTAAAATACATTGATGATATGAAATTACAGCATAAATGTTCATAATAATTATTCTTAAGTACATCAACAACCTTTCCAAATTCCGATAAAAGTCCACAAAAGCAACGAAATCACACACAAAAATAAAGGAAATAATATATAAAAGGATAATTTTTTAAAAAGATGGTTTACTCTAAAAAATTCAATTACTAACTTCATTTTATCTAGATAATAAAATATTTACAAACACGAAGCATAATATAAGAAAACAGTATTAAACAAACTTAATACACAAAAATAAGTAACCAAATTAATTAGAATATATGTATTTTTTAAGATTCCTTTTTTAGCATTTTTATCTCATTCAATCATTTACACTCTTTTTCATTCAACAGATCGCACTTTTTTCTATGATAGTTTGAAAATAATTAAAATATATTCTCAGAATAAAATAAAAGAATTATTTTCTACAAATGTTTACAAACTCAGGAAAATTTGAAATAAGCATGATATATTCTCTAGATTAGCACTGAAGTAAATACAATAAAAAGTAACAAAATCTAAAGGATTTTAATAACCATACATATTTAATAGTTTTTAAATGAGAAACTTTTCAAAATAAACTGAAAACATTAACAATGTGATTACAATAAATTATATTCTCGTGTGCATCTTATAAAAAGGCTGTTTATACAATATTAAAATTCACCAAAGTATATATAAATATATTACAAAAAATCTATTAATCTTCAGAATCTTCGTAAATTTACACAGGAATAATGAGAAAAAACCCGTTTAAAAAACAAATATTTGCAGTGAAGATTTCTTAAAAAGTGAAAGACAACAGTGGAAACATTCTCCAAATTCATATTTGATACAAATGATAAGAAATATAATACAATAAACAATTCATAAAATGATAAATAAAATATAACATGTATATAGTCAGAGAAGAAAAAAATATTGAATGAGAAGAAAATAAACAATACTTATAAAGGGGAAAAAGCATTTCACAACCTTCTAACAAATAGGAAAGTTATGTATGATTCATCCTAAAGTAATTACTTGCAAATATAACACAATAGAATAAAAAAAAAAAAAAAAAAAGGAAAATCAAACATATAAATTTCACAGGTGTTTAAAAATATCAATAATTTATGACCCCTCATAACTTTTCAATTTACATGATTTATTTTTACAATATTAAAGTAAATGCTCGCTTTTACGAATCTTCAATTCATAAACATAATTTATGAATTATTGGTACATCCCAAACTTTTTCATTTAAATTTCTGTGTAAGTTTCAAGTTTCAGTTAAAATCTAAAAATAGAGAAAATTTTCATTTTTATGAACTCATGCTTTTTCTTACATTTGATACTGCACAAAATCAAAGTACACATTTAAGAAAAAATAAAAGAAAGAAATACCAAAACTGAAATTTATATTAGTCTAGATTATAATCTAGTTAAAGAGTTATATTCAAGACTTGTCCGTTAAATGCAGAAAGTGCTTTGTTAGCAAAAAGGTACTGATTGAAAATATTATCAATATTTATAAATGTCAATCTGAAAGAATTTCCGGCTATCAGTAATAGAAAGTAATTTTAAGAACTTTTTAGGAATAAACTTAGATTGCTTTGTTTCTAGACTTGTACTGAAGTTGCATACAAGAAAAAATTACTAGGAAACTTTATTGAACAAAATGTCACTCTAAATATGTACTAAATATACAATAAAAAAACATTAAATTTAGTCAAAATAAAATTGGTAAGTATCTTATTGTAGAAATATGTATACATAATTTCTTAAATGTATATTATACTTAACTTATACAAGGTATCCTTTCTATAAGTTATTTTTATGGTCTCAACATATTCGTAAAAGCAAACATTTACTGAAAAGATTTTAAAGGCAATTCTGTGTTTTTGGAAGAAGAAAGATCTGACATTTAACATCATGTTTAACTTGGTGGGATTAGAAATAGGAATACATATCATTATGCATTTAATTCATGTGATGGGAATAAGTTTTTGCAAATATATGTGGCAGTTCACAATACAATATTAAGGTACAGAGTGGCCCAAATATATACATTCTTCACACACACATATCAGATACTCTTGAAAAAACTTAAAAGAGTTTAAGTATTAACTTGACTATATGTCTTAATCTCCATGCTAAGATTTGGGGAGTCAAATTATTATATCTCATATCTATAAGAAGTAAAATAACAATTTTTATAATTCACGTCACATAGATGGTCCAGCAAGTAGAATAAATATGGTTTTTGAGTAACTAGAAATCTTTTTTAATAGAATACAAAAATTCTATGTATCAAGAGTTCTTTATCATACAAGGAAAGTAGGAAGCTATATAGAAAAATGTTACAGGTAACTTTTAAAAAGTGAAAATAAAAATATTATACAATAGTTGTCTTTGCTTCTTTATTCATCTTTGCACATTTTTGAAATGACAGTTGATATTTGATTCTTTAGAAGGCATAAATTTAAAATAATAAAGAATAGATTACTGATCTATTTTTAAAAGAAGCTGACAGATGGCTGAGTGGTTGGTTTTCCTGACTCCAGAGCTATATTTCCCAAGTTTGAATCCCATGGATGTTACTTTCTCTCTGTCCTTTCTCCTGAGATGATGTATGAATGTGGTGCGCACCCTATAAACAGGTTTGTGGTGGTATAGCATAGGTAATGCTACTCATTTCCATTACTTGATTTACAGGTGCCCACTGGGTAATGAGAAATGAGTAGCAGTTTCTGGCCATGTTGTGGCAAAGGGTTAGTCACCAATGCCCACCATTATTTAAAAAAATTTTAAACAAAACAACATGAAATCATTAGATACTGTATTTGCTGGCTTATAAGGCACTTTTTTCCTAGAAAACAGGTTTGAAAAACGAGATGCATCTAATATGTTGATAGTCAGTTTTTAATTTTATTCATTTCTGGAAATTCGAAGTAATGCAATTTCTTGTTTCCAAGCAGAGTAAGGGAATATTAGTTATCTTGAGAACAGTGAATCCACATAGGCTATTATTGATGATCACAGATGGGTTCATTTGAATTTTCTGATTTTGCAAATGATTTCTAAGAGTAAAATTTCTAGTTTAGCTTTCTTAAATTTGTTGGCAAATTATGGTTAAAAAACAAAGTTGGCATTGCTATAGTATAGTATACAAGTAATGTGTGATTGCATATGCTAAAGTACATGGAAACAAGTCTGTAAGGAGCTATTTTAAGCCATCTCAACTAAAGAAATAAGAACTGGGTGAAATCAAGAAAAAAACATAGAAAAGTAACTCACAGTAAACAAAAACTACTAAAGGTAACTTCACAATGACTTGAACTTCGTGTGAAGCTAAATATTTGGATTTTAGACAACAAAAACTAGACTTTCAGTTGCAAAAATGATAATTTACCAAACAAAAACAATAATGATTGATAGTGAGATTACCGATTTTAATGGATCAATATCATGGTGTTTACGATTCATGAAGAGAAACCAGTTATGTATATACGTGAACTAAAGCAAACTATTGGAAAAGATTCCAGGCGAATATCAAGTGTCTAACTGAATTAAAAGGTGCTCTTTACCGCATTGATTAGGTTTTTCAAAAAATATCATTTTGTATTTGTATTACTTTATATTTAAAATACTATAAATGTATTATAATATGATCATTATTAAAGTTTTACGCTTCAAAAATGTGCCAGTATATAAGGCACCATATTGCCTTATAGACTGGCAAATATGGTAATTTCAATTTTATAATACATTTCTTTATAAGAATTAATACTTAAGATGTTAAATTCGAAAATATGTTAAAGAGATTTGTAAAATGCAATTGCAATTTTTTTTATTAAAAAGGAAAACAAGTAATTGAAATATTGCAATAAATATAAATACAGAACATATTCCTGTTTATATTTATAGCTATTACATTTATTGCGCATGTTAATAATTAGACTGAATTTTTGTACATTTTTAAATATCTATTCCAAATTCAAATATATTTTTACCATGAAATGATAAAAAAATGCATTTTCATGATAAATAAAAAAATTACATACCAGGAATACCGAAACTAAAAGAAGTATTAACATATCATTTTTATAATACATTAAATTTTACAATATAAATTACAGAAACACAATATTTTATAACTAGAAATTAAATAAGATGTTATACAAAATTATAGTATACATATTCAAACCAAAAGAAAATATTAAAAGTTAGAATAATTAACCTACCTTTTATATGAACATAAAGTATAACAAAAGTAAATGATCTTCAAATTATAAATCATATCAGTTTGAAGATATCAAGTATATATACAATTTTACATTATCATTTCTACATTCCATATAGTAGTTTTTCTAAAACATGTGCTAATATAAAATGTTTCTATTCAAAGTCAAAATTAAACATCAGTTGCAAAAAAATAAATAAATAAATAAAATCAATAACCTAAGGTTTAGTTAAACGCATAAATATTAAAAATATTCATTCTTTTTAAACTTTGTGCTAAATTCAGTCAAATTAAATTGAGTTGGTTAGCTTAAATTACCTCAAAGTATGAAAATAAAGAATATATTTTAGTATCAACAATATCTTTGGTTTCAATTTAGAAGAAAAAAATTTAACAGTAATAATTCAGCTTAAAAAAAAACAAAAAAATATACAAATAACCACAAGAAAAGTAAGTAAATCATAAATTTAAAACAGATATATTTAGACTTTAATAAGGTATATTAAATAGTAGTTGTAACAAATAAGCTGATTCTTGATAAAAAAAATAACTATATTACTTTTCCAAAGTCATGTCAATGTTTACACTTAGGAAATGATATAGGTAGTTTAGCATCAACAGTTAGTTATCTATTAAGCAAATGATTTAGAATTAGGTTGTTGTAAATGGTATTTAGGCTAATAAATTATTTAAGAGGTTTTTAAACATACAATTATGTTTGAAAATATTGGATCACAGTCATAATTAATATCACATATTTATGCATCTAGTATCTTTAAACAGCAAAAAAGTAGATGCGCAATTCAATAATTTTATACATATCATTCAAAAATAAGACATTTGTATACTTTAACTGATACAAACATAGTAAATTAATATATACACCTTAAGCATTGAACTATTTCTTCAAATTAGCAGTATTTTTTGGATAAATAGAAAACATTAAATAGTAACTAATTTTTATTGAATTGAAAGTTGAAGTTGTGACAAACCTAATTCCAAAGAATACAA
The DNA here is from genome assembly GCA_030067965.1 of Latrodectus elegans. Lineage (NCBI taxonomy): Eukaryota > Metazoa > Arthropoda > Arachnida > Araneae > Theridiidae > Latrodectus > Latrodectus elegans. Next base: position 64,966,808 of record CM057817.1, on the reverse strand, counting down.
CAGAAAAAAAATTTTTTTTTTAATTATCTGATTTAAATTAACACATCTGATTACTTTGAACTCCAGTTATAAAAAAAATACATAAATTATGAACTATAACTCAACAACTTTCTAAACAACTTTTTGACAGATTAACATACTACTACTCTGAATTAAGGATAAAATTAAATACAATAGGGATTAAATATAATAAGGGTAAAATTAAAATATGTTACAAGTGCATTACACAATACACAAATACTTTAAAAATAATTGTTCCCTGAAATCATATAATGATTCTTGAATATTATGGATGTAAAATTATAAATCGAGGTTCTTGCAGCTCCTTTAACACTTGGTAATGAGAAATGACACACAAACAGCAGTAAATCTGAAAACAGAATTTAAATAAAATTTCAAATTAAACATAAATTGTTGATTTCATTGATAAAAACAGAAAATAAAATTAAGTTATATATATATATATATATATATATATATATATATATATATATATATATATATATATATACTTATTAAATAAAAATACAATATTCCTAATCAAATAAAATTCATTAAGGCTTACTGATAAATCTTTTAATTACATGCAATTGATTCAATGGATTTCACTGTAGAGAATTAAATTGTATGTCTTGTTAAATTATTTATGTGATCAGTTATATCAAGGGATGAAAAAGATAAGCAAAGAGGATCTATGTCTACATGAGTGTAAGAGATTTTCTAGTATGAAACAAACACAACTAAAAAAGGACATCAATGAGTCTTTTCCATAGGTTTGCACTGATATGTCAGTTAATTAATTACTCTTCAATCAAAAAGATTAACAAATGGAGTGATCTCCTACAATGAAATGAAACATAAGTAAAATATAAATTTGAAACATTGAAGAGAAAATAGAATTTTTTTTTTTCATAAATTATAATAGTGTAAGTCAGAATAATCTATATTAGGATAAATCGATTGTGGAATACCTTCATTAATTTTTTAAATTCTGTAATAATTTTTTCAGAATGCTTCAATGAGTGTTACTTTGATTTGTTTAACCTTTTAAACATCCCTTTACATTTTGTGGAATGAAATTTCTACCATTAAATTATATGAAAATTATTTTTAATTTAAACAAAACATAACGAGTAGTGAAATAAACAGCATATAAATTTTTTATGACTTTAAACATCAAGTTGCAAATAAGTATAGATTTTTGAAGAACCTTAGAAAATAACTATTATGAAAATCCCTGACGATTGTTTCACGAGTACAGCTTTAACAAAACAACCAAAAGGTTACAAAAGGGTAGGGTGTTTATCTCATTATAGAAAGGTAGTGGATTCAATTCAAAACTTAAATAAAGATCCATGATGTTCACTAATAGTGATAGGGGTATGTTAAGTATGTTAAGCAGGTCTTGGTGACAGTGTCTTCCACAAGTGAAACGATACCTTTGGTGAAGGCAGGTTAAGTATTGGGGATCTTCTGCTTGGTTCCTGTCTTTAAATTACAAATATTACCATCCAGCTGCTTCTACATAAATGGTAGAATTCAATTCTGGGATTAGATATAGGGAAGTATATTGATGAAAAAAAAAAAAACATACAACAGACCAAGAGCAATTTGCTGGATAAAGATTGATTTAAAAAGTTCTGACATTAATATAAAGCTTTAGTGCAATTTTTAAAAAAAGTACTTATTTTTGATACATAGAATTCATAAATTCCATTCAAAATTCTTAATATTTAATGAAAAAGCTAAATTTTGAGAATTTTTAAGAAAATATGCAAATTTTATAAACTAGTCTATTTTATAAGAAATTTTCCCACTTAAGCACTCAGATTAAGGAATGATTTGGTAAAAATATACATTATTCTATAAGCTTATGATGTAGCACATATTTGAAAATGTCCTTATAAATTATATCTGAAATAAAATAAAAATGCTTTACTTAATTATTTTTAATACCTTTGAAAACTTATTCAAAAACATTAACTTTTGTTTTACAATTTGCATAATTAATTTTAACTATTTATACAACTATGCAAATATTCACATTCAATGTGCATTTATAAAAGCAAAACTCAATCTTTGTGACTACATATAGACATGAAAAACTATTGAAGTTTGATGCAAATGGTACTTTTTGGGCTTATCATAACCTAATGACAAGGCTGTTTAGAGCAAATGCTCACAGATGCATTTTTAACCACTATTGAATAATGAAAAATGGTATTATGCTTCTGCTGTCTGAATGCAAATTTGTCAGGGTAGGTGCTGCAGTTTTCTGGTTTTCCTCTCTTGTGTTGCATAAATACACCCTACTATCTAAAAAGTTTTTCCAAACAGCAAATACACAATAGATTCTTAAAAAGCCATATAAAAGATCCAGTTGTTAAGCTTACCACTAAACAGTGTTTAAATAATTATTTTTACTTTTGATTTCAAACTATAATTATGATAACTAAATGACTCATATTCATTTTACCTATAATTTGTAGTTGATATGTATTAATTTCACAAAACTTCAAAAGTGTATGTAAGAGATTATAACATATTTCTAAGTTAAATTAATGAAGATGACTCATTTATTTACATTATGAGTTTAAGAAAATTTTAATTAAGAATAAAATTACAAGAACTTTTGATGCCCATTACATCCAATAATAATTATCACTTCTAAAAACTAAGAATTTCATTTGAAAATTTTTAAAAGGTGAGATTTTTAAATTAGAAAATATTGACTCAAATAGTGTATTTCTTAAGAAATAAAATTTTAAATAAGCTCACACAAAAGTGTTACGTTTATTTTAATTAAATGATAATGTTTTGTATATTTCTTTAAAAACTTTTTTTTATTTAATTGAAACTGATGTAAATTTATAATTCAATAAAAATTTACTTTTTCAAATGACAATTAAAAAAATTACAAATACGAGAGAGGAACAGATATTTTTAATTTTCTTTTTGCATAGTTTATATAACGAACATCTTTTAAAAAAAGGCAAACACTGTGTTACTTACATGTAATCCATCAATAGTCCATAAAATAAAGGTAGCCAAAAATGCATAACTCTAAAACAAAAGTTTTTAAAAAATATATTACATCTTGGAAGTATAAGAACTCAAAATATTTGAATTTTACACATACTGATTGATTATAATATAAATACAAAATGTAGAATTTAATACAAGATGAAAGTTAAAGAAATTAGAAAAAAATTTCCCTTTGAAAAAAAAATTAAAAATTAATTAACTTTAAAAAGAAATAGAAGGCTAAGTCCTAAGTGCTAGTCCAGTAATAAAATGTTCTAAACTAGTTTGTTGAATACTTATGATAACTTGGTATGAGCATGTACAAAATTTCTTTACAGTTTTAGTAATGCTTAAAGTGTATTTTATTAATGGTTGAAATTTAAGTATTTGAAGTTAAATATATTATTTATGTTACAGATTTAGCATTATTACCCAATTCACTCAGGGAAATAATGTTTAATTTGTAACATAAATTCACTACACTAAAGTCTTTTAAGTTAGGCACACTGCCCAGTTAATTAAAATCCAAGTTTTGATTAAAAAAAATACTTTTTATTTAAATTATAGATTTTGCTTTAGTGGCCAGTTCACTCAGGGGAAAGCTTGCACTACAATGAAGGTATTTTTTAAATCGGGCGACACTGACTGATTAATTAAAATCCAAGTTTTTCTACAGTTTTATTGCCTGGTTTTCGCTCATTTTAGACAGCATGATACTTAGTTTATATTTATTTATTAAATAATCTTTGTGAAATTAGCTTTTAGTTATTAACATTTTAATACCTCTGTAGCAATTATAATGAAGTATTCAAAATTTTGATATTTGAAATTTAAAATAGTATGAGATTGCAAAGTTCATGATTGAGCGCAATCAGGATTTGGAAACTAAATATAGCATGAAGTTATGCAATTCATGTTGGTGAGATAAATGTGTGGCCAAAAATTAGAAATCACGCCAAACCTGAGCAAGCTCATAGGATTTTATTGAAATAGAATAATGATAATAAATTACACAATAGTTTACCAAATGAATATTACTTAGAAATTCCTATGAGAGTTTAGAAAACACAGCAAAGAAAAATTTTTTTTAAAAAAAACACACTAATTTCTTAAATGCATTGAATGAACATAGCCAGTGTTAGATCATCAGGTTGTCAAATGACAGATAAGAAAATTTTTTCTCATAACTTTTATTATTCAACAATTATGCAATTAATTAAATGTTTATATATCTAAACCAAGAAAAAAGAAATTGATATTTAATATGAAACCAAAGTTGCCATGACTTATCAAATGACCATATATTAATTTAAAAAATGAAAGTTGTATGTAATATACTTTAATGCTGACTTCCTGCTTAATTAATGAGAATGAATAAAAACAAATAATTGCATGTCTTCTGCCAGCTTATAACTCTTGCAGAAGACATGCAAGAGTTATAGGCTGGGTATAGAAAATTTAAAATTTACTATTCCATATAATATCTGCTTTTTTTTAGAGATATAGTTTCAAAATATTATTTTGAGAATTTTTAACCATCTGATTCCCAATTTTTTTACTTCTAAAATATTTAATCTTATACTAATACTTAAGACAGTAAAATATTATAAAAAACATGAAAAATTTTGTTATAATTAAGATAACTTTGTTCAGTAATTTTCCTAAAAAAATTACTGGAATTAAGAATAAAATTTATATTGTAATACAAAGTTCTGAAAATTATATTAACTGGTATATGATTTTTTAAAAATACACATTAAGTCTAAAAACATACTAAGATATAATATGTATTGTAAAACAAAATTTGCTTTGACCAGTTTTATCTATTAATTAAAAATTTTACCAATATAACTCTTAGCTCATAAGCAACGCATTTCTCTAAAAAATAAAAATAAAAAAAAGTCAAGACAACTAACTTTTATTCTAAGTTAAACATACAACTTTTAGAAATTTTATTAATCAAATATTTTAAGACTTTATGATATTATGCTTTAATAGGCAGAGTACTTAATTTAGTTAAAATTATTTTTAGCTAAAAAACTGTTTAATAGTAACAAGTGAACAAACTACTAAATCTATTTGTGATTTTCTAGTCAGAATATTTAGTATACTGTGTACATAATATTAAAATTCCTAATTAGTTATGCAAATTATAAAAGTTTTAAGAGAAATAGTAACTATTTATCGGCACAATAAAACACTTTTCTGGATTTAAAACTTACATTATGATAGTATCTAAACAAGAACCAAATTCCTATGCACACCATTAGCAATATTTCAAAAGACATTCCAATCATCCAAGGAAAAAACATACATCTGTTTTCCTATTAAAAAAAAAAAGATTGAAAATGATTAGAATTTTATTTCACAATATAGAATATATGAATTCATTTTTAAACTATATATCAATGTATTCTTTTTCAACTTAATCTTAATATCAACTGTGATGAATATCAGTAAGCAAAATTTTATGTTTAAAATTACATTTATGAAATTACATATAAACACAGTGCATACAAATTTTTACCATAAATATACAGTATTTTCACAATTATATAATCCGTTGATTATGTGTTAAAATAAGTTTCAAATTTAGCTGTGTGTACTATACACTACTGTGGATAATATGATATAAAGCATTCTCATCAGAAACGTTTACAGTAAAATTTTGAAAGAAATGCTGTTTATATTTTGAAAAATAAATAGCAGATGGCATTGTAAGCTTTCATGATTTAGATGATTTTTTACTTCAGCTGCAACCAGTTATGTTCCAGAACAGAATTTTCTTCCTCAGAATGGTATTAGATTTGTCTAGTGTCATTTTGCATTTTGTTTAGATCAGAGCTGTCACATTCTGAAAAGATTCAAGATCACATATTGTCATGTGAAGGTGAAGGCGTTTAAATTAAGTAACACATTTTAAACTAAAATCTATAGAGATAGTAAATAAAAGAACAGTGATAAATGGAGTAATTAAGGTGGAAAACAAAGCCTGCACACTACAAAAGAAATATATCCTGTGTGCAGTTCGAAAAGAATTTATTTATTTCATTTAATTATAAACAAAGCAAATATATTTTATTTTTAAAATATATATACAACCTCATTTTAAAAGTTATTAAAAACTAAAAAAAAATTGATAAGTTTAACTAAAAAAGCAATAAGTTATACTAGAATCCTCTCAGAAAGATCACTACTGCTGATCGATCAGTTGCAGTTTATCCACTTGCTGATGGGATTAATCCTAATAGGATCGAATCAGAAGTTTTTTTATAATAAAACTATTTTTGGTACAACTTTAACATTTTAAATCATACAGCATGTTTTTATTTTATGTAACACCACATTATTAGCAGTAAATATTTTTGACTCATCAAAAAATTACAGAGAATTATATACCACTAAGGATTATAAGACAGTTTTCCCTTTTACTAGAGAAAAGAACTTGCAGATTACCCTTCTGTGGATTTTATACAGAAAAATATGGGATTTTGATAATCATTTACAGTTTTTGTTTTGAAGTTTTATTTTTAATCTTGTATTAAGCACATGAGAACAAAGAGAGTCAGAATCTGGTACTTAACATTTTATAAAGGCACACATATATTAAGCATTTTTTAATTTAATGTAATTGCACATTTTTATAAATTGCATACATTATATATAATTTGTAAAAGCAATTTACTTTAAATTTGAATATTTTGATTTCACAATAAAATGAAAAATGCTGTAAAGCATGGAGCAACATCCATTCCTAATAAATTCAATTGCTGCTTTTTCAGCATTATTTTACATCATGCTTCAGTTAAAAACTCAGGAAACTTTTCATCAAGTACTACTGAAAAAGCAAGTGATGACTATAACTTTTTTACTTCAAAAAGTGAAACTCTATCATGAGTAGTATTACAAATATAAAGATTTGTAAAATATGCAAATGTAGATTTTAAATTTTAAACCATTGTCTGAAATTGGATTACTTTTTGGAATACTTGCTATTTGCCTCCAGTTTAAATTTTTCTTCTTTGACATTAATTATATTTGGATTTAAGCTTAGAATATGTTTGCTTTTAAGCTTAGAAGCTGGATGTCTTGTTTCTACAACTGTCAATAATAGCGGTGAAGTTTTGACTCAAAACTAAAATCAGTTTGTAATGAATCTGAAATATTTTTTCTTTGTAAAGCTACATTCATAATTTGTAAATGTCCTCTCAGATCAATAAATAACATTAAATCAGAAGACTAAGTTTATTTTCTAATTCTGGTTATTTTTTGCCCTTTTTTCTGTAAATGTTACAACGTTATTTAAAAGCAGCTCAAAACATTGTCAGTTGACAACTATTTTACAAGATAGTATAAAAATTAATCAAAAGAGAATTCTATTTCAATTAAACATTCGTAACTTAATTAAGATGCTTTGAATTGATAATATTAGCAGTTATTTTATTTAAATTCATTAATGGCAAAGCAATCTTCCAAACGTTTTAATAGGAGCACCATTGAACTGAAAGAATGACTGATTGATTGTTTTTTAAAGGCACAAAATTCAAAAGAGGACTTATGAGCCAAATTTAAACTTAGTCATTCACTATCTACTTAAAAGTGAATTTATGACAGTAAATATGAGGAACCTTATGTAATTAAAATTATAAGAAATATGTAAAATTATAAAAGCAAGTATAAATATAGAATAATTAGTAATAATTCAAAATATTAAAATTTAGAAGTAAAAAAAAATTGCATTTAAAAATATAAAGATTTGAACTGCAAGAAGAGAGACACATTTTCCTACAATTTATATATTGTAATCTTCATCCCAGAAGAGAGTAAGAATTTTTGTTATTTTCCTAATTAAAATTTAAGAATTAAATTATGAACAAAAAATGTAACATGTTTCAATCTGTTTGAAAACATCATTTCTTTAATTAAAAAAAAATATTTCCAAAAAGGCATGAGCAAAAATTTCATAGAATTACTTCATGCATTTTCCTTTACTTCTGTATAAATAAATAGCAGTGTCTAATTGATTTATCTAAGTAAAAAGCTCCTCAAAATTTTGTGGATACTGAAAGACTAAAAAATCATAAGCTAATATTTATTTTAAATTTGTTTTCAGAAAGATCTAAATGAAACAAATTCAATAAATTAAAACATTTTCAGCACTTTTTTATTTTTAATTAGCATATTTTATAAGTAACCATAATTTGAGCTACAAAAGTTGCAGAGTTCTTATACTTTGAGAAGAAATAAATAATAAAGAGTTTTTGATGAATCACATTAAATATATGCTGGAGATTTAAATATTCATTTGAGAAATATTGTCACCTATTGTAACTAATTACAGTCATTTGAAACACTCTTATTACTATTATGCATTATATACATGAGTCCCTCATAGTTATCATAAATATAAATCTTATGAACTGCTGAGAACATTATCAAAAAGTGCAAATAAAGAAGAAGAAGAATAAGCAATACTTCACAAGCAGATTGATTCCTATAAAATTCAATGTTAAATTGAACAAAATAAAAAAATGTTTTACATTTAAGCTATACACATTTTAACTTTGTTAAAATAAAATTTTTTACAGAAAATATTTACCAAAAACAAATTTCAAGCACTAAGGCACAATGATTTACTAACATAAATTAAAGCTAATCAAGTGGAGTAAAATATTAAAAAAAAAAAAAACAAAAGAAAGCTGAATTCATTTAATCCATATGTATTCCAAATTCTGATTATATGAATCAGTATTATACAGTAACTTTTAACTTTCAGAATATCAAAACTAACTAAAATTATTCAAATTTAAATCAAACTTTATTCTCTCATAAACAAGAATGTAAAAAGGAAAATCAAAATTTAATCATACTAAGTCTAAAATAATCAAAAATCAGTGCTGTGTAGCAAATCTGTGTAATTTACACTGAATTTTTTTTTTTTTTTTTTTTTTTTTTTGGTTAATTTGGCCTAAAGAAAGTAGTAATTTCAACAATATATAAATATACATATACACACATAAATATGAAACTTGAGGGAAAGAAGGAGAAAAAGAGAGAATGCATTGAAACATCATACTCACATTTTTGACACCATAAATTAGCATTGCACAAGCCGAGAGAAACAGAAAACTGAATACAATTGTAAATGAGCCAGCTACAACAGCACCTGTAAAATATTTAATAATTACTATAAAGAAATAAATATTTAAAAAATAGCAAATAAATTAAGATAAAAGAAACAGAGCTTAATTTCCTATGCTCATGTTAAGTATTTTTAGCAATAATACACATTTTAACCCTTGACAAGATATTGACTTGGATATTCCATGGAAAAGTAAATGTAATATGAACTGTGAAAAAAATATATGGTAAAAAAAAATATAGCATGCATTAATATTTCATTGCCACAAAATTTTCACACTAGTAGTTTTATAATAAGCTCACAATTTGAAATATTTCCATGAGAAGTTTGTGAGAATGAAATCAAGTGACTGAGATTTGGCCTATATTTTACGTATAGTCACTTTATGTACAAAGACTAATTAGGTGATTCAAAAGACAACAGTACCAGTTAACATTGTAACCCAATATCTCTATGCAGAAATAATTCGCTATTAGAAAATAGTGAGAAAAAGTATGATGAAGTAAGAGAAATTGAAGTTATAACAAAGCTAATCCTTAAATTCTATAATATTTCTGAAATACTGTAATTCTGTTAAAACGCTGTTATAAAACACTAATCCTATAACTTTCTGATTTTATATTAATTACCTGGTATTCAGTGATTATACTGTACATCCCAAAAATATTTAAAAGAATTATAATTTATATGGTACACATGTTCATTAGCGATAAACAAAATTCAAAGCATTGATAAACATCCTTTTAAAACAGTGTATATACAGTTGTTATATGAAAAGGATGAGAACCAATTTAAATATAAAATTTTCCAAACATAAGAATATAAAAACCCAAACATAAGAATAATAAACATAAAAATATAAAAAATTTAGCATAAATTTCTTAATTATTATACAGGAAGTGAAGTGACAAAAATATTGTAAGTTTTTCAATTTGAAGAACTTAAAAAGTTCTTGCATAAAGCAAAAATTGCATGCATAAAGCAATTGATGATAGCAACTTATAGTATTATACCAAGACATATAATGTCTCCAACAGTTAAAAAATTACATGTACATATTACATATCAGGAGGTGATTATAAGAGCAATATCTGTCACATTTTTGTGTAGTTTCACTTGCACCTTTTAAAAAACTTTTTTAAACAAATCTGGGTTCTTGCAGATTTCCAAATCAAATTCCATAAGTTTTCAGGAATTTTCCAGGAGGTATTGACACACACACATTCATATTAAATAAATATATATATATTATTATTATCATTATTATTATTTTATCAATTGCTCTTAACCAAATAGGCATATAATTATGTGAAACTAACATTTTTCAATTATATTTGTAAATAATTGTTAAAATTAATAAGAATATTTATTCAAGTTAAAATATTTTATTTAATGATTACTCCAAAAACCTTCAATGAATTTACAGCTATAACAGAAATTTTTTTTTTTATTTATATAATCAATATTCTTTACGTAACTGAATATATATGCTGTATAAACTAATGGGTAATTTTAGAGTTTTTAAACATCTTCATTAGATTTCTATTAATTTATTGGGTATTTCAATGTGTACAGCAACCTGATTTCAAATAAATGTACTTATCATAAAAAGAATAAGTACAAGATAAAGTTTTCAAGATTACTTTTTTCCCAACTATAATTTAATAAAAGCAATTCCAAATTTCTCTTATGTTTACTTTAAAACTAAAAAAACTCTACAATCTTGCATCCATATTCTAGACTTATCTGTATCTTTAATTATTTAATAGATTATCAGATTTCTTGGTTACTTATATATATACAAAACATTGAAATTAGAAAATGCTAACTTTCCACCTCTAAAGCTTTTGCTTTAAAGTAATGGTGAGTAATAACTGTTGCACCTTTGAAGCACTGCGACCAAAATTTGGTTGATTTTACAATTAATGTTAACTTACCAGTTTGTTCAGCACTATTGTTATTTTTCAAATTCATTTATGTCATCTTCCAAATGATTCTTTTTAATTTTCAATTCATCAATTTCTTCAAGTGCTTTTTACTTTCTCTTGATAATTAGCTACCTCTTCACTATTTTATTACATCTAAATATAATTTATACTTTTGCTGGCAACCAGCAGTAAAACAAAGTAGATATTAGCCAATTATTATGTTGACACCTCCTATGTTTTGGTTTAAATTTTCTACTGTCAAATTTTTGTTTACACAAAATCCACTTTCAACAGAAGCTTAACAATTAGAGAGTAGTAAAAGCAAATTAACTACTTTCCATAAATGAAGATAATTTTGTTAATTTGAGTGTAAGCTAAAATAAAAAGTATCTATTCTATTTTTAATAGGATAAAATTTCTCATCAATACAAACTTGAAATCCTACAATCATTTGAAATGATTTAATCTTCTACAAATTGTTTTAAAACAGAATCACATTCTGACATATTTTAGATGAAAAAGCTTATTTCATACTGAGATAATGTATTTTATTTGAATTACTTGATTCATTACACATCAAAGTTGGACGGATCTGAAAATGAAATGCTTTGTACCATAGAATATTGTAAACAACTATTTTCTATTAACTTTTTGTAATCGATACTAAAAACGAACTGCAATTTAATAAAATTCTACCTTCTGCTTTCTGTCAAAATTTTGCTTATATACTATTCTCTTACATTTCTTTGGTAACAAGTTGAATAATAATTGATTAGAATCTTTTTATCTTTATCAGTTACATCAATACTAATAAGTTTAGATGAAGAAACAGACAGCAAAGATTCTTTTAAAAACTTTTACAATATATTTTCCAATATATATAAAAGTCTCCTGCAATAAATGACAATATTGGTTCATCTCTTTGATAAAGTGTCAGAAAAGATTTTCCCTCCCAAGCAATAAATACAAAAAATTGCATTTAGCAGAAAAAAGAACATCTTTTGCATTAAAAATGTTCAGCACAGTATCAAAAATTATTATACAATATATAGCTAATTATAATATAATATAATATATGAAGTGCAAATATTTCTGCCAGTGTTTTTGCCAACATCAAAAGTTTTAGTACCAAGATTAGAAAATTTTATGCTACAAACAAATGACATATATGTTTCAAAATACAGTAATATTTCTAGGAATCTCATTAAAATACTAATGTTTTCTCTCCATTGATGTTTGCAAAGCTTCAAAAGAAATTTTATGAATGGCAAAAGCTACCAAAGTAACCCTACAAGCAGGTGAATTCATAAATTGCCAGTAAACAGTACTCCTTGCTATCTCAACTTCTGGAAACTTGAAATATCCATGGCTGAAAGAATTGTTTAAAATATGTAAGGCGCAGCTTCCAACATTTTCAATATATAAATGCTATTCACCTTTAGAAAATCAGACATTTCAGTGAAAATAAACCAGTTCACATTTCAACCTACTCAATTTTGCTTTGGAATAATTTCATCAAAAATTTAAAATAATATTCAAAATAATTTTATTTTTTAATGAAAAATAGATGCATTAAGGTCTGTAAAAACTCCAGGAGTAATTCACAGCATTCAAGGAGTCAAATCGACATTACAGAAGTTTTTTTAAGGGCCCTTAAAAATTTTTTGAGATTCCAACAGTTTCCAGGAGTTGTACAAATCCTGACTGATATTTCAATTTTACTTATTCATAAATTTTAATTATATGTAAGTAAAAGTACATTATTCAATAGACTTTCAACTAGTACAATTTCCGATTTTCTACAAAAATGATTTTAAGCAAATAAATTAAATTATTGATTCAATTATTGTCATGCTGTATTGTCATTCACTACTTTTCATACAATAATTTTTTAAATGATAACAGACATAAAAAAATAAAATGTAATTTAAAAATACCATAATATAATTCTTTATGTCAAATACAATTTTTTTTTTTTTTTTTTTTTTTTTTAATTATAAGTATGCACAAACAATTAAAATGATTGTGTAATAAAACAGATCAAAAAATTGCCTCACACTCTAAATAAAAAACAAGCATTTAAAATATTTAGAATATTAGATTAAAGTAAATGAAAAAAACAAATGAAGTAATCAAAACATAAAGAAAATAATATTTCAACAATATTTCTTAAAGAAAGAAATATGAATCCAAAAAGAAAAATATGAATCTGGTTGGGTGAGAAGATAGATGGGATGGCTATGAATGGGTTTGTTGGGGAAAAGATGTGAATGCTCATTATTCTAAGAGGTATGTAAGAAAGGATACATGGTTTAAAGAAAGTAATATAATTGAGTTTATATAATTGATATTTTAAAATTTACTCATTCATGAGTGTATGAAGCTGGAGCAAATGTGATTATAAATGAGGTGAATGTGTAATTGAATATAACTATGGTTGACTGGTGTAATTTTTGTAGAGAAGTGTGTGTGGATGTATGTTTGAAAAACAGTGAGATGATTGCAGGCCCTAGTAAGATTGTGCAAATTGATGAAAATTTAACAGAGGTAGACAAGAGAATGAAAAATAAGAGTTTGGTGGCATTGCAAGAAAAAATGTTTTTTTTTTTTTTTTTTTTTTTTTTTTTAAGTTGTGAATGATAGAATAAGAGTGACTTTGTTGGAGATTATTAAAAGGAGGATTATACTGTGCACAAAAATTATCTCAGATTGCTTGATCTCATAAGGTTTCCAGCATTTATCTGTTAACCATTCCCTCTTTATTGTCAACCCTGAAACTGGCATTCACACAAATACAGTCAAAGGAATGAGGACACAAATCAAATGAGATTTCAAGCAACATTACAAGGGTAGGAGTACTGAATTTTTTTTTTTTTTCAGGACAATATTTTCAAGAAATATTAGGACATTTTTCAGAACATATTTCAATAATTAAACAAAATCAATGTTACTTTTACATATTAATTTCTGTTTTATGAATATAACACAGTTTAAAAAGCAATGCACTATTTAATAAATTCTGAGTTTTTAATTTTTAATACAACAATATGAAAAATGATACAGAAATTTAAATTTTTTATACTGAATATTTTCTAAAAATTAATAAGTTACATGATAAATGCTTTAAATTACAGTAAATTTATGTATAATTGAATAATGTTCATTTTGAACTGGATGCATTAACATTTAATTCTGATAATTTAATACTGCACTTTTTCAACTTATCATTCACAGATGTAATCTCTGCATTAGCAGCAGACACCATCATTTGTCCAACTTTCACATCACTCATATTATCATCACTAATAGCACATCCTATTTTTTTGGTTGCATCATCCAAAAGTTTTTGAGCTGCACACTGATTATCAAGTTTATTAATTTCTTTTAACAGGTGCAATTGTTTAAATTTTTTTTCACAAGTAGCTTATATGTCTTCCTCATCCTTTCTTTTCTTCTCTGATTGTGTTGCATCTTTTGATTTTTCCATATATGATGCATATTCTGCATGAGATTTCTGAATATAATGCATCATTTCTTTGGTATATGGAATGGAGGAAACAGAATTGTCATGCATTCGAATGACATCATGACAAGTATGTAAACTTTGAACTGTTAATTACAATAATGAAGCCCCCTCCTTAGTCATAACAGAATTGTTAGTCGAAAAACCACTTTCTGGTTCTGGTTACTTTTTCTTTTTCTGGTTGGGAATTTACATTCAATAATGACAGACATGCTTTAACAATTCTAGAAAGAGTAGGATATTTTATACAATGACCAGCATTTTTTATATTGAAAACAGCATTCCAATATTTACAGATATTTTGGTCATTATCATAATCATTCACAATCAAAGTCACATCTTCACACATAAAAGAATCCATTCTTCATTCATCTTATCAAAGTCTGAAGAAGTTTTAAACACATAAGTAATATGTTGAATTAATCTGCTAAATGAACTCCTAGACTCTTCTTTTTACACACAAACAAACACTGGAGATCTTTGGGTGAAGGATTTGTTATAGGAAGTTTTTGAAGCAAATGCTTTCAAGTTGCTATGTAGCAACTTCTGACACACACTTTCTAGAAATATTTTATCCATAAGCTCTTCCCATATTGTTGCTCCATGACCTATTTCAATCTTGTTTAAATTTAACAATTTTTTTCCTGAATCAACATTAATTTGTAACAACTTTACTCCATTTTTTTTCACAGATTTCTTCTGGATTTAAAAATTTAAACATAATGCTGCGAACAAGTTCATTTAGCTTATTATACATCACATGTACTAAAGGTTCGACTTTTTCCATTAGAAGTAAATATAGTTCAAATGATTTACAAAAAAACAAAATGCAGATGTGCTAGAGTCTTAGGGTCTTTCAAATGTTTTATAATCTGAAGATGTCTATGAGAAAGAGGAGATTTTGACTCTCTTTAGTTACTTTAACAATAAAATATTCCTTTAGAACATCATATTGCTCAACGATTCTCTCACAAACTGACCCCAAAGTTAACCAAAGGATCTCAACACGATGAAGGAAACTATGTCTAGCTAAGGTTTCTTATAGTATTCCCAACTGTAAGGAATGATAATCTTCCCTTCTTGTAGGAGATAGTTTGAAAAATTGATGAATATCTACTACAAATCCATCAATATTACAATAAACTTTCCTTACATAGTGCTTTGTGTGTAAGCAACATGTACCCAAATCAATTAGTAATGGTAAACTTTGCTTACTCAGTTCACTATTTTTTTGCTTTACAACAGCTAAATTAACTCTTGGTCCATCCATTGACAACTGTATAAATTTGTCTAAATTCAAACCATTATTTTCAATAAAATATAATAAAACATTTACAATTTTATTGGTTTCAACATGTTTTAAAAAATGTGATTTGAGGTAACAAATGACATTTTTTCCTTGATTATCAGACCGATATGAGATGTACATATCCAACAATTTCTTTATTTGTTTTGAAGTAGCTTCATCGGAAAGTAAAACAAAATTTGAAGTGCTGATATCCCGAAGCAAAAGAGTTTTGAAATACGGAGCTAGTCCAAAATATATCAAATATCTGACTTTTTTGTCAGATAATTTGAGATATTTTGCTATAGAGGAGACATCAAAAAATTTTCTGTTAATGTTATCTAAATCATACAAAGATGAAAAAGAATATCTATTTTTTATTGCCACTAAAACTAAAACGTTTTCAGCTTTAATGGTTTTCTCTGATGTCATTTTGGGAAGTCATGATTTGTTATTCACTACTCCTCATTCAGTTCACATTACATTCATTACTATTACAGTCAATGTTGAGGATTCAGATGAAGTTGAAAAAGTAAATAGTGTTTGATTCTTGTAACAGTTCATAGCATTTTTGTGTTTTAATCCATCTGCATGAGCAAGCACTTGTCTAAAATCCATATCTGAAGCATTGAATTTGCTTTTGCACACAAAGCATTCAGCAGAATGTACATCATCAACACTTCTGCAAAATGTCTTAATTGAGACATTTATTCCCATCTTGAAGTTCAAACCATTTATTGGAAAATTTCGTTTTCCTTGGCATTTTTAAAAGAAAATTAATTGTTTTCAAAAAATAAATTCTAAACTTGCTGATAAAAGTTCTTCAAGTCATCCATCAAAATCGTTCAAAATGGCGAGATAAGAATTCTACGCATGCGCATAAATGCAAGCAAATAATTCTCACAATTTCACTATCATTGCAAAGAATTGTGCACTACTAAAAATAGAATCTTTTGCCTGTAAAGGCAGAAAGTAGAACTTAATGGTAAACCCAAACCTAAATTTTTTTTGACACCAGACATTCGTGACCAATGGCTGAATATGAGGCGGAGACGAATGTTTGGTAACCCTATTTCTGGTTTGAAAGAGAACAAAAAAGGGGAAAAAATCTCTTCCTTGTTGAACAGAACAGTGGAAAGAAAAAAATATATTTCACTGAAAGAAAAATTTACAACTGAAATATATAAAATTACGAACTAAAATTAAACTTTCAAAGGAATGTAATAAAAAATTAAGGAATTCCAGGATTTATTTTGAAAAATAAGGACGTTTCAGGACGTTTTTTTAAAAAATTAGGAAGTTCAGGAATATCAGGACAACTCCTAGCCCTGAACATTATGTCAGGCAATCGTCAGAAAACTTGTTTGACTTACACTTTGCAGAATTCATATGAGGAGGAGGAGTTACCAGGGCATAACAGAAACCAACCAGTTACGTGACTTCCTCCATTGCATTAAAAATCTCTATCCCCCAGTTTTCCCACAACAAGGAATCTTCAGAAAAAATATGGGTAAGTGCTTGAATTTTGACTTATTTAGAGCATCCTACATTGGTTATTAAAGTGGTGAATAATAATTTTATTTCTATTTTACCTGAATTTTGACCTGCATTGTATTTTGCTAATTTTGAAAATCTTGAATAAAAATTTTTTTGTATTTTTAAAGATTAATAATAAAAAATTATTTTACATTAAAATTATTCATAAGATGCAATAAGAAAATTAAGAGACAGAGAATATTTCATGGCTGAAATTTCATCATCTCATTGGTTAATTGCTCTGATTGAATAGAGAATGTTGCTGATAACCGTAGATTGTAACTCCAAATTAAGATGTAAATTACAAAGGTCTTATTTTATGAAAAGTGTTAGTTAACTGTTAAATTAAAAGTTAAATTGTTAGTATTAAGTTCCAGTAATTTATTGAAAGGTATGGTTAAGTTAAATTATTTATGTTATATGATAAAAATTGTGAAATAGCAACTAATTTTATCTAAGTTTAGCTTTTATGTAGCTGCAGCAGCCATTTTGTTGTTCACAACTTACTTGGTGTAAAACATACCTTGGTTAAAAACAATAAACCTTGGTGTAAAAAAAACACCAAAAAAATCAAGAGGTACCTGATTGTAAACTTTTACCAAAATCAGATATTGCAAATAAAATTCCTTAAGTTCAGCAAGTCAAAATAAGTTATCAGAAGACACTTCCATGAATTGAGCTACACGATGAATATACAGTGACAAGCTGACTCCAAGTCATTGTACTAAAAGGTTAGAGTGACTTACAGGCAAGTTAAATTTATAACTATACTTTCCTGCAATGAGATTTAGTTCAATCTCAGGCAGTAATTGATCTATAGGCGTTGTGGACAACGTTATCAATCAGCTTCCATTAGAGTACACTATATCAACCTTATCTCAGAAATAATGATGTGGTATAACATTATAGTAAATAAATTCCTTTAGCCTGTAGAGAGTTCCTATTACTATCCTCAGATGGCAATACCAGCTTGCTGATTCAAACTTTTTCCAGGCTGTAGTTTAGGACTGGCAAAAAAGAACCAATTGGGCTCTTGCTTGCATACATGTTGCATGTACATCTAATCTTGCTAACTTTATCTGAATAATTATCAGACTTTCATTAAATTTTTGTTAAACTCATGTTGCCTAATAAGTCAGTAATCTAAGGATATAAGTAACCATTTGAATTATTCTAATATTCAGTAACTATAAGAGCCAATATTTCTTGTTTACTGAGACATCACTGTGACTATGTTAACATTATCGTGCATTCCAAAGCATAGCTATTCATTAAAAAAGTTCCAAGAACAATTTTTCAAAAGGGGATTTCTAGGTCATATGTTGCTCATCATATTATGAATTGTCTGCATGGGAATGATATTTTATCATGACTAACCACATATTTAGTTTGGTCTCTCTTCAATAATATTCGGGACATTATTGGTTGACAACTTCGGAAAGAACTGAGAGTGATCAATCTTGCTAATTTACATGGTCAGGCATTTTTTGTATAGAGCATTCTTTTCATCTTACCTGAAGTAATAGCTTTACTGATAGAATTTCAAAGTGACTATTTACATGCATTTCTGCTCATGGCAATCAAGTTCCATATTGAATAAATTGAGTTAATATGAACATTTCATTATTAATAACTAACAATTTCATTTGCCTATTTACTATGCATATCTCTATCAAATTTCAGAAGTTCAAGCTTATGAAATTTCCTCTGCAGGCTTTAAATTTGAACATTCAAAGAAATATATTTTCAAGTATCCAGCCGAAATGCAAGTTATAAATGGTATTAGTGTTACCGCAGCCAATTTCGATTTTTCAAATAAAACATGTGAGTAAAAATCTTTTCTTGCCTTTCCTTTCTTTTGTTCTTAGGATATCCTGATGTGATTTAAGTAATGTTTAATTGGTTTGGAGCAAAACTGGCTTCAGTGACACTAATAAGCAAGCCCTAATGAAATTTAAAGCAATTTACCTGATTGATTTAATTCAAAATAAGGGCTATAGAACTCATCTGACTTTCCCCCATCAATGACATAAATGGCATAGCAGATGAAAAGTATGTGAAAAACCTAATTTTAAAATAAAAATTTAAAAAATTAATGATATTATAAATGAAATGTATATAACTTAGACAAATTTATTTACACAAAAATTTTTTAATACATTCAAAAAATTAAGGATGTAAGTTTGATATCCCCCCCCTAAAGTGATTTCTTCCCAAATCTAGTGTTCTTTGTTTTGATTGTAGTGTTAACAATTTGAGACTTTGTTTTGATTATAGCGTTGCTAAATTAAGTTTTTGCTATTTTCACAATTTTTTGTTGCCATATTTGGTTTTTCTCGTGCTTTACATCATTCTTAGGTCATATATATAGTTCTTTTCAGTGGCAACAGTATTTGAAGTTTTCATATTATTTTCAATTCGAATTTTATGTTCTACGTTTGCTGAGTTTCGTTGTCGCCAGCATCCAATCATCATAAACTGTTCTTTTTTCCAATATCTTTTTTATTTTGCTTATTTATTATATAATTTTCTTATATATATTTTTAAATTTATGATATTTTTCTTTTATATTTTCAACAGCGTAAAATGTTCTTTTTTCCCCAATTTCTTTTTGTTTATCTATTATTAACTTTTTCTTATATTTTCCATATCATCGAGAATATTTGACATGTGAGCTTGGCATCATATCAAGTAACTCCATTATTGTTATTTACTTATCTATTTTACTGGTTGTTTTAAAGAGAAGGCAAACGCAACAAAAAAGTTTATGTTCATTTTCCAGTAATACTTTTTTAGATTTTGTATACTATTACGTGATTTAAAATTTTATAAAATACGTATTTTTTTAATTTCAGAAAAAATCTCGTGTTAAAAACATACGCTTAACTTAGGAACGGTAAAAATCATAATGGTTACTAATGAGGGGAATATCAAACTAGTTCTTAATTAAGAAAAACAATTTAAATAATTAAAAAAAGGATATGAAAAAACAATTTTTCATTTAAAAATCTCAGTCCTTAAATCAATAATTAACATGTTTGCTAACTAGAGATTTACAAGGGATATTAAAAATTATAATGCATTCATTATATTCAATTAGAAATTGATTTCTAGAGATGAATCTTATATTGCCAGAAAAATGCTATGGTTACAGTTTTAATGCACATCTACATATTTAATCCAAGAGAAGAGAAATTCACTTAAACAACATAAAAGAGAACTCATGCTGGATTTATGAAACCTTGTATGTAACATTTGTTAATTAATACTACCAAGATTACTTTTACCACAGTAAATGCATTTTCCATTAAAGAACAGATATGCTTTTATCATTACAAAAATATACATAATTCATTCCAAATTTTACATGAATGTATGTGGTGTGTTTGTATTCACTACAGATACTTTTATCACATTTTGCATAACATATATATTTGAGCATTGTTTAGTTTTTTTACTGGGGCAAATATGACATAATTAGATTTATTCTATGCTTAGATTTATTAATTTTTCTTATTGACTAACTTGGTTCAGTTAATGACGAATGCTTTATTAACTATTCTATGAAATTTTAGGTGATTAATGCGTGTTTTTGTCTTAATATTCTATCATGAAATTCAATTTCTATTACTCTTAATCTCAAACTGCTTAATGCCATCTTACACAATATAGAAAACTTCCGCTAAATAGTAGAGAAGCGTACAGAGGGTAAACTGCGCCAAGAATGCAATAAAGTGCGCTAGACCGGTCTACTGATTCAGATTACGTAGCTACGATGTGCTTTTCGTTTTACATGCGTGTTTTGTATGTAACCCCTAAAATTATTACAGAATAATCTTGAAGCATTGAGTTTTGATATTCGATTTTTGGAGTTTTTGTGTTGCTTGCGAAAATTAATACGTATGGATGAGGATATATTGACTTTACGTTTTCTCGGAGTATGTATTGAGAAAGAATCATCAGGAAAACATAATAGAAGATTTTTTAGAAGCAATAAAAATGGTATATTTGCCAAAAAGTAACGATTTGGAGATCGATGAAGATTAGGTGAGTTATTTTGTTTTTCATTACAACTTTATTCATATTTAGAAATTAAAGTTTTTATAAAAATCAATGTTTCCATAAGTAAATAAATGTTTAAGTTGTGTGTATTGTGTTTTTTATGTTAGAGTTAAGAATGTGCCGCGTACTTAAATTTCTTTAATGTGGGTGTAACTGCTTGTTATATTAAAATTCGAGTTTAAACAAAAAATAAAATTTGTTAACATTTGAAATTTAGCTTTATTGCTCGGTTGCCACAGTAGAGGTAGCGCTACACTGATGTTTTTTTAAGATGGACGCCATTGCTGGGTGTATTAAAAATTGAGTTTAAATCAAAATACTTAAATTTGTTAATATTCGAAGTTTAGCTTCAATGCCCAATTGGCACTGTAGTAGGTAGTGTTACACTGATATTTTTTTAAGGTGGGCGCCATTGCTTGATATATTAAAAATTTTGTTTCTATTTATAAGAATTTTAAAACTTATACAGTATTTAGTTATAATGAAATATTAAAATTTTTAATATTTGGAATTCGGAAAAAAGCGTGATTTTAAAGTTGAAGTTCGAACCTGATCGTTATTGGTTGATGGCTATCGCGCGTAGTGAAGTAATTTAGGTTGGTTACAACGTTGTATACTGCTTGGCGTGGAAATTTGAAAGCTTTGAAAGCGCACCAATACCGTATGTGTCTATCATCATTTACCAAAACTTCAGCCAAAATGTCATCTTTTCCTGAATATCAATCACTGCATGAGAATTATTAACTATCTCCAATTTATGTTCCCAAGAAATTTTTACATTTATCAATTTTTCATCAGTTGATACATTTCTAGCAAAGCTACAGGCAATTACATTTACTCCTTGTATGACTAATATCATTTCATTTCACTAAAAACTAAAAAAGTTAACTAAAATCTAAATATACAAGCATAAGTGCTGGGCTTCAGAGACCTTGGCATAAAATATATCAGCTAAAAAGAAATTCAAAATTGTGGAAATTACAATGATTAGAAAGTAATTGACTATAAATACAGCTACTGAAGATCTGAAATGCTTATGCAAAATATGGATGTTTCTAAATAGTGTTTCAAGGAGTACTGGGCCTCTTACCACTTGTATTTGTGAGTTAAATATTTAAAATTGCTATTACCTTAATAATGTTTTTGGTTTACAGTTATAAAAGAACTGAATGCAAAAAAACATTTTAGAATCAGAAATAATAAATTGGAAAGGAAACTTTTTTTATAATTTTTCTCACATTTTGATAATTAAAACGTTGATCTTTTCAATATCACTTTGGGAAATTTATTTCAAGCTAATTTAGTTTACATAGAAATATCTTAAGATTCATTAAATATCTGATATCAATTACTAAGATTATTAAATACTGAATATCCAATCTTATATTTCAATTAACATGCAATTATTAATTTTTTAATTAGCTCTGCTGTATATAGACAACTTGCAACCATAAAAACTTAGATTCTTAAAAGTAACTTCTAGAAAATATAAAGGTTCAAAATGAAGAAAAATATTTTTGAGTTTGGGTTTGTTGGGTTTTGTGGTGCAAAGTCCAAAAACGGATAAGCTGCACCAAAAAATACTTTTGACACATAATAATACCAATTTATCATTTGTATTTATAAAAGAATACAAAAAAGTTTTGTAATTTTTAACTGGACAATCATTTCTTAAAAGTAGTGAAAAAATTAAATTTGCCACTTATATTTTATTATAAGTTATTCATCTTTTTATAACAAACACTGTTTGAATGGCAGTAGCCAGCCAAAAGTTATGAAAAAACAGGATTTAATTTACATTTATTGTCATAAAATTAAAAAAATATTCTTAAGAAATATTGCATGTAACACTTCACTGCTTTCAATCTTGCCTACAATTTCTTCAAAATCAATGTTAAGCAAATAAAGCTCCAAACTTCTGATGTGCAACATTTTTGTAAATTAAAATAAATTTTGCATAAGATGACAAAATAACAACTAGTCAAGTATTTGTTAAACTAACATAAAAATAAATAACTTAGTTTTTCATTAGCATATATTTATCCCATTCAAGTTACAAATTTAAATTTCAGTAAAGCCATTTAAATTTTGGAAAAAATTACTCTTAAGCAGTCCATTTGACTGAATTATTTTCACATATTGATTGGCAAGAAGTTCATGACTTAATTAAAAACATCTTTTAAAACAATTTTTAATAGAAATCTGAACTCTTCCAAAATTTTGAAAATGGAAAACTGGTACACCTGCTGGATATTCAGATCACACAATATGACATCAATGATTTTTTTCTTTAGGGATTAATTATGGACATAGTTTACAGGAAAAAAATATTTAAATCTTGAAGACAAATTTTCACATTCAATAGTTGCAATGAATACAAATATTTACATTCTATACATCCTATGTAAAAAAAGTCTAATTTTTAACCTAAAAATAAATTTTTGATAAAACACAGTATTTCTCAATCATTGTATTTATTATTTAGTAACAAAAGGATGCACGATCAATTTTCTTTTCTATGAAATCACAGTGTTGTGGTAAAATATAGAAAGTTATCATTAGGAATTTAAATACAAAAATTCTCTACATCTATATCAGATTACCCTATAAAAATAATACTATTAATTAAATCATGCAATAATTAAATAAATATGAAATTAAATAAGATTTTTTAAGCAATCTGTTTTTAATTTCATGAAAGAATGGAACATCTTACCGCAGTATATATTGCTGCATAGTAGCAACCCAGTCTAACGGATGTCCACGAATAAACCATGAAAGGAGTATAGCATTTCTTAAGAACAGCCATTATTAATAAAAGAAAATTTATATCAGGGATTCAAATTATTAAACAAATATATAAAGTAAAATCAGATCTTGGAAATAAAAAACGTGAAAAATGAAATCACGGTATTGATGAGATTTTTGTTATGTAAACAACAAATGAAAACAAACTCGCCACACCTATTCCGAAACAGTTACGAGT
Source organism: Latrodectus elegans (assembly GCA_030067965.1). Lineage (NCBI taxonomy): Eukaryota > Metazoa > Arthropoda > Arachnida > Araneae > Theridiidae > Latrodectus > Latrodectus elegans. Next base: position 64,942,322 of record CM057817.1, on the reverse strand, counting down.
ATGACCTACATTTTCAAAACTCGGTTTAATGGATATAAGCTCTACATAAAAGGAAGAATAAGCTTTTATATTCTAAGAAATAAAATGGCAACAGTAAAATGGATTTTTTTTATGTACTTCAAACAACGCAATTTTTCCTATCCGAAAAATAAATAAATAAATAAAAATTGAAGAATTAATATAGGAAAATATTGTAATTTCTCTTAAGGAAAAAATGATTTATAATAAACTACATATATTAAATCCATAGAGTTTGAAGTAAGGAAGGAGGCTTATCTTAACAAAATCACAAGGTAAAATTGAAATAACCCAGAAACTGACTGCCGCTATTTTGGTTGAACCATAAAATGTGTAGAGTGTGTTTGCATTTCACATTTATGACAAAATAATATTACATAAAAATAAAAATTTCTTTGTATTTTTAATTGACATCTTTGAAGTAATGGAATCGAAATTAAGTTGAATATTTGTATAATTATACATATTGAGAAATAAATATTTTTATGGATTCATTTCTTGCAATTTCTTTTGTAATTTGAACAAATTAATTTTAACATTTTATAATTTTTTTAAAAATTAAGCATAAGTATGCGTTTAGATTATTTTGTTAACAATTTTTGATTAAAATTATATAAAATATTATATTTCTTCAATTTTCTAAGGGAAAATATTTTAAATTTCTTAGTAAGATTGAGTGTGACACTTAAAGAACTGAATGTTAAAAAACAGTAATTTTAATAAAATATTGATATAAGTACATCTCAAGCAAAACGTTAGCAATATAAACTTTAATAACCAAATAATTTAGCTTCAAGAAGTTTGTGCTAATGAATGCTTTAATTTCATTTAAATGAGAAATTTATTTAATTTCCCATTAAAAAATCTCCAAGAAATACGCAATATTCTGACAAATGTTTATTTCAGCATTATAATATCAGTGAAATACACTTTTTATTACATTTTTATCAATACAATTGAATAAAATGCTATTAATCAAAATTTAACAGATAATATAAGCAAATGGTGTAAATGAATTTATAAATATAGTGTATGGAAATAATTTCAAGAATCTATTTTAAAACAATTTAATGAAGTAATTTAAGCCTATTTCTATAAACTTATCTTATTTATAACTTGATTTCGAAAAATACAGATGAACATATCCAAAATAGCGCTGAATTTGAATTTATGATAAAAAAAAATTTTTTTATCATAATTTAATCTTTTATTTTTTAAATAGATGCAGAGCAATTAAGAAAAAAAAGTTGAAATTTCAAAATATTGGCCTCGCATGAAGCATTATATAATTATTAACGTTAACTGATATTAGATCTTTAATTATTACTGAGAAATTTTCCATACATGCAGAATAAATTTCTATGTTTAACTAAGCTGAAAATTTCTTTAAGAGCAATATGTAGTTACTTAATAACTTTAATAAACTAATGTTATGAAAGTTTTTGCAAACATTAATATATTACAAAATTACTAAACTCTGTAATATATTAAAAGCAAATTACTGGAACAGGTCCTAGAAAAACAATAATACTTGGGCAGATTTTTAAATTTTAATTCATTATTAAATGTTATTCCATACAATTTCCTGGACTGTTTCTAATATACCAGAATTAATATATATGCTATATTTATTAATCTTTTTTATTTTAAATATTTATTTTCGTGTATTACAAAATTAATTACTTGTGAATAAGTTATTCACAAGTAATCTTTGACATGTTTTTTTTCGGAGCCGAATGCCCTCATATAAGCAACTGTTAGCGGCACGACACAAAATTTAACGCTTCATATGTGCCAGCCAACACTCCCAATCGACTGTACTATCTAGTTTCGAGTTGTATACCGCGAGTAGACATGTGATGGTAGGTAATAGTGAGAATCTACGATGAATACATGTCAACGTGTGTTAATGGAAGTTGGTGAAATCTTAGCAATTGTGTACTACCCGCGTGCAACATTACCCCAGTGGTGTAGTGAAGGGGGAGCAAAGGGGTCTACGTGCCCCGGGCGCCGCTTTGAGAAGGGCGCCAAATAGTAGTTATGAAAATTGTTTTCCGAAAAACTTTATTTCTTTTTAATTGAAATATACATTTTATTTGGAGAAATATATTTTAAATTTAATAATTATTTTCTCCTGTTGAAGAGCTTGCCATAAATGACACTGTTCCTATTTTTATACAGAGAGTATTAATACATTTTTAGAACGATTTCGATAAAGAATTTAAAAAAAAGTAAATGTTTTAGAATAAAAATTTTTGGAAATAGCTTATTATTTATAATGAGAAATATTGTCTGCTACTTTTAAATGTATTCTTTTTTCAAAATGTCGCATGTAAACAAGCTGTGGATTAAAGGATATGTTTTTGCGGTTTCCGAAGAGAAATATTCTTATTCCAGAATTTAAAAACGTTGTGAAATGCATGGTATTACAATTTCTAAGTGCAAAATAAGCAACATTATTAATCGGACAGGTAAAAACCGTCGATCATTATTTCTACATGGAAAGAAGACTAAAAAGAAATATCCAAAAAAAGTTACCGACTGTTTCAAGAGTCTCTAAAGTGAAATCGTTGGTAACAAGAGAAAATCCGTAAACATAGAAATCAATTGTAAAATCTTTAGATACATCTGTAGCAACAATAAATAAAATAATAAACCAAGAGTTATAACTTAAAAAAGCTAAAAAAACGTAATGTTCACCTGCTTTTGCCAAGACTAACACAGAAGACAAACACAAGACATGTGGCTCAATGCAAATATTTTGTAGAATCCTATATGAAAACCATGTAGCAGGAGATAAATGGAAATACATTGTGAACTCTGATGAAGCATGGGCTTACCTAAATTAATGCAACCAAAAAAGGTCTATTTACTATAGAAAACGAGGATAAAAAATTAACAAACTTGGTTCCTTCAATGTAAAGAAAGTTCCAGTAAGGGGCTTATGATTGTCGCTGGTTTCTCCTACAATGAAAAATTAAAAATAAGAAGAGTTGAAAAATGTTAAAATTAACTCATCATACTATCAGGAGAAGGTTTTACGTGCAATATTTACAGAAGAAATTCCACTTCTTTATCCCAACGACTTTCAAAGAGTGAAACTTCATCAAGACAAAGCTACAAGTCATACTTCGAAAACTACCACTGCATTCCTTGAAAAAATGAAAACTAATAAAGGTATTGCATTATTACCTTTTGAACATATTCCTGCAAAGTCCCTTGACTTTTCACTCATGGACTATTGTGCCTTTGAACAATCTTTGGTATGTTAAAAAGAGCTCTTTCTAAATTAAAACCCACTACGAGAGAAGGATTCTGGAAAATAGTGGAAGAGGAATGGAAAGCAATACCCTGGAAATTTTACGCAAAGCTCTTCTATCATGGAAATCACAATGCAGACGTATAGTCCAGAAAAAAGGTTATCAGATTGAACATTTAAAAATAATCTTTAGATTTTAAACATGAATTAAATGGCCCCGAAATCGTTCTAAAAATGTGTTAATACCCACTGTATTCCCATATTAATAAATTAGAATAGTTTAGTTCGTAATTAAAAAGTGTGTTCGTTTAATCGCGTTTTCCATTATCTTTTCTTAGTATTTTTTTTTTTTACTTTGCTCAAGATTTATGTTGCTTTATCTCATTATTTTTTATAGTAAATCTTGTACATGTAATGATTGAAATATGATACATTTTTCTGATAAAAATTTATGAAATATGTGAGTTATATTTGCTAGTTTCCTTTTTATGCATTTAAGATGTTTTTAATTTCAACTTATTTACCAAATAATATGTGTTGATCTCTTAATTTACGAATCAATAATTTAGGAAGATTCCAAAAAGGTTCCAATAAGCTCATGATCTAATTTGTACCCGATTTGACTTAGTGAATGCAGTAAGATTCACGATGTTCTTTAGAATTCTAATCTTTTACAAGATGTCTAAATCAAGTTGCATACCCATGAAAAATTGTAACATTGATTAAGCAAATAAATATTTTCTACTCAAAAGAAAGAAAGGAAAACAACAAGATAACTTAGAAATATTGCATCGACTGACAAATACATCATTAAGAACTCGCATGATGTTATTTATCATTTAGGAATTCAAAATAATTTTTTAGAAATTTTGATGTTTTAAAATATCATTTGATTTGATATTCATTTTTTATAGTTATTATAAAACATTTTATTTTATAAACAATATTTTCTCTTATAAATAAAAAATGTGAAATTTTAATCTCATTTTAATTAAAATAAAATTTTTAAAAAATCACTCTCTAGAAAGGAGAATTTATATTTCAATGTTATGTATTTCAGTAAAGAAATTTTAGACGTATTATTCAACTTCTTGACTTTGAGATAAACACTTGAATATCATGAATTAAATTAAATATCATATTATATTTATAATCATGAAAAATGTCAATTTTTCTTTTCTTTATTAATATTCAGTGGCAAAGTTTAATACACATGTTATTCCCAGTGATTTCATCCATGCATGCAATATTCTGCTATTTGGTTATAATTTTCCCCTTTATAAGAAAGAATTATGGTTCTGTACATAAATTAATTTATATCCATATAGTAAAAGTATTTTTCCTTTGGTGTATTTTTAGTCGAATATTAGAAAAACAAAATGTTTTTACAGTCAATAATTTGTAAATGAATTTCGTTAAATAATGTAAAGTAAAAAAAAAGAGAAAAAAACGTAGTATAAAGTCCATTATAAGAAACATAGAAACTAAATTAAATATTTTTTATGTCTAAAATTGAATTTTAATAAATCTTGATTTATTATATTTAATAAGATTTATATACGATAAAAATATCTTCTCAAGTAGTATGATATTTTTATGTTAATGTAATGTTAAAAACTCAGTACTTTTGTTTTACAAAATTCAAATTTCTTCACTAGCAAAATAATTAAATATATTCCTAAACTCTTATAAAATTATAAAATCTCCTTTAAATTAATTTTTTACAGATGAAATTTTTCTTTTATAATGATTATTCAATAAACATTCACTAAAATAACTTCTGTTTAAACAATGAAGTTTAAATAAATAAATTTTCTTTCAAATATTTCAATTCAACAAGAAGCTTAGTAGTTAACAACAGATTTTAGTTTAATATTTTGGAAGACAGAGGGGATATGGCGCATACGTCAAGCACTGACCAATAGGGCAGCTCCACCTATGTTTCTTCCTCTATGGTAGGTAGTAAATATTTACTTTTTTACTTCACTTCTTTTACTTTTTTGCATGTTAATTTCAACTTAATGTGATTTTCAACAATTTGTAAATTTTGCTAAAATTTTAAGTACTTCTTAAAAGAATAACAAGCCTACACACTTGTGTTTACTTTTCAAAATGGAATGTAAAATAATAATTTTCAAGCATGAAAATTATTTTACTCATGTAAGATACAACAATACAGGTTTACATGAAAAAAAAATCGTATTTATTGCAATAATTTAAAATAGCTTCCTTCTAATTTAGTAATTCAAAATAAAATCCTTTATTATCATTATGAGCTACATCTAATGTAGACAAACCTATAAGCCAAGATAGGGCCTATCTTGGCAACCCAGATAGGTGTAGGTTACTAAACTTGCGCCTGTCTTGGCAACCCACGTTGGTCCTATATAACGAAATCTAGACCATTCAGGATTGGCCCAATATAGACCACCAATACTAGTCCTTGACAAAGTCATGATTAGCCAATACAGGGCCAAGCTATTTTGCTACTTGGGCACTAATAAAATCATTTTATAACTTGTATTTAAAACAGTTTATAGTAAATTTCAATATCAATACGATAAGGTTTTTAAAAAATCTGACACACATTACTTTGACTACAAGCAATGCCAAACAGTTTAAGATATTACTAGAATTTCCGAAATAACCCTATTAAAAATTTTTAAATAACCTTTAAATTTTTAATAAGGAAAGATGAAGTGATAATATAAGATGAATTTTTGTGAGAAATAAAACGTCTGTCAGACTATCATAGTTTATTCTATTAATCCAAAAAAGAATAAAATTTTTTTATTGTTTAATGCATTATACTTTTTTCATGTTTGCTTAATAATGATTATTTTAAAAATCTAATTAAAAGAAACATGTGCATGAATTTTATGGCACATATTATGAGATTCAAATCTCAATAATTTTTATTCCTACTTTAGGGTTTTAGGTCCCATAATTTGATTACATAAATTTAGCTACACACACACACAAAAAAAAAATAAAAAAAAAAAAAAAAGCTTTGAACATTTTATTAAAATTTTTATTTGTTGTGGAAAGAAAATGTGGTATTGAAAAATCACTAATAGCAAATATAGAAGTATAGCAATTATAGAAGTTAAAATATAACTTGTTTAGAGTACCAAGAACTTTTTAAATAAGAATATGTTGTTATGTACATTTGGTCTTATACCCAATGTATTTATTCACCATGAATCACAATTTTTTTCCGAATTTAAGTAAGGAAGCAACGGATAGATTGCATTTTGAATTAATTGCTCGCTATTGTTGAAAAGTATTCGCAGAGTGATCAGATCAAATTTTCTTCAGACAGAACATGGGGTGGGGCAAGTTCTAGAAATTTCGAATTAACATGTTCCCATTCAAAAATAATTGTAATTATAATTATAGATATTTAACAATTAAGTTTAAAACATTTTAACTACATCATATGTATTAAAAAAAATAATGTATTGAATTTACCTGATATATTCGTATAAGTTACATATAAAATAGAAAAGTTCTATAATGTATTTTACTTTTTACGGGATTATCCACCGTAAAACTTTTTGGCGAAGCAGTTTTAAAGAATAGAAAGCCAGTTTTGAATAGCATTCTAATTGCTGTTATTTTATATAGAAAAAGAAAATTGTGTATAAGTTTAGGATATTTTTTAATTAAGTTTTCCAGTGGAATGTTATTTTTCTTTTTTGAAAGCCAGAAAACGTATTTGTTATATTGAGTAATGTATTTATTACATTTGAAAAAAGGAATTTCCAATTATATTCAAGAAAATATGCGAGACTTTTTTATATTTTTTTAGTTAGTAATATCAAAGCAGTCCCTAAATGTATTAGTACAATATTAATTTTAATATTTTTAATTATAACATTTACCATAATTTTTTAATTGCTGTCGTTCATGGGTTCGATTTCTACTTGGTGCATGAATGTTCACAATAGTTCGGAATCCCCTTTAAGCTTTAGGTCCTATAAAGGAGAAATTTCATAATATACTTTCAATTACTATCAAATACATTTAATTATGTTTTCAAATATTTAGTTTCATAGTGAATACTGCATCCAACTTTGGCAGTATTCATCATGGACTAAATTATTCTAGAGTTGTGAGATTCCCAAATTCTTTAAGTGCAAAAATTTATTTCTGAATTTTGAAAGTTTTGTGGGATAAACTCAATTAATTACATTTCATTTAATATATTGTTTTGTTTCACGTGTATGATGTGAAGTGAAATAAAGTTCGTAGCTGTGGGCGAAAAAAGTAACGCTTTTCTATTACTCTAACTTCGCTACGCATAATTTTTTACTGAGGAAAAAAATGAGGCAATTATTAACAAATTTTGATTCAAAGTTTAATAAAAATATTGAGTTTTGTTTCTCATTATTGTCAGAAAATTGACTAATATTTCCTTGGTTGTAAGTTTAAAATTCATATTTAAGTATCAATATTTTTAAGAAAAAGAAGTTATTTTCTCCAATATATAATACATTTTTTAAAAATAATAATAAAAATCATTCAAAATTAGTGGAAAGTTGTTTTTTTATGCTGAAAGTAATTTTGCCCTAATATACTGATAATAAAAAAGTTAATTACATATCCAAAAACAAATTATTGGAAAAAAAATTAGTTTTTAGTTATATAATTTTCTAAAAAAATTAACTAAAATTAACTAAAAAAATTAATAGAGAGAGATAATGAAATGAAATTAAAATTTTTTGTAAATATTTCAAAGCATTTAACCTTAATAAAAAATAAATCTTTAATAACAAAATAAAACCACGAATTTTTAATAAAATTCACGAAAATATTCAAAGCATATTTATTTAAAAAAAAAAAAAATTGTTATTTAGTAATTTTCGCTAAAATCTCAAATTCATTTGATTTAATCAATTTCTTTTTTTACAAGCTTTTAAAATTTTTTTATTCATCATCAGTATAAAAAATGCGATGTAATCGGAATTTTAATGTTCTATTCCTAATTATTTTGCTTACATATTTTTCTGAAATTTGTTAATTACTAGATTGTGTTAAATAGTTTATAGTGGAAATTTATGGAAAAAAACCTAAAAATATAGGTTCATTTTTAATATATTTCTCAAAATTTTACAAATATGATAATTCAAAGATAAAATTATAAAACAGAATTTAAGCTATAGAAATCAATGAAAATATTTTGCATCCTCTAGAAATACTTGAGATCTTGGGAAAAATTTTAAATTTCAAAATCTCATGGAGAATCTATGTATTTTAATAAGAATACCATTTGTATTTAGTTTTGATTGTGGTGATTATTTGGCATGTTTACTCCCTTTCTGGATATTTTTTCCACTGCTCTCTCTGTTAAATGCAGTTTATATGATATCTCTCTTTATTTACATTTAAATGCAAATTTAAATCTATAAAAAGAAGTATGCCCAAATTGGTGCACTAAGACTAGCTTTTTTAACCATAACAATTAATAAAATCATCCAAAAAAGATGTTTTCGGATATATTATCTATATGAAGTGTTATAAGCCTTGATCACTGCACAAGACATAATTTATTTTGTGAAGAAAAAGCTTTTTTGAGAGAATGATTCAATAAAAATATACATTTTAATTATTTTGTTAGTGTTCGATGAGACACTCTTAGTACATTATAGCTAATCTAAAGTCTTTGAAACATATACTTTTATTCAATATATACAATCACAAATGTAAGACAATACAAAAATCACAGTTAAAATAATCAGTTACTTTTTGTTTTCAACTGTGAAAGTTCAGTTCTTACTGTGTGAGTACGTTCTCACTGTTTTATCATGATTTAGAGAAAAGCAATCCGCGTGCTACAAAATAAAAGCAAGATATCCAAAACATATCTATTTCCTGCATTTTTTTTGTCAAGTTTGACAAATTATTTTTGAATTAATAAAACTAAATATACCTTTATAATTAATATTTTTGAAGTATTTTATAATATTATGAAAAATTACTAATCTATTTACAAAGTATGACAATGTAAGTAAACAAAATCACTAACATTTAAATAATGCTTAGATTCTTTTTTGTTAATAATTTTAATTATAATGAGGTAAAATATGATAGTTATTCAGTTTTATAAGTAAAAATATTTTAAATTGCTCAATAAGATTAAGTGCAGTTAAAGAATTGAATATTTAAAAACACAACACTTTTAATAAGATATTGACATAAGTGCACATTCCACGCAAAAAGTCAATATTATAAACTATATAAGCTTTCTTAATCAGATACATTAAATTTAGTTTTAAGAAGTTTGTGTTGTGACAATTTAATTTCATATCTGAGAAAAATCTCCAAGTGTACATAACATATTGATAAAATGTTTATTTGATTTTAGCAGCATATCAGTACATACACCCTTCATTATAATTTTACAGACAAACAATTAAGACTATGAATAAATTTAAAAAATGAATTATGAATCAAAATTTAATTTGAGTAATCATAAGTGTAAGCAAATTTATAAATACAGAAAGAATATAGAAACTATTTAACAGAATATTTTGACTACTTCTTTAACCTTTTAATTATAACTCGATTTTTAAAAAAATATACAGATGTTCATACGCAAAAGTACTGACTTTAAATTAATGATAAAAAAATTATTATTGTTAATTTTCTTTTATTTTTTAGAATATCTACACATAACTAAGAAAAATAAACTACATTTTCAAAAGATTAAGTGAAATTACTGGTCTGATACAAAACACTTTATAATTAGTAGCACCAACTGATATTAAACCTTTATTTTTTAAATAACAGAAAAATTATACACAAAAATTAACATTAATTATATCTATATACAGACAGAATAAATTTCAATACTCTACGTTGAAAATTCTTACAAAAATTAATGATATACCATGAAATTTGTAGCCACAATAATAATATATTAAATAGCTAAACTGCATTACAGACTACGAACAGATTATTAGATCAGCATCTAGAACACAATAATACGCACAAGCATACTATGAAATTTGCTTACCTGGGAAATGTTTTTCCATCTAACATAACGGGGGGTACATGCAACTGATATTTATTTTACTTTAAATATTTATTTTTTATCTTCAAAAATTAAATATTTATGAATAAATTATTACAATATAAGGAAACGTTAACAGAAAATTGGCATTTTCAAAATATTTATCCTTTTAAGAAATTTATTTGAAAGTTTTAGAACCTTTTTTTAAATTTTGAATAAGCTTTGTATATATACAAGTTATAGTTTTTATTTTTAAACAAAAATATTTGAAATGACCATACGAAATTTTAAATCAAGGTTCCTATATAAATTTTATGGGAGTCATTTTTAACAAACTTTGATTGTAAGTAGATATAAATTGTATCCAGGAATTTTTATATATATATAAAGCCCCAAACCATTAAAATTTTATATAAAATTTTAATGGTTATTATATAATATATATATAAGGCTTAATTATATAATAAGGAAAAATGATTTTTTTAGAGAATTACACATGGAAATAAACAGTTTATTTATTTTTAATTATGAGGACAGTAATGTTCCATGCATACATAATCAATTTCAATATAATTTTCTAAGTTGAAATTTTCATTAAAAGTAACGCAATTTAATAATCTTACTGAACAAAAATTATAGTTATATAATTTTTTGCAAATAATTATACGTTAAATAATAACCAAACAGATTACGAGCACATTATTAAAGCGAATAAGAATAAATAGTTCAGCATAACATGAAATTTTTCTTACCTGTGAAATGCTATTCCATGAAGAATTTGGACCATCTGCTTCTGCATGTATATGCAGTACAAAATCTCATTTCTTCTTTTAAATTCAAATGATAAATAATACTGCTTTTGAGATTATAAAATAAAGTAATAAAATATATAATATTGCCAGAATGTTTCAGCATATAAAATAAGCGTTTTTCTTGTTCAACAGTTAGAACTTGCTCTATTATTGTGCTTTGTACAAATGTAACGCACCTAAATTATTCATCAAAGCTAAAACATGATCTTTCCCTACCAATTCGGCTCTATTTAGATTTAATCTCTAGTATACGGATGGCTGTCAATGTGGGGAATCTGAAACCAAAATTATATTTTCCTAGACTGACCATTAAATAAACATCTAAGGAACCAATTACGAAAAAAATTAGGAATAGGAGCATTGTCATTCTCTTGGATATTTGAAGTATCATCAAATTTGAGAGATAAAATTCTTGGTTGCTGCTAATTTCTACGATTATTTTTAAGATTTTAAACTTAATGACATACAAAGTGAAATTTTGTAACGTCTCAAATCCTTGAACTGTATTTTATCACAAATTTTGTTAGTCCGAATTATCTACTTATGTCAAGACCCTTAGTGTTCACAGATTGATGAAAATATTTCAATAGACTTTTCTTAAAAAATGTTAGTCAGTTGACTATAAACATTATCCAGGTATTTTCTTCAACATGAGCTTCAAGCATCTTAGTATAGAGCTACAAAAGTGTCCGCCATAACTTACTTAAATAAGTCATGAGAACAAGAGCATTATATTTATACTTTAAATGCATTTTTCATCATTGATTGTAAGCCCGTTGTTTCCAATTCTCTTAATTCAGTAACAAAATCATGCAAAACATCATTAGCACATTTTGGTTTTTTATTGCGATGATGAGTGGCAACTATGAACAGTGGACGATTTCTCCAAGTTGGAAACTAAGCATAAGGTAGGCAAAAGTTGACTCTTGAAATTTTCAGTTATTGGAAATGCGCAAAATAGTAATATTCGTAATGGGATTTTTGGATAAAGAATTAGTTTATACTATTTAGTTTATATATAGTTTTATTTAGTTTATATTTCTTCTGAAATAAAACATTTTGTAACAGCAAAAATCACAACGGATTATTTACTTATGTAATGAAGAAATGTTTTTCCTGCTCCTAATGAAATCAAAGGAAAAGAAATTTCTTTAAGAAAGTTTAATAAAAATAAATAACGCGATACCATAAAAACTTATCTTTTTTAAAAATGTCTTCTCACATTTTATTTTTAATAAATTTCAAACTCTCACAATTGCGTTATTGCATATAAATTTTTATACAATTTTCAAATGCTCCATTTTAACAATTTAAAGAACTTCAAAAAACAAGAATTTTGCTAGTTATGCAGAATCCATATTATGCTTAAGTAAATTTTTATAAATTTATGTATTAAAATGAAAAATGTTAATTTATATTTTGTACCTTTTAAATTATTTTTACATTTTTATTAAAACAAAGTTATTTTTTCATATAACAAGCATGCTAAACTGCTTTTAACATACGAAATTATTTTCGTTAATTTTAAAATATCAGCTCAATTATGAAATTCATAAAACTCGAATATCTTTTTAAATGACTTAATTTCATATAAAGTAAATTTTATAAAAGTTTTTATTTTATTTCTTTTGTATTTATGGAATATATATATATATATATATACATATATATATATATATATTATTTGTGAGGCGTTTTATATTATGAGCAAATGTTTTTTATCGGAACTTTTATAAAATTTACTTTATATGAAATTAAGTCATTTAAAAAGATATTCGAGTTTTATGAATTTCATAATTGAGCTGATATTTTAAAATTAACGAAAATAATTTCGTATGTTAAAAGCAGTTTAGCATGCTTGTTATATGAAAAAATAACTTTGTTTTAATAAAAATGTAAAAATAATTTAAAAGGTACAAAATATAAATTAACATTTTTCATTTTAATACATAAATTTATAAAAATTTACTTAAGCATAATATGGATTCTGCATAACTAGCAAAATTCTTGTTTTTTGAAGTTCTTTAAATTGTTAAAATCGAGCATTTGAAAATTGTATAAAAATTTATATGCAATAACGCAATTGTGAGAGTTTGAAATTTATTAAAAATAAAATGTGAGAAGACATTTTTAAAAAAGATAAGTTTATATAAGAAATAAATAAATTTCAATTAAAGATTCACAATATAAATTGCTTAAACTTGTGTGTGAAATGTATTTAAATACTTTGAGACATTGCTAATTCGCGAAAAAGATAATTGTTACTGATTGAGAGTTTATAATATAATCCAATAAGATTTTTTATTCTGATAATAAACAAATAGCAAAAATTAAATTTCTAATTTCCTGATAGACTTTGCATAAACTACTTTCGCACTTCAAAAATAATCTTCCTAGTTTAAGTTCTTTCCTTATTGTAAACCTTTTAATTGTTAAAAATGAACATATTTTGGCAGGTGTGTGATTAAATGCAAGACAACATTAAATTAGTTCAAGTCATGTACATATTAATTTGTTTTCATAAAAATTATGACTCACCGTACAGAACTGATTGAAAACAATAGGTGAAAAAAAAATCGCAAAAGGAATCATTCGAGAGAAAACACAATGTGTATCATTTAATTTGCAATAAAAACTCTTCACAAGAAATACCGCATGCTGAATCATTAGCTTTATTTTTCCAGTTGATTTATCAAAATTTGAATGTCAAATAAATGACATGCATGGTTATCAATATTAAATTTGCTCTCAAATCTTATTTAAAATTTTTTCAACCACAGTTAAAGAAATACTTTGTTTACTATGAATTAAAGAGCATAAATCACAAAAGAATTTTTTGTTAAATAATTCAGTAATAAAAATAAAATTTCGATATCTGGTATGCATTTAAATGTTTCATAAATGACTGATATATATATATATATATATATAATTCAATTATATAATAAGAATATTATACATATTCTCACCAAAATGTCTTTAATCTTATCCTCAACACTCATTACCAATAATCCAGTGTGAAGTAGGTCCAAACAAAAGTATGCAATACTTACAGAATACTCAAAAGGTGTGACATTTCTTTTGTTTTTATTTTCTCTACATTAAAATAGTAAATAAGTGTTCAAAAACTATATTACACTATTCAAATGCACGATTTAAGTTTTTTTTAAAGTTTTAAATTATAAGACCAACATTTTCATGTAAAAAAGTAATACAATGTGGTGTTTTCAATATTGAAATAAGTTATAATTCAATTAAAATTTCTTTGCATATGTTTTCTAAGATAAAATTGTGATAAAATCTAATTATAAAAACACTTTTCTTCGAAGAAAAATTTTTAATTGGATAAAATGTTTTAAGCGCTGCAAATTGAAATGCTAATAATGATTTAATGTAAAGTGATGCCTCTCAAATAATGTACATAATATTTCAGATTTCACAAGCCACTTTAAAAAGTTTCATAGTATTTCAACTCATCTTGGTCTTCGAAATAATTACCATTTTTATGGTGATTTAAGTATATATAGTTACCATAAATATAATCATTTAAATTTAGTTTATCATGAATAAATTATTCATGATATAGCATATACACTGCTGGACAATTGCAAAGGACGGATCATAAATTGCAATGTAGCATAACATTAAGCGAGACATGAGGCCTAGTAGGATAAAATATAGTTGCCACACTGTTCAGATATTAGAATAAAGAACATTTATTGTTCTGGGAAGTACAAAAGCTGAGAAACATCTGAAAGAAAAAGAGAATATTTATTTGATGTTGCATGCGGAAAAATGGAACAATACGTCTAAAAGTCAGCAGGCACCTTGAAGAAAGGTATCAGTACGGGATATGTCCACCGTGGAGTGTGATGCAACATTCCACACGTCGTATCATACTTTGCACAACATTATCCAGCAGCTGTTGAGGCAATTTATCCCATTCCTCTGTGAGGGCACGGATGAGTGTGTTCTTTTTTGTCGGAGGATAGTTTCGACCAGCAACTTGCCTCCCCAAAGCATCCCACACATTTTCAATGGGGTTTAGATCTGGAGAACGTGATGGCCATACGTGGCGTTGAATACCCTTGCTGTCTAGACAATCCTGAACAGCGAGTGTTCAATGACATGTTGCGTTGTCGACCATAAAAACAAATTTATCACTGACAGCACCACAGAAAAGACAAACATGAGGAAGTAGAACTTCATTAATGTATCGTTGGCCCGTCATAGTCCCATTCGCAAACACATGTAGGGGCGTGTGCCATTGTTCCTGATGCCGGCCCACACCATGACACTGCATGTCGGATATCGGTCCCTTTCCTGGATATTTTTTAGACGATAAGCAGTACCACTCTCGCGCCAGATCAGTTGGCGTCTACAATCCGATGACAGACTGAACTTACTCTCATCTGAAAACAGTACGTATGCCCACTCCTGTCCAATCCAATTGCGATGGTCACGACACCATTGCAAATGGGCAGTACGGTGCTGTCTGGTCAATGGGACACACACAACAGGTCTGCGGGCGTATAATACTCCTCCCCTCAAACGTCTGGCAACAGTTTTTTGGGAGATCTGCTTTCCTGAGGCAGCAAGAAACTGATTTGCCACTTGCTGAGCTGTGGTGCGTCTGTTCTTTTTTGCTGATAGGAGGATATATCTGTCTTCTGCAGGCGTCGTACTTCTAACACAACCTCCCCCGTGGCGCCCACAACACATTGTAGTAGTTTTAAATGACTTCCACAACCGTGAAATAACGCTGTGAGCGATGTCGAACTCCCAGGCAGCATCTGTTATTTTTCGCCCTTCGATCTTTCCAATAATTCAGCCAAGCATAAAATCATCTAAGTGATGTCGGAAAGACATTACAAAAATTTGAAGTTCGTCTATTAAATCTTTCCTGTAAAACTTTGACTTGAAACAAGAAGTGTCCACACGCGTCAAAACCTTTAAAGCTCTTATGAACGCTATTACGTGATGAACAGACGTGGAAAAAAATTTGCATACGCATGCCTCTTCTTACTATATCCCGCACTTATTCTAATTTTTCACATTTTGCTTTCTTTCATTTTGTGGTTGCTATGGATGATAGTGTTATCCGTCCTTAGCAATTGCCCAGCAGTGTATAAGTATAAATTTTTATTCTGCAGAATCAGAAAAAATAGTCTTTTTAATAGAAATTCATTAAGAATATTATAACGAAATCAGACTAATACTAACAAGATATAGTAATTACCAGCAGAAACATAATGAACATTAAAAAGAGGACAAATCAAGCATAATTTAGACAAACACCCACGACTGTTTTTTTTTTTTTTTGCAAATATAATGAAAAGTGAATTGACTTTCTATTGTAACAAGCACAAATTCCCCGAGATCATCTTTACCAAAATAGAACAATGTTACATTTCCTAAAGAATATTTTTCACACTAGTTGTAGGATAAAAACCATAGAACAGTAAAAAAGACGTATACATAACATTTTGAAATAAAAAAATATAAAGAGCTTTAAACTGTCTTGAAATATGTAAAATTATATTTGAAAACAATATAGTTAATCTTTAAAAATTAACTAGTTATTCTTAACTAAATTAAAACAAATCCCAACATACAAGGAAAACTTATTGTTAAAAATTTTTCTTTCAATTCATACTTTGGAAAAATACTATAATAAAGCGTTGTAAAATTCCTCAGAAAACGTAATTAATCAGACGTATAGTAAAAACAAAATGGTCTTATACTTTACAAGTTGTTCACAGTTCAAGAATAGTAATTCTCTCATCAAAAGAACTTCACTTCTTTTTTAAACACAAATAAAACATACATTTAAGGTTTTTAGCATTTTGGTTAAAAAAAATACTGAATTCAATAGGTTTCTAAGTAATCTGCAATCTTAACATAAATTTATTTTGATCAATTTCCCTAGACGTTTCCTATGTGCTTCCACTTTCAATAAGAAAAAGTTATAAATCTTTGTCTCCAACATATAATATTTAGTCTATACTTTTATCTACTCTTTTAACAAGCTCTTTCAGTTCATTAATTTTTAGTAAACATTAATCTAATTCACTTCATTTGTATTTAAAAACAAGATATTCTGTTTGACATTCTCTAGAATAAACACCCTCTAAAACAGATTCCGCAGTTTCTATAGTTTCTTCTGAGAAAAATTTGAGAAGGTACTTTTTAAAGGAAAATTTCTAATTAAGCATAAATTTTTGGTTTCAGTAATACTAAAGGTTTATTTGGTGTGATAATTGTGACTCTATATTCTTAAATTTTAAATTAATAAGATAAGATGAATCATCACTACCCAATGTAAAAGAGTGGTTAATTATTAAAAAAGAATTGCAAAATATATCAGTCATTCATTACATGTGTGAGAGAGAACTAGTTTTCATATTGAAATACTAGGTAAGACTGAGTTTGTTTAAAGATCATAGTAGCATTTTTTGCTTTTAATAAGATGTTTCACATTATCTAACATACTATAACACAGCAAAACATGAATGAGAGAAATCTTTCTTTTGATATTTTACGGCCAATATATCTTTTTTTAAGAGAAAACGTTATTCAGCAACTTACAATGAAATGGTCAGATTCAAGAGCACTGAATGAATTTTTATCTTAAGTGGTACAAAGATTTCAAATCCTAGTCATTCACACAGGATTTGTTCAAAATAATGGAATACATATACAAAAAGTGTTTTGCATCCAATATGGTACAAGAACATCTTCAGCAGTTAAAACTACTTGAATTCTCCTTGAAATAGACATATACAAGTTCTGCAAGAGGGATATTGTATCATTCCTCAGGCAGAAATTTCTTTAACTCACAAAAAGATACAGGACTGGAAATTTTTTTTTCTTTTCCAAAGAAAACAATACGAGTTCTGATGCTCTTGAAATTGGGTGGTTGAGAAGTTCGACAACAGTGAATCTGAAAATAATCCTCTTAATAAGAGCAATCTGAAGATCAAAACAATGCGTCTGCATTCAGAATCAAGTTAATTGCATAAAAGTGATATAGTCACTGCTTGTGACCAGTTTATGTAAAATAAGATCAACTCCAAATCATTGTGGAAGCATTCCCATGATTCATTTTAGGAAAGAGTCTGGAATGTAGATTTGTGCATGGGTGTGCTACACATTAACTCGTTTTGTGATAGAAAGAGGAAAATTATATATTGGAAAACAAGACGTTTCCAGATCCTTATTCTACTTTTAATGATCCTTGTATCACTGTAATCTCGGCTTCTAATTCATATAAATGACAAATGACTTTCCAAACAGTTGATATATCAAGAAATTTTATTTCCAACTACAGTGGTGGCCAAAATTGTGGATACTTTTGGAAATTATGTTTTTGAACTTTGTATGTTTATGGAAAGCATTACGTTTCACAAAATGCAAACTTGTATACATCATTTTAAAGAGAATTTATTACTGAATTCAATACAAAACACAAAATTCAATTATTTACAATGCAAAAAAAAAAAAAAAAAAGTTGAACGATAATAATTATCGATATACATTAGATAATGATGATTGCAGTGAGTTATCAGTACTTAGTAGAGTACCCTTTATTTTTGATTACAGCTTCACATCGACGTTTCATTGAGCTGACAAGAGTTCAAAGCTCTTCTTTCGTTATTACACGATGTCAGGAAAGAATTATAGCCTCAATTAGTTCCCTTTTATTTGATGGACGTCTCATTCGGACAATAGTTTTCAAACGGTGCCACAAATTTTCAACAGGATTGAGGTCAGGACTGTTTCCTGGCCATGACAACAAATTAATACTCTTTGTATGAAACCACTTTCGATATTTTGGCCATGTGGCAAGGAGCAGAATCCTGTTGAAAAATAAACTAAGTATTGTTGGGAAAGAGATCTTTGATGGAAGGTAGAAGTTTTAGTTCTAGAAAAGTGTCAATGTATTTTCTGGCATTTAGTGTCCCATCGATGACATGAATGCGACCAATACCGTCTGCTGACATGCATGACCAAATCATAACACTAACTGGGTTCTTCACAGTTGCTTGAATGCAGTCAGGATACATCTCTTCTCCTATTCTACGTCTTACATATTTTCGCCCATCACTACCGAATAACGATAGCTTAGTTTCATCATTCCATATAACTTGTGACCACTGATCATCTGTCCAATTAATGTGTTCTTTTGCTAACTCAAGTCTTTTTTTTCGTTGCTGAAAATTAAGATAAGGCTTTTTCAGGAATTCTACCTCTTAGTCCAACATCTATTAATCTGTTCCTGATTGTTCTTGAACTGACAGAAACACCAGTATCATTCAGATCACTTCTGATGGCACTTTCCTATCTTGGAGAGTCTTTTTATTCTTCTGTCATCAAAAGATGTGGTGCATCTTTTCGGCCTTTTTTTTTAATTGAAATTTGTCTCCTGATATCGTAAAGAAAACTTTCGGACTTCAGATGTAATCACTGAACCACCCAACTGTCTTGCAATTTCAGCATAGGAAAGACCACTTTCTCGTAACAATTTTACATCTCTAACATTCTAGGTGTGTCCAATCTACTCTTTTATGTAATGTCATTGCTTCTTGACTAAATATTAAAAATTTTTACAAAAATTCCTACTTGTAATTATTGCAGTGTAAAACAGGTCCTCCTTCTACAGAACAAAGCAAAATAATGAATTGTTTCAAGTGTAAACATGATGTCAGCTTCTACAGGCAACATTTGATTGGTTCTCAGAACAAGAACAGTGGTTGGCCAGGAAAGCTTGACATTACAAACCACTTCATAACTGTGTTTTTTATTTATATTAAAGTACATATAACTTTTTTTTGTATTGCAAATAATTGAATTTTGTGTTTTGTATTCAATTCAGTAATAAATTCTCTTTAAAATGATATATACAAGTTTGCATTTTGCGAAAAGTAACATTTTCTATAAGCATACAAAGTTCAAAAACATAAAAATTTCCAAGTGTCCACAATTTTGACCACCAATATATATGGATAGATACTGAGTTCTGTAAATGATCATATAGCTCAGCAGTCGATTCAGCAGCTGCAGTTTCCATTATAGTGGCCACAATTCTCCCTTTGTTTCCAAGAGTTTGATTTTTATTCTACATTTCTATCTCCCTAATATTTTGCCATGATCATTGAGAGGAGTGATGAACTTCCAAACAAGCCTTTTGATAGTCACAAAAGATATGTCACTGAGATTACTGATATATTGACTACACGAGCCTACTCTTTGCCTTACTTAGATCTCACACAAGTATTTCATTTTAGCTTCAACCAAAACGAAACTAAGCAAACAATGAATGATGTACAATACAATGAAACATATGAGACTATAAGCAACAATGGAAAAAAAATAGTCACATAAAACTAGTTTGGTACTATTAGATACAGAGGTCACTTTATTTTGGACAACCCCTGCATATCTTAGTTGCACATACTAGTATGAAAGAACACTTGAACATCTGAAATAAATAATTTTGATTGATATGATGCAAATTAAACGCTTTCCAATTATTGGTTTGAAGTCTTAGTTTCTATAAACTAAGGCTCTTGTTAATTCCACTTGTTTAAATTTCATGAAATTACTAATCCTCATAGCAATTCTTTATATACACATTTCATAAATAATACAAGCTTTTAAATCTTTGTATTATTTTTTTTAAGTTCTGAAACGTTTGACAGAATTTTGAGTACTCAGATTTTGTCGCTTTGTATACAACCTATTTATTTTTAACCTCATTTTTCGTAGTGAACATAATTAAAAAATTGAATGACAGATTTTATCTGACGACATGTCATTTGTTCATAAACTTAAAAGGAACTATTTAACAAAAACAAGGAGTAAAATATTATTAACAATTTTAACAAAAAACCAGGAGGAAAACATTTTTGTAATATTTCCTGTCTTTTATTATTATAAAGATAGGAGGTAATGTATCGAGAGCATGAGGAATTATTCAGATCAGAAAAACAGAACTGAATTTATAATATATTTTATTGATTATGAGCAAATAATGAAATAAAATATAACTTTCTTCAAATGAATGTCATAAAAACTCGAAAACTTTTCAAATGTAGAAGTTATAAGAGACAAGGATTACAAAAATGTCCATTGTTTATGACTGTTCTGAATTTAGAAATATCCATTAAGGAAGGTAAAACTACATATTTTAACTCCAATAAATAATATTTCTAAATTATATGAAGAATGTATTTAAAAAGTGAAAGGTGTTCTTACACACATGCAAAGTTAACAGACAAAATTTATCTGCAGCTATAAAATAATCAGTTAAACTCAGGATTCAGAAAATACAAATGGTTTATTTTTATTCAATACAGAGAAGTTCAAAAATTTTGAAATTATTTATCTGATAATTATGCATAGTAATACACCATTTCAACAATAATTGCTATAGGCATAGAAATGAAAATTTTACAAGTCTAAGCTCTCATAATTAAGGCAGATGAAAATAGACTAGAGATGATATTTACAATTTTATTGCCATTGCACACTTTAAAAATATTTGAGTTCAATAGAAAAAATTAGTCGGCTTCCATTCTAAAACACAATACACAATATATACATTATATTCTTTATAGTGATTTAAATGGATTGCAAGATCTGAGTAAAGAGTTGCATTCTTTTTCTTTAATATTGTAACATAAATTTCATGTCAAAAAATGGATTTTAGTGATAAAACAATCTAAGAAAGAATAATAGTTGATAAAATCAAATTTTTAATAACAGTGAAAAAAGTGAAGTTAGTCTGAGAAACCAAAATAAATACAGAAAAAGTTGCATATCTGCATATTTACATTCTTAACTATATATTTAAATAATTTATAAAATTAAGATGTGACTCGCATGAAATAACATACGAGAAACTTTAAAAAATTCTCCCCATTGCAGACTAGCAATCCTAAGGCCATAAAAGAGCAAATTTACACAACAGAGAATCCAAAAGTTTATTATTGGAAATACTTATTACTCTAAACTACACATTTTTTAATAATTACTATTTTCTATATATCATTAATATTGCATTACTTTTAATAACCATAAAAATTTTTTTAACAAAAAATATTAATGTTCCAATTAATGAGAAATAATTTAGCAGGTTAAATAATTTCTGTTTTTTGATTACTTTTAGTATGAAATAAATGATAAATTTCTTTTCAATATTTCCAAACTGAATAACATTTAGGACTTTGGTATTTCTAAATGGTTCATAATTTTGTTAAAATCTAATGCTCAGTTTTATTCAGAGTATAAATTTGTTTGATAAATAAGTTATATTGTGCACATTCTCTTCATATACAATCTGTAGAATCAGATAATAAAATATATAAAATATGAATTTAACAGCATATTGAGCTTATGTAAACCAGTTTACCACAATATATACTAAACAAAAATGATTGTATATAATTATATATAATTACATATTATTTTTTTATTAAGTGAATGTAAGTTTTCAATAATTTAGATTAAAAATAATAAAGTCTAGTAAGACATTTTTTATTCATAAAAATCTGAGAACTTTTTTGAATATTTAAAAAGGTAATGAAATAGCATGCTTTAAATTTGTTCTCAGTAGTTATTTGGTAATCAAACCCAAAAGCAAGATAAAATCTATTTAGTTATTCATAGAATATTCTATTGTTTTATTTACTATGAGAATTCAAATAATGGAAAACATTTCTTTTATAAGATAAATGTACAGGAAATTGAGAAGATGCAGATATTAAGCAATTAAATATAAGCTATAATACAATGTTTTGGATATACAAACCTGTGGTCCATTACTATTTTTTTTTCTTTTAATAGAAGTATTTTTGGTTTTATTAACAAACTTGTACATAAATAATTTTATTTTTTTGATATTTTTATGTTAAAAAATTTATATTTAACAAAATATTACTTTTTAACAAATTAAAATATATTAATTTTCATCAGATTCTTCATCAGGCTCTGTTTTCCATGTAAATTTATAATTTTCTTCTAATTTCTTATTCCGTTCAATTTCTTGTATTGTTTCTTGCTCACCAGTCTGAAATATAATACCAGTTTAAAGCTAAGCATCATTGGAGCTATTTTGAAAATCATATTTTCTAACTAAAATGACATTTACATTTTTTAAATACTTGAGTCTAAATTATTTCATACAATAATTAAATAGTTTAGAATGGAATTCCATTTAAAGAAAATTTTTGATATAAAAATCAATATAACCTTTTAATGAAATATTGCTTTTTATAGTAACTAGGAAATTTTTATAAAATTCAGCTTTATGCAAAAAGATTCAATAATTTTTCATTTTAATCATTTCTCAAATTTGAAAATATACAAATAATATAAACATCTTACATAACCTCACATTAGTCTAATAAATGATTACTGAAATTTTACTGGAAACTGAAGAAAGAAGTACAATTTACATTTTTAACTCAAATATTTTATTTTGCTTGACATTACTAACTTCAACGAATCCACAAATTGTAGTTATTTTAAAATGCAATAAACATTTATATGAGCAAATGCGTGATTAAGGAACTTCAAACAGTAAACAAATTTTTCAAAAAATATATGAACTAATTGGCAAAATAAATTAGTTTTAAACTATAAATTAATATAGAATAAAAATATGAAAATAGTTAAAAGGATCAAATAAAATAAAAATACAATACAAATTACTGAATCAGACCAAAAATATGGAAATCTATCAAACATTTATAATATATATATAATTTATATAAGAGTTAATGAATAAAATGTAAGAAATAAAGACAAAATGAGACAGTTCAAGAAAGCTGTATATATTTACTTCATCAAGAGTTTTATATAATTACACATCATGACCATAAGTATTTATTTCTAAAGAGCAGTGTTTTACAACAAGATCACAATTAACTCTTTTCAATGTTTGAATGTAATACTTATATTAGTAGACTTTAGCAGAAACAGGGTATGAGATCTCAATTAGAGTAACAATTGGTAGGTTTAGCCTGCACGAGACCAGCAATGAAAATGAAGTAAGAGCAGCAAACTCTGTTACAAATAATAACATGGTTTTCACACAGATGCATACATAAGGAAACATGGATTTCTCCAGATGGAAAGATGAGAGATCAAAATCACCATATTAAAATTGATAAAAAGTATCCTTCTGATGATTTAGATATCAGAAGCTACAGGGGAGATAATTGTGATACTGATTCCTTTTTAGTGATAATGAAGTATAAACAAAGTTTAAAGACTGGAAATACAAAAGAAGAAAATCAAGAAAAATTGAATGTGAGGAAATTAGGTAATAAAGAAACTGAAGCTAACTACTGCAGAATTACAGATGTAAATATAGAAAGTGAATGCAATAAGGAGATGGATTCAATTGAAAACAAATGGTACATTATATATATATATATATATATATATATATATATATATATAATAAATTAATTTCGGTAAGAGAAAAAAAGAATGAAGCAAGAGTAAAACTATTAGCTTGTTACAAAAGAAATAATGAAAAACTCTATAGACAAAAGAAAATATTGGCTAAGTACAAAATACAAGCAAAGAAAAGGACCATGAAAAAAAAATAAAGGATACAAGTGGAGGAACTATCTGTGATGGGGTACATCTGCAGAATATATTCAAAACTTCTATAAAAAGAAAGTACCATTCACAAATTTTTATCATGGAAAAGTAGAAAATTACTTTGAAAAAATGAACTCATTAACAGATAGAACATTTCAAAATTTTATTAAATAGAAATGAATAAATTGATCAGAATAGAGGATGATTTAGAAATCTAGGAGGAGAATAACTGACCCTATAAAGTTGGAGGAAGTTGCGTAGTGAAAAAGTTCCTGGAAAAGATACAATTTGTCCAGAATTATTAAAGTATGGTAGCAACAGTTTGTGTAAAATAAATCTTTGGTTTACTGAAAGAAATTTAGGAAAAAGAGGTACTGTCAAGTGGGGGGGGGGTATGAAACAGTGCAATAATTTCCCCACTTTTAAAGAAAGGAAATAATTTAGAATGCAGCTACTATCTGAGAATCTCTCAACTTAACTTGACCAATAAAATCTTAATGAAAATTATAGCTAATAGACTTAAGCCTCCGATTAAGAGAGAATTGAGAGACTACCAGTGTGGACTTAGGGAAAATAGAAGTCAACTGTAGATTAGATATTCTGCAAAGAAATAGCTTGGAAAAATGTTATGAAAAGAGAACAAATGTATACCAACTTTATATTTCTTTTGGGCAAGCTTATGGTTTAACAGGGTACAAATGCTAAAAGCTCTTTGCATGAATTTAATATCCTCAGAAAAGTGATTAGATTAGTAAAAACATATACAAAGGCAAAGGTTCAGAATAAACTATCAAAAGAATTCCATATAGAAACTGAATTGCGACAGGGAGACATGATCTACAATTCAATTTAAAGCCTGGATGCACAACACATAATGAAATAGAGGAAGTACAATTTTAAACAGAAAGAAACAAGTTTTGGCATTTGCAGACGATGCAATTTTGATAGCTAGAAGCAAGGATGCTTTGATTGAATTATTTAATAAGTTAGAAAAGCTGATGTTTTAGATCAGAAATAAATATAAAAAAATACATGATAAACACAATGTAAAGTAACCAATACAGATACTGAACTTAAGATAAATGAAGAAACTTAGTTTGAAAGAGCATACAGAATTTAAATATTTGAATTCAATTGTCACAGAAAATATTGATATGCCAGAAGTCAAAGGATTAAAGAGAGTAATCACAGCTGTTTTGCATTACAGAAACTAATATCTAAAGGGATGATAGGTAAGACAAAACTCTATTGATGTATAAAACTGTGATCAAACCAGCTATTATTTATAAATCAGAAATTTGGATTTTAACTCTAGAACTTGTGGTACAAAATGTTAATAACCCGGGTAGGAAGATTGTAACAGCCATATTTGAAACAGCTAAAAATGGTGATGCTTGAAGGAAACAATACAAATGGAAAAATCAAAAACTGTTTAAAGAAAGATATAATAAATCATATAAAATCAAAAATACACATAGAGAGAATGAATGGCAATCCATGAACAAAAATTTTTTTAAAAATCAGTGTCAATGTCAGAGAAAATGAAAAAGTCCAGGAAAAAGGTGATTCAAAGAGGATGAAAATAATCTCAAGAGCATGAAAATAACAAATTGGAAAGCTAAGGCATGAAACAGACTGCCATGAAGTCAAATTGTTATGGAGGCCATGGTCCAACATGGACTGCAATGGGAGGGAGTTAATTTTCTGGATTTACAGACTACTAATTATCATTAAAAAAAATTGGGTCACTTTTAATCACTTCAGCATCAATTCTGGCACACAAAAGCTAATTGATAACCTATGGTTTAATGGATTTTGGATTACTACTGCTTTCCAAGGTGTGAATTTAATCAATGAATTGTAGGCTAGAGGAATGACCATTTAACTTTGCTCTAAGCATACAGGACATTTAACATACAGGAACTGGGGACACAATCAACTTATTTTTCAATGCTTTTTTAATCCATTCTGTTACTGATAAAGTACTTTCAAGTGAATGATGTAAAAACCATTTTAATTAAAAACCTGAAGTTTTGGCTCATAAATCATATAATCTAGTCTTTTTAAAAAGCAATTTATTATATTTTACTGTTATAATTTAAAAACTAGACTGTTTTTGGCAGAGATATTTCTATTAGATATTTTCCTTTAGCTTTATTTAGTAATAAACCTGAAGAAACATATATATTTAATAATCTTTTTATGTTTATTTTATGTATTTATAGCATATTTGTTTGTATGGTGGTAAGTATAAGGGAAAAAATTTTTAGTACTAAATATTTTTCTAAAAATATTGATTTTATAATTCTTTTTATTGTACAAAAATAAAATCTTTTAAAACTCTCAACTCACTTGTTCATAATAATAAACTTACCAATAATGCTGTTATCATATTTTGAAACTGATTAGCTTCTTCATCAGTTAAATGATTATCATAGTAACCAGCTTTAATTATTTTCACTTCTATTCTCCGACCTAAATTAAATAAAAGTTTTTTTACATGCAATAGATAATTTAATCAGTAATGCTTAGTTTATCAGACACTTACGCATACCAGTATTCAATAAGTTATCAGATCATGAAGAAATGAATTAATAATCTCAAACAAGCATCTTAGTCATGACTTTAAGAAACAATTGTACATCCAAATAATTAAGAATACTGGCAAAATTGTACTAAATAATTCAAACATATAGAATATGTAAAGATAACAACTATCATTCAACAAGCACAAAAGCAAAATTTAAAAAAATACAAAAATGAAATAAATAAAGCCAATTACATATATTTTTAAAAATTTCTTAATGTTACTCCCTTTAACTGGTTGAAATAATTTAGAAGGCACACCAACACCGTTTTTAAGAAAAACTAAAACTAAAGAAATAAAATATTTTTATTTATTAAGAATTTATATTGGACAATCCTATTTTCAGAATTTTAAGGGATGCACATTTTTCCACTTAATCAATGATTCTGTGTATATTTCTTGGCAATACAACAATTACAAATTCACTGCATTCTGTTACATACCTCCAGTATTTATACCAGATTTTTCCAAATTTTCTTTTATGGCTTTTTCTAATTTTTTTTGTTGTAACTGGTCTATTTCATAACCCCTTGTTGAAGAGCGCACTTTATCCAATCTTCTGATTAACACTTGAAGCTCATCATCACTATCTGCTTCATCCAAATTTTTTTTCTTTTCCTCATTTCCTAGAGCTTTTTTCTTGTCTACAAAGATTACACATATATATTTATGTTTAAAACGTTAAAACGAGAATTCCCACACCTAAATCATAATGTAATTTTAACCTAAGTTGTTTGATACAAGAATACTTTAACTTGAAGTTAATACCATCATGGTATGGACAATTTCTAAAATCAGAGAAAAGAGAATTTTTAAGGGTATCGTAAACCACCATGTTGACCATTTGTAAGTTGGGTTACTTTATAATTCGATAATATTTTTTTTCCAGAGCAATGTGATTTCATAGTTTCATGCAAAATAAGATTCCCAGAGATGAATATACAGTATGTTTCACAGAATCAATTTGTAAACTTCTAGATAATCTAGTTTTAAAAAGAAATTGGATTAATAACAAAAACAATTTGCTCCAATAAACTGAAAATAATTAGAATTATTTAAAAAGAAATTACTTAGGATCAAAAAAAAAAAATCAAGTGTACATAATAATTTGACTTCCGAAGTTATTAATTACTAGGGATGAGCACAGCAAGTATTTTTTAATTATGAAGTACTTAAGACAAAATTGAAATTTTTGAGCAGTTTAGTAAGCAAAACGATAATTTAGAAGAATTAAAATTAATACTCTTGAAATGGGTTTGGAGCAAAATTACCATACTATTATTTACAGGATCAAAATTTTATGAGTAAACAAAATTATATTTGACCAAAATAATAGTAGAAAAACAGTAGGAATTGTTTTCCATAAAATACTTTGCTTTCCACTGAGGCATATTTCAGGATTTTTATTAATTTTATGTAAAACTCAAACTTATCTGATCACACTTCTATTCATAATATTTGTCCATATGGTAGTTATAAAAATTTTACTTAAAAAATAGATATTCATGGAATGAATTAGATTATTCATCTCATTATCTTAAAGGATTCGTACAGATTTCCAAGAATCAAATTCCAGGAGTTTTCCAGGAGTCAAATTAAAAATTTCTAGGAGGTATTGACATTCACTTTAAATAATTTTTTTATTTTATTTTAAAAATTGTTCTTAACTAAATATACATTTAATTATGTACACACAATATTTTTCAATCCTTTCTGTTAATAATAAAAATAATTAAAAAACATTAATGATTATTTCAAAAGCCTTCAATGAATTTACAGCTACAACAATTTTTTTTAAAAATAATCATTCATATAATACTGAATTATACATTGTATAAAATAATGAGTAATTTTAGAGATTTTAAACATTTCCAATAAATTCAGATATCAAATATTCTTTTAAAAACTTTTGCATTCAACTTTTACACAATGCATGAAAATCTCCAACAATAAACGACAACATTGGTTTATCAGTTTGATAAAGTGTCAGAAAAGGTTCTACTTCCAGAGCAACATAAAAAAAATGGCATTGAGCAGAAAAAAGTACATCTTTTGTACACTTCTGCACAATATCAAAAGTTTTGGTAGCAGGATTAGGAAATTTTTTTATTTCGAACAAATGACATATGTTTTAAGATACAGTGACATTTCGAGCAATCTGTTGAAAACACATATTTTCTAACCATGGATGTTTGCAAAACTTTAAAGGTAATTTTAAGCCTGGGTCAAGGATATCAAAGCCATCCCTATGAGCGAGTGAGTCCTTAAAAAGTATGTAAACTCTACTTGCTGTTACCTCAACTTCTGGAAATGAACATCCACAGCTGTAACCGTTGTGTAGAATGTGTAGGCTGCAAATTCCAATATTTTTAATGTTCCCTTTTTTTAAAAAAATCGGCCAATTTAGTCAAAACAGATCAGTTTACATGTGGGCTATCCGTTGACAACTGGAGCAATATACTTGTACCTAATTCTTAGCACTTCTCATTAACTTTTTTAAACAAAATATCTCCAGTTCAATGACTTAAAAAATGGATGAGTAATACAGTGTTTTAATTGTATCACTATCCCAAAATCTTACATGGCAGTATAATTGTTTTGCCTGAAGATTATAATTAAGATTTCATTAAAGAGAAGCACATTAAAGAAACATTCTTAACTTTTTCTTTCAATAAGTTGGAAAAATAAGGTGAAATTCCAAAAACTGTTAAATAAGCACACTTTTCAGCATAACTGAATTGCTTTGCAATAGCACTGCCTGGAAACATTGCTTGAAAGAGGCAATTTATTATGCTACAAGAACTGCAGCTAAATCCATTCTTTAAAAACTTAAAGAGTCATGAGAATTTCAGCCTTTAAAACTTCTTTTGAAGAAACAAATGAATCTAAAATTTCAGAGCATGCTTTGGGTTCACATTCTTTAACAAGATCAGCAACAGTGAAAAAATATTTTAAATGAGTAGATTTTTTTAGCAGATATTGCTTGTTCCCTTTCATATAAGATTTAATTATTGATTCACCCACATTTGAAATACAGAAGTCTTTCTTGCAAAAAAGACAATGGTTATGTGTTTTTTCTGAACCACACAAAAGCCAATCTTTGTATGACTTTTCCAGAGTCCACTGGTCATTGAAAAGACACTTTCCACCAGGCATATTAAAGAATTTATTTCAGTCTTTACTTCATTAATAAACAAATTTATCCTGATTCAATTAAATTAGATGCAATTTGCATCAAAGGAGGCATGGAAAGTGTGTTTTAAGTCAAAATTTTTATATTAAAATATTAATATTCAACAAATTTTATACAAGGAATTAACATATAAGGAAAACAGCAGCAAATAGAAAAAGAATCAATTAAAATTGCCCGTCTAATTGGCGCAATTTATTGATTTTTTGGTGATCACTTCACTTCACATAATGCATAACTTCACTTTACATAAATATAATAACTTCTAAACCGAATTATCATGTAATTATTATAGCTGAACTAGATCTTGACTTGTTAATACAAGTCAACAGCTAAAAAATACAAAAATTTAATATTGATCGTACCTCCATCTAGTGGCAATAATAAAAACTAATACTAAATTATTGACAATTTTAAAATATTAAAACAAAATTAAAAAAGTTATAACATTTTCCAGAAAAAAATGCAAAAAGGTAAAAAAAAAAAATTCCAGGAGTAATTCACTATTTTCAAAGAGTCAAATCAGAAAATTCAGGAGTTTCAAGGGCCCTTAAAAAAATGTTTGGAATTTAAGGAGTTTCCAGGAGTTGTGCGAACTCTGTTAAAATTAGTTTAATTTGGTGGTTCTATGGCCTGTTTAGTGCACATGAGAGAAAAATCAACAAAGTCAGTTGATTGTTCAACAAGAAATGGATTCAAATCTAGAATTGTTAAACAGAAGAGCACTCAGTTGTCAGACAAATATTTAAAAAATGCAGCACACTAAAAGAGCCATTTAATGATTTTTTTCTTAATTTATGGTTATTAAAGGCTTTCTTTATTGATGAAAAACTGTAAGACGATTAAAAGTGATTTAAATATTTAATAAAAATTAATTTTTATAAGATTTTGTGTTAAGTAATGTTATATACAAGACATTCTAATTATATATATAATTTAATGTATAACATATTTAGTAATAACTTAAACAACACATCAAAATTAATTTATACTTTTTTCAAACATGAAAATGAAGTTAATAATCAATGACTAATATAATTTCTTACCATCATTAACTTTACTCTTTTTTCTTCCAAGCTCTAATTCTGAAATTTCAGCTTTTTTAGCAATATTTGATGATTCTATAGAGATAAAGTTTTCATAATCATAGAAGAAAAAGCAGTTAATAACAAAAAGAAACTAATATGAACAGAATTTATAACTTAATTATTAACAAATATTATGTAAGACTACAAAATCTACAATTAAATTATAAAACAACTGTATGAATAAGCTATTATTACATAATTAAAACTTTAACAATGAAAGAATTAACAACAATACACTTTATTATTAAAATATTACTCAAAAATTATTGTGGATATTCATAACAAAGCTATAACACAAATGATCAAATAATAATTTTACGTAAATTTTCCAATAATAGTAAAAGATAATTTTTGGTTCTATATGCATTAAAACTTGACTTACTGTTTCATTCTGACTTTTTCTGTGGCAGTATTAGTTGTTTTGAAGAGAAAGGAGTTAAATTAAAACTTATGAATCTATAATAATCTTGAGATTAATAAAAAGTATCAACTTTAATTAATAATATCTACCCTCAGTTGTTGATGTAGTTGTAGATGATCGAGTTTTACTGATTCGTTTTGTAGCTTCAATGACATCCTTTTCAGCTTGGTGCAGCATTTTAAGAAGTGAATTTAACATTGATGTAAGCTTATTAGCAGTATTTTTATCGTCTTTTTTTTCTGCTTTATCATTTTCATTTGCCTAAAATCAGATTTCGAATAAATTGAAAAATAATAAAGAATGAAACTTTAAATTCACATACATTAATGTATTAAGAAATTATCTTACTTCATTTAAAAGAGCTTGAAAACGTTCCTGCAGCATATTTTTAACAGCAGCAAAATTTTCTGGGGTTAAAAATGATTTTAACTTTTCAAGTTCTATAAAAATAAAAAAGTAAATGACAAACAAAACTGAACACACTTTAAAATATTCACAATTAAGCAAAAATTAGTCCATTGAACTAATTTTGTTAGATTATTATTGTACATCTACAGTTTACAGAAGAAAAACAGAAATTTGATTTAAAAATTTTCTGATAAAGTTTGTAAGAGTTTTCTTTATTTTTTAAATAATCATTAAAAACATAGTAAATTTAAGCACTTAGAATTTTTGATTAAACTATAAAGAAAGTTTTAAATTGAATTTGTGAAATTGAGGCTAAAGAGATGGCAGCAAATGTGCTTTTTTACCGCTCAATGATGATCTTCCATAAATAATATAATAAATCATTAGTAAATATTGGACAAAATATATTTATTTCACTGAAAATTGATTTTTTATTATTTTTTTGCATAAATCATTGGTTACTTTTCCTTAATAACAGTAATCATTACAATAATAGAATTTAAAAAGAAATTTCAAAGATTTAAATAAAAAATTTAAATCATAAGCAACACATTAAGAGGAAAAAGTCTATATCACATGAGAAAAACTTAAAAGAATTACACAATATAATTAAGTCATTATTTATTAATCTAACTACTTTATTATGATAAATTTGACTTTTAATTTCCAAGTACTTAACCATAGCAAATTTGGATAATGCAATTATAACAAGATATATTTGACAATACATATATATTTCTAGTCAATCTAGAAGAATTAATTTTTATCAGTAGTTCTGGAAAACTCAGGAATTAAAATTAACAAAGAGTTAAATTTAATTTATTCTATATTATAAAAAAATACACACATAGTACACAAAAATTATTAATTAAGCATTTAGCAGATAAAAGAATTTTGGAAAAATTTATTTGTTGGTAAATAAGTTTGTATATAATACCAGAATAATCAAAACATGAAAGATAATTGAATTAAGTTATTAAAAGGCAATTGGTGTACCTGCCACTTTCTTTAAAAAAACAAATTTCTCCAGAAGATACATAGCTGCTGTACAGGTGAGCCTTGGACTGTAGTTAAAGGTTAATGGGTTTGGAACACTCATTGAAACCAAGCACCTTATAATTTTGAACTAGTCAAGTGATAAGGTCACACACAAGTTGGTACCCATTCTCTCCAAATTCATGCCACATCAGTAGAATTTTGGAGGTTACAGATTAATGTGGACATGACCACGACCCATGGAGGTCCAGCAACCCAGTGAGGGTGAATGTGTGTCACCACAGCAAGTGGGACTCCTCCAAAAGATAGTAATGACCCAAAATAATTTGAAAATTATAGCTTTTCAACAAGAATCAGATTAAGACATAATGCTTACAATGAAGCACACAGAATAAGCAAACTTTTGCCACAGATAACAAATTTGCTAATTTTCATCTTTAACAAAATAAATACAAAGGGAAAGCAAAAAGAAAGATTTTAAACTTTTTGAATGTAGAATGAAAAATTATCAAGAAATGATTTACATAAAAAATGAAAATTATAATCTTTAATTCAATTTTTTATTTACCTTTATCATATTCTTTAAACAAATAATTTTCAGCACTTTTTTTTGTATTAGAATCACTCCCTTCTGGTTTTGAAGCAGAATCTGAATTTTCTCCTACATAATATATTTTTAATGACAAAACAATTAAAAGGAAAGTTAAAAAAGAAATTGTATCTATTAGGTTAAATACAACATAAATGCATAATATAACTAGAAAACGAGAAAAAATTTCTTATTCAATTACATTTAAAATAATAGCAATAAAAAACAAAAATACGAAACTTTCAGTTTGCTGGGTAAGACAAGAAAAAACAAGATTTGCACTCAACATAACTATTAAACAAAAATAAAAGTACTCATATGTTTGATGCATCTACAAAGAGGAAAAATTTCAATAAGATGCATAATAATACAACGAAAAAAGTTTAATTGCAGACAACAGCATTCTAATACACTGAAATGATAAGCATACTTTACAGATTTAAGAATATTTAGACATTCAAAATCTTTACTTAAATATAAATTTAATTCAATCAAGACAATGGAAATTATATCAAACTACATATAAATATAAAAAATAATGAAAAAAAACCCCTTACATTCCTATTAATAGCTGTCATGATAATTGTTCACTTCTGGTTTACTGCAGAACAATGTAAACATAAAATTTTAGTATATATCTTTCAAATTAGAACTGAGAGTCAAGAAAGCTCTACTGAAAGCTTTTTGTACAAAAAGCCGCAAATTAAAAATAACCTAATTCCATTTGCTAAGGTCTTCAACTTTATTTATGAAGTCCAAAAAAACTTTTTATGAAGTTGAGATGTAATTCTTTAGTATCAAGAGTACTTACAGTTATCAACTGAGTATGAGCAAGGACATTATTTTCATATGCAATACAATGAACTTTTTCCTTTAATTGCATTTTTTACATCTATAGTCTTGTTAAAAAAATATCATTGTATGCAGTTGTTTTCAGAAATTATAGTGCCCAGTGATGAATCCCACAGTTAATTATATCTTCTGCTTTGAGCCCATAAGAATTTCAGAAGCACAACTTTTGCAGATAATTTATAAATCAAACTTAGTTTTTTGTACCCAGAAGAGTCAAGAAATGCTTTATTCATAGTGTTTTTCCTATTCAATAGATTCTTTAACAATTTTTAAATTGATACCACAGAATAGCTATGCTTTAATTAATTGAATTAGAAGGTGTGTGTATGTGTGCTTGTTTCGTAAGCTCATCAAGCTATTTCATCACCTTCAATAGCTATGTGGCTTGGAGCAGATAAAAATTAACTTGTTCCAAGTTGCCAATTCGTTTAGGAGGCTCCTACATTCCAAAAAAATTTTAGAATGAGTTAATAGTCAATAAGACTGCTTGACTGTGACAATAAATGAGAACCCATATACCCTTTTTTAAAATTTATTCTGAGTCAGTTATACCAAGTACTTCAGCTTGAAATAAAGTGGCATACTTACCAAGTTTTTATGATAGGTTAATTCTGAGAACTATACCATAAATTCAAATCCTGAGAGGTTGTTCTTTTTTTATCTAAAATCAGTGAACCACATAATATCATTGATATAATGAAATGTGCTGCCTTTCTCTTTTTCCTTAATAGAGAAAATTACCTTAAATAGTATGTTAAACATGCAAGTTTCTTCTATGATGATAATTAGAATAGGTAAATGAATTTTTGAAGGAATACTAATGACCTTTAGCAGTAAACTTTTCCAACCACTGCTTTTGCAACATCAGTCTACAGTCATTCTAACAGTACTACAGATAAAAATGTCCAGAGGGAGCCAGATCTAAAAGTTTGCAGATCTCTGTTTAGAGAAGAGGTTATAGCACTTGTTGCACCACTTTGAAAATAACAAGAAGCATTTAATCAATGATATGTAATTAAAACTGCAAGCATTATTTTTAGTAAGTATGTAAAAAAAACTTTAAATTTGATGTGAGAGATAAGATTTTGTAAATAAAAGTTAATAAATAAGCAGCTCTGGGGATTTTTACTCTTGAAAAGTCAACTTGTAAAGTTTAATATTTGAACACTTTTCCCTAGCAAAGAGTAAAAGAATCTGACTGTCTCACATTGTATGTGATAGCACCTGTGATACACAAGTAGATGTCTTTGTACTCTCCAGCCTATCCCTTACAATGGTTTACTGTATCATGCACAACCAGATCACAGAGGCATAAGTTATGATAGGTTTGAAAAGTGCAGTGTACTAAGGTTTACAGTCAAAAAGGCTGTAAACTCCAATTTTAACCAAACATTTGTATACATGGATATACATACAAATATAAATGCACACAATATTTGTTATTGTTAAAAAAAAAAGTAACTATTAAAACACTAGCACACAGTTAAAATGTGAATTTCACAAAAAATCAGTTTTAAAATGATTTTTCATGTAAATAAACAAAAGAAATCTTTACTGCTCTTTAAAGAACATTAAATAAGAGATTAATATGATATAATTAATGAAACAGGGGTAATATATATGACCAATTCCTTTTGTAAAGGCTACATTTTCAAAAATCTTGACATACATGAGAAGGATATAAAACAAACCATTTTCCCAAATTCAAACACCCTCAACAAATGTTCATTATGTGCTCCTTTGGTGACATCCAGAGGATATAATTGAACTCATCCCTAGTGTATTGTAGCAAGCAAAGAGGGTTCCTTAAATGCCAATACCAATAAAAAACAGTGTTTATTTCATATTATTACACAGCAATTATTTTCCATACTCTTCTGAAAACACATTACATATCTATAACGTAGGAGAAACTAGGACACAAGAACTGTTTCAAAGCACACAAGAGCGTTTTTCTTTCATTCCCCCATTTTGACAAGTCTAACCTCATGGTGCGTCATCAAAATTAGAAAGATGATGGACTCGTTCTGCAACCTGGAATACACAATACAAACTTGGTAAGTTTGCGATTCTTCTCACATCTCTCATATGTGTACTAGTTATACTTTTGAAAATATAGCTTGATCAAAACAAATGATCCTTTATGGTAGTCCTTTATTTTATTTTTTTTTATAGAAGTTAATTGATATTTCATTAACATAATTTAAACCATAATAAAGTAAATATATCACAATTTAAATTTCTAATCAAGGTTCTTTAGTACTGATTTATTTGAAAAGAAAATCTTTTAAATAAAATTTTTTCATTTCATATATATATATATATATATGCATGCATTATCAATTCATTATACATGCATATATTATTAATAATATTAGAAAGTAATCCATATTTTCTTTAAGAAATATAGAACTGGAATTAGAATATCTTTAATTTTTATGCATAAGTAATATCTATCTAAATTATGCATAGAATTAACCCATTTTCAACCAAAAGTAATGTAAATGGTGCATAAATACAACATTTTAATATTTTTTAACATATATTCTTCACTAATTTTATTCTTTTGCTTTTTAAAATGTTTTTGAAGATTCCCATTATATGTTAGCATCGTATTTTCCTGTATATAATCTGCGGATGTGTTAAAAAAGCTTCCAATTTTATTGTGCGTTTTATATGCTGCCATGGATAATCTGATAAAAAAATTCTCCACTAGAAAAGTTTACAATACAATTTTGAACGAAATGCTGTTTATGTTTCATAAAATAAATAACAAATGGCATAACAACTCAACTATAATCCGCACTGTCCAATTACGATCAAGAAAGCCAAGACAAATTCGGTTTCTTGGAATGATATTACAGTTACAATGGGCTAACATCATTTCACATTCTGTCTTAACAAAATATGCTCAGCACTGGAAAAATTTAAATTCATATATCATGTGGAAACGAAAATGCTTAAGTTACACAACAAATTTTAAGCTAAAAGCTATAGGGAAGGTAAATAAAAAAATGGCAACAAACACGTTTATGTAATGTGACAAACAAAGCATGCATTGTACAAAAGGAAAAATATATCCTACGCAGTTCGAAAATAACTCATTTCTTTAATTTAATTATTAAAGAAAGAAATATGTTTTATTTTTAAAATATGTCTAATATTTTTTGAAAAGTTATTAAGAAATAAAAATTTATAAGTTTTATAATAATCTTCTCGCATCTTGATCGATGTTGAGTTTTTATCTCAGTTTATCAGACTTTGCATTGAAGTGGATAAAAACAGATCTTTTTTTATAATAGGTATATTTTGTGTACAATTTATTATACTTTTAATCATACTGTGTATATTTATTTTAGTTGTTACCACATTATTCTTAAAAAAATGCCACGGAGTAAATGCCGTTTTCTCTTCTTTTACCCGTAAAAAGGTCTTGCGGATAATAAGTCACTGCCGATTATATACAGAAAAATATGGTAATTCAATTGGAGTAAATACTCATTCTGTTGTGACATGTTCAAAACAATCGATATTTTAAATTTTAAATAGTTATTGACAAATTCAACATTTTGAAAACTTTATAATAATGTCCCTTTAGAATTTATTGAAGCTGCAAAATCTGTACATCCAATAAAAAAAATGCTATAAAAATTTAAAATATTTTATTTAAATTTAATCAAAATTATTTACATGAAAATTAGGCAAAAAATTAGAACCAATTTTTTAAGCAAGATTTAAAAATTTTGTAGCAAACTGAGATCTTTAATTTGTGATTGCTTTTTTAAATTGTTAGAATTATAGTACATTCATGGAAGCTGTACAGAATTTCTAACATAAAATATGCACTTAGAATTTAAATCTCATAATGACTGCCTTTTAAAATCTGAATGCAAAAACAATCACTTTGGTAAATCAATATTACAAATTGGATAAGAAATGTTATCTATTATCCACAACTCTATAGTTAAAGACATACAAATTGACAGAATGAGACATACCATAAGTGAACATGAATACAGCCTATAAATAATGTGAAGTGTGCAAAAACCACATGATTTATTAGTACCTAAAATGCTAAACCCATTTGGATCCAAAATGTTTTGAACATTTCTATAAATAATATAAATATTCCACTAATAATACAATTGTTTAACTAAATGATTTGTTCACTTAATTGGACAATGGTGCATAAATATCTTTTAAATAAAATCTTTTTCATGAACAAAACTATCTTAAAGACAGTAAATTAAGTATATTTCAAATAAAATACCATATATTGCAAAATTTCTTATCTCTTGTCCTAATATGGGTTAAGATGCACAATTTTTAGGAATAAAATAAATCAGAATGTTCAAGTTAAAAAAAAATATAAACATATTTCTTACACTTATAGTGAGTATGTTCATTGATTTATTGAAATCCCAAATAAATTGATGACAAGCTATTATTATTATTTCAGGAAATTGGTTTCTTACACTGTTAGCCAATGATCATGAAAAGTTATATGAAATCAAAACTTTTGTGTAACAGACATCACAGGATTTGTTATGACTGATTCCTATGCTATGACTTCAATTGCAAATGATAGCCGATTTAACCATGGATAAAGTAGAGTCTGGATAAGGTAGAAACTCAAACTCAGAGACATTGCATTATTGTCATGTTTACAATTTATAGTAGTTGACTGTTTGGGAGATATTGACAGTATTCCTCATTAAAAGATATAAATTAAACATATTAAGTCAATTACAACATATTAAACATATTAAGTTAGATATAAATTAAACATATTAAATAAGTTGCTGGAACCATATTGTTTTTATCAAGGCATATTCACTTTGTCACCAGCTAAATTGTACACCTCTAATAGATATTGAGAGGTATTTTATCCTTAAGTTCCAGTTAGCTCAGTAATATTTTTCAGTTTTAGAGTTTGCATTTAATGATACTTAAGAATATCAGGTTCTATAGAATTTATCACATACTCATACCTTATTTCATAAACAATTATTTTCACATTTATTAAAGAAACTACATTTTTAAACTAGGTCACAAAAAGTGGAACATTGATGCCTATCCTGGTGACAACTACAACATTTATGTAGCTATTTATGGCAATACAATTTATATCTTAATTTAACACACGATCTTAACATTCTATAAAAACCCTTTCTGACAAAATTCTTTTTGATCATGAAATGTGAGCATATGTGTAGCAGAACTGAGGTAAATTTTAAGAATTGTCACCACATTTATTGTTTACATTAATATGTATCACACACTGATTGGAAATCATGCCTAGTAGTTCACCATTGTTGTATTAGTATTTGTTTCTTTTTTATCATTGTTGACCATATTGGAAATGGATTCACTTCATTACATGATGCCACAGATATAACAGTTATACAACAGAATAACCAGATATATATGACAGCAATACAATTTTATAATTTACATTTATTTTAATATATTTTATTTACATTTCTTTGATTTCAATCTTATGAATAAAATTTGACTATTTATGAAAATTAAAAGTGAATTAATGAAGCTAAAGAACTTAAATTAGCAATTTGATAACACAATTAAGTCTAAGACAAAGACAGTTTGCAAATCTATTTTCCTAAAGGGTAATGATCGTCCCCCCCCCCCAAATGACTTCCAGAATACTTGCACACACTACTTTCACCTTAAGAGCGTTTTCTTGATTGGAAAATAATATTCATATAGGTGAGGCATCTTCAATGACATATCCAATTACTTGACTGTGATTAAATATTTACACGTAACTTTCTGAGTATGCTTGGCAGTCAAGATTTGTTTTCAAAATGAAAAAGTCCCATTTTCTTAAAAATTTCCTTCTATTGTTAATGCTTGCAATCAATTTCTAAACAAAACAATAAGAGCACTTTTTGATATGTATCAAATTTTCAGAAAAAATGTTAATAAATTTTTCCTCGTCTGATGAAAGTCATGCATGGCAATTTGAAGTTCTACATTTTAGCAAATTTTTGAAACAAACATTTTTTGAACAAATTCTAACAAGTCAAGTTAAATTCAACTATATGATTTTTTTGTAATTTAATTTTCATTACAAATAATTCTCCCATATATCCTTTAAGCTAAATTTAAAAAAAGAAATCGTCAAGTTTTTTTTTTTTTATTATAGCAGGGTTTCAAATTTCTCTGTACTTAATATGTATCTGTTATTCAATTCAACAAAATGTTAATTAAAATTTTAAAATAATTGTGAAAAAATATTTAGTTATGTCTAATAATTAACCGTTAAAACTGATATAAAATATTTTTTGTCTGGTAAACTGATTTACTTTTCTTGTTTCTCAATATTTCTATGACTCAAAAATAGCTTGAGAGCTTCTCAACAAGTTTCTAATGAATAAAAAAACATTTTGTTTATAATTTAAATTACACTTTATTAATATTCATAATGGAACATTCTAAAAATTTATAGCATTAAAATTTATTAGTAACAAAGATTACAAAATATCAAAATAGATTATAAAATCACTAGGATTAAAACTGAAATTTTTTACGGCCTTATCATTATGTTCATTTGTTAAATTAACAATAATAAAAGAAGAAACTTAGAAGATAAAGATGGAAATGCATAAAAGTTTACACAAAAAAAGATTTCAAACAAATCACTTTTTTACCTGGACCTTAGATTTTTTTTTACATCTGAACAAAAATTTTCATCATTGTACATCACAATTTATAATTATAGTAAATACTTTTTACTATGTAAGAAAACAATTTTCAAAGAATAACTTTGAAAAATTATCAAAAAATATGAAGACATATCTTCAGAAAAATTTTAATTTCAGCAGTTAAGCATTTTACATTAACAAATTAGGCTGCAACTTTTAAGATTGAATAATGGTTTAAAATAAAGTTGTGTAAAAAGTGATTGTTCTTCAGTATTGGTGAATATATAAAAACATATATAACATTTTATATGTATA
Organism: Latrodectus elegans; assembly: GCA_030067965.1. NCBI lineage: Eukaryota > Metazoa > Arthropoda > Arachnida > Araneae > Theridiidae > Latrodectus > Latrodectus elegans. The sequence goes on along the minus strand of CM057817.1, from coordinate 64,900,493 downwards.
TTTTATAAGAAAATAAAAATCAATAATTCTTTAGTTTGGGCTGTATATACATGGATTTGCCAAAATGAGTAGTATATAGAGAAAAACCTTAGGCTGTATTTTAAAAATAATCATCAGTAAATAAAGAAATTAATATTTGATGAAAATTTGGAATTCTACACACTTACAAAATTTTAACACATAAACATAACATGAATATGGAAAATTTTAAAGACTTACCATCATCTTTCTTGACTATTCCAGATAGATAGTTTAGTTCAGGATCAGCTTCAATTTCCTTTATAACATTCTTATAAAATTCATTGAATGCAGAAATATCATCCTTATCAGTTTGAGGATTATCCTTTTTCATTACTTGCAATCTTTCCTGTTGATTTGTTAGCCACTGGTTTCTCTTCTCATTAGCTACAGCTGTTTCTTCTAAATATAGAAAACATATTTTTACAATAAAAAATATTTCAGCCAGGTTACATGCATAAGAGAAATATTTTCCAACGATTTATTTTAGAATAAAAGCAAATATATTATCGCTTTTTGCATCACTTTTTATCTTTAAAACTATAACAAGTTTCCAAAGAACATATCCACAAAATTATTTTACAGTAAGACTACTTTATACTTAGTCACAGAACTACCAAAAGTTAAAGAGCTTCAAAACAATTAGTTTTAGGAAATTCCACAGCTAATGAATTCTTCTAATATGAATAAATTTTTGGAAATCTTCCACTTGCCATTATGCAATTTAGAATTTTCCATATTTGTTTATGGATTTTCAGATGATTAGAGTACACTTAATTTTGAATTTTACTTATATTTTTTTTTATCTATTGTATTTTGCTAGACACTTCAAGGAATGAAAATCAGTTTTAATTTTTAACCTATAGTACCTCCTAATTAGTTTGATAGCTACAACAAAATTTTCAGAAAAAGCAATCTAAAATAAAATCTAATATTTTGAACTTGCTTTTTTATTATATGACATTTTCTGCGTTTCAGTAGCATTTGTACAATTGACCTTTTATTTCTTGCAAGAGAAAAAAAGGACACTTCTACCAACATGATGAAATTTAATATTAGCAAAAGTTCAATAATATGCAAATTGTTTATATGCTTTAATAAGTTACATTGTAATAAGAAGTGTATCATGATATCTACACAATTCATTAAATTTCCAATATGCATGATATTAAAACATTAATTTACTTCATAAGCTATCATTTTAAAAATCTAAACAATAGATTAATTTTTAAAAATTTTCCTATTTTCAGGTACAAGACAATTGGGAAAATAATATAAGACACCAGTATTTCCATAATTGCTTATTACAGATTATATATATATTAAATACTAGACTAAAACTAAGTGGCAAGACAGCCCATATGGGGCTTAAGTCTCTAAGTTGTTATTTTTAATAATGTAATTCTTTATCTTCCTCATGATTTTAATCAAAATTATGGTCTACAAGAGACAAAAGTATTTCTCTGAAAGAAATTCTGAAGTTACTTCATGAAAAAATTTAAAAATATCAATTTAATTTTGCATAATTTTCCAAATAGAATTGGCAAAATTAAGTTTTCAACACTTAACATTGAAAGGGAAGACATTATAGGATCTTTGTTTCAAAAATTTTTTAAATTTCATGAAAAATTCGAACAGGTGGACAGGATTTTTTACTTAATTTTTTTACAGGATTTTGGACAATTAAAGTGTGGGCAAAACAAGGTAAATATTGTACACTTAAAAGGATGGCTAATTTCATATTTGCAACATTTTGTCTGATAATTTTTGTAATTTTATTGTCTGTAGTTACAGACCATCCAAATTTTAATATTTTGCCCAGTATATTTTTCATCAAAACTGAGAACAACTTTATCATTACTTACCAATTTATAAAGATGTCTGATCGCTAAAAACTCAGAAATGCTAATTGTAGAAAGATGATGGGTTCAGCTGCTATTAACGATTTTGATAAGCAAGAATTGAAAAAACAGGTCAGATAGAATAATTCCTTTAACTACTACTCAATGATCATTTTTTGCACATGAGGGCTAATTAGGCTGCGAACTCTGGCTTAAAGTTGTTGCACCAGCATACTTCCCTGAGTTGGGCTGTAGCAGCTCAGAGGGATTGCCATTTCACAACCAAAATTTAGCTCATGTATGTATAACAATAAGTGACAGAATCTAACAATTTTTCATTGGCTTTTCATCATGTAAATTAAAAAATAAAGTAATTATTTTAATCTGCAGCCCAAAATTAATTATGACAAGTTAGCGGTTTTACTTTCATTAACTAAGCTAAATGATTCAAATTTTGAGGACTTAACCAAAACAGTGACAATAGTGTAGATATAGTAATCTTATCAATATCATAACATAAGTCTTTTTTATTGGAACTAAACTAAAAAATTTGTTAACATTTCATTATCAATCACTTTTAAACATTTATTCCATTAATTATTTAGCAATAACTTTATGTAACATTTATAATCATTATTATTACTTTCCTATTAATTTAAACTGAATTAAATGTTTTGAATTTAGCATTATTAAATATATTGAGAAATCAACAGATAAAAATGTGCAAAATAAAATGTGGATTGTCAAGTTATTCGAGGACTTTCTTTAATTACAATAACATTTTTTTCAGCATGTATATTAAAATATGATCAATAATATGATAAAATACTATTACAGGTTTTATGAACTGAAAATTATTATGATTGAAATTGATAAGATGTACAAGAAATATAAAAAGGAAATTCACACCAATATGCATATGATTTAATAGTCAGAAGCTGCTAAGTCATTAACTTCCCATGTTGCCTTTCTTTGTAACTACTGGGTAGTGTTCACATATTGAATGGGAGGAAACCTAGTACTTATACTGCCTGACATACATGCAGAAAGCAAAAACCTAGCACCTATATGGTAAAACTAAAAGAGTTAAATATAATTTATTATTAAGGAGTTAATTAGAAGTTATAATTTGTGCACAAGAATGAAATTAGCTAATTTAAACTATGATGTAATTTTAATAACTCTACAATTACTCTAATTTTCCAAAATGCTGTAAATAAGAAAAGGAGAAAAAAACAAATTTAATTCCATATTAAAATCTTTACTTATATAGATGTGAGGTTAAATTTTATTGATTCTTAGAATAAAGTTAAGGAATATTTTAAATTAAGCACAATATGGCAACTTTTAACTCCGGCTTCCAAAGCCCACAATGAGATTTCAGATTTGGATACAACTGGCAACAAGTTAAATTTGCATGGGTAAAAGATATGACTTGATTAAGCCTTATTTTTATATGAAAAAAATTTACAAATTCAAGAAATACATAACTATGATTTGATAAAAAATAGTTTAACAAGCATAACTTATTTGTATCCTGACAAAAGTTATATAAGTATATTGAAAATATAAATATATAGGTTTAGATATAGAATGAAGTGGATAAGGTTGTAATATTTGTTATTGCTTCAAATGGTTAAATCCATAGTAAAACAAATTACAATTAACTACAATTTAATAAATAATTAGAAATGAACACACACATACATTTTCAAGCAGTACTACATACCATTTAATTTTGCTTGATATTTGGCAAATTGACGCTCATTTAATAATGGGTGGCATGGTATTGTGTGTGCTTTTTTTGATGGTAAGGGTTTTAATTGAGGATGAGAACACACACGAGAGGTGTGAACAGCAATAACATAACTGCATGTACCAGGTTCATCTACACGATAAATATAGTCTCCAGCATCTTCTTCACAATATATCTGAAAGAAAAAGAAATACTTGCTATTCTAATGCAGTGTACTGAGTTTATATGTAAGGAAAGGATAAGAAATAAAAATCACAAATGATACAATACAAAGGTTTCAGTTTGGTATGCTTATATTCTAATAGCAAATTTTATTTTTGCTATTCTAAATAACATTTTCAATCAAAATATTTTAAAAGCAAATGTATCCCAGATAGGTCTCATTCAAGTGATTTTTAAGGTTAGTCAACAAATTGGTTCCAAAATGAGACATTTTGTTGAAATAACTACATATTTATCAACAACTAAAATTATTATAGCATAATAAACCATATTTTTTAGTTAACAACAACTGGATTTGATAAAAATGGACTTCAATTTGAAGTAATTCCTTGATCAATACAAATAAACAAAGAGAAATGATGACTATTTATTTTGCAAATTTAAATTAGCTGAATGGAAAAAATTATAGACCAATATCAAATGTTCTCATCATTTATTCCTTAAACAATTTACTGAGTTTTTTTCTTTTTTTGTATGGCAACTTTTTCCTCATGAACTTAAAAATTTGTGTTGATAAAGATAACCTTAATGGGTTATAAATTTACTGTTAGTTTACCTTCTTCACATTCAACATGAATTCTACTTACATTACCATAATATTGTTTATAATCTAAGAAAAAATAAGACTTTTTTTATGAAAACCTGTTATAAAATTTTTTAAAGTGATAAGAATAAAATGATTAATAACCTTTTGTTATTATTAATAAAATCACTCTCTTACTTTAACTTCAGCAACACGTGGCTGTCCAGTTAAATCACACTTTGTTCCATTAACATAAAATTGTGAATGATATCTTTGCTTCAAATGTTTGAACTTTTCCTACAGAAACAGAAAGTAGATGAATGTCATAAATTCTATAGAATTAAAACATTCTAAGTAAAAGATAAGGGATTAAAACAGAATAAATTACCATACCTGATCTGTTTCATTATTCCAATCATAATCAGAATCATAAAATCCAAGAGTAATAATCTGTCCAATAATTTGACCATCTGGAAAAGTTACAATTATTACAATAAAAAACTAATAATTTTTGTAATTGATGAAATGCACACTTAAATTTCATTTTTTCATAAAGGTATGTGCAATGAGTGGAAAGTAACTTTTTATGTTCTATTTTTATTCAATATTCAACAGCCAGGTAGAAATAGAACTGGTTGTAGAGACCTCATAAAACTATTTATTGATTCAATTAGTGGATGATGAAAATATCTTACATGTATAAACATTTACTTAAAAACGTTTGAAGTTTCTTTCAGTAGGAACAAATATTAAAGTTACAACACATGTTGTACATTTATAATTTGTGCTTATACATTTGTATGAACATAAAATACACAAATCATGTTTTAAATAAAGTTTGCCAGTGGTGTAAACAATTTTCAAAAATATATTTAATCAACTATCCCAACTACAAAGAAAAACAAAGGTTTCTTGATAAAGTAAATATAACAGCACAAATCAAGTACTAAGTTAATTTAAGTCAATAGAAATGTTCTATAAAAAATTTAACTGATATACTTAAGTTTCATAAAAAAAATGTTTAAAAAAAAAATTCCATCAATCGAAAATCATTTGATATTTTATAAAAAATTGTTATCAGGACATTTCATGTTCATCATAGAAGAAATACCTGAATTTCAAGTAAGCAATGAAAGATTGTGTGACTAATTTTATTAAGATATATTCTTTTTATAACACCAGAATTAAAAGGATGATGTTGATAAAACCATTTATATTGGGGAAAAAAGATTTGTTTAGAAGTTTTGGGTAAAAATGAAATTGAAATGGTTTGCATAACATTTATTTTGTTCAATTGCTTAAAAAAATAAGTTGCTCTGAAGTTTATGTATAAAAATTTAGTAACTTTTCTCATACTAGTAAAATTTTTTGTTAAAAACTTTCATGTAAAATCTATTTTTTTTTATTTAGTTTAATATATTTTTTTAGGATTTAGGTTTCAAATATTTACTTTCCTTGGACTCATTAATTTAATAGATGCCAGTTTTATTTTTATAAACACTTTTTAGGAATACATCAATCATGTAAAGCGAAGTTAAGCTAAAAAATATAAGCTTAAGTTAATTTTTGTAATCTTGAGAAAATAACAGAATCCTCTCTTATATTTGACTAAATAAAAGTGTATTAGCATTAATAATTTTATTTAATATTGTTGTTAAAAGATTAATTATTTTTTAAGATATCATTAAATATTTCTTAAAATTTTAAGTTTGAGATTAAGTTTTACCACTTAACAGCATTAAGCTCAGTTTTAATGGATACAAATGAATCTTGTCATTTTGTCTTTAGTAATTTAATAGGAGTTGAAATGATACACAATTTTCAAAAAATAACTATGATTTTTTTTCCAGATTTGGAATGATTTATATAGTTTTGTAGTAAGGCATGCATATAAGAGCTATAATCACAGTATATATTTTATAGCCAGGGGCAGCCATTGACTTTGTGAGTTCCAGAGCTGACCAGACTGATATCAGTAGATTGATTAGAGGACACATCAATTGCCTATCCTTTAAACATTATATGATGGTTAAAGGATAGGCAATTAATGTGCATTTCCCTATCTGTAAAAAGTGCAACTCCAACGAGGCTAGTTCTCAACACTTACTTGAGTGCACTCAACTCTATGGAGGAGCTCCCTGAAGACCCTCTTTTTTTTTTTTTTTTTTTTTGAGGTATTATGGGCTCATGGATCTGGTGTAGATCCCTTATTCTGGATGAGATTTGTAACACACATTTTATATTTTAAAAGATCATTCAACAATTTAGTAATATATATATTTTATCATAGGCTGCAGTGGCCTTATTGGTTTGGGTATTCCCACTCATTATTGTAAGGTAGTTTGAAATTCTAACTCAATCAAAGTTCTGTCATGCTTGCTAATGTGGCAGCTGGGGTAAATTAAGTAAGTTGTAGTCACAATATCCTACATATTAAATGTTGCCTCTAAAGTGGCAGGTCAAGCCTGGGGGTCTTTTTGTCACTGCTTCTAAATTACAAGGACCCACTTTTGAGGCCATAATGGCGCACCCACTAGGGGCCTTATTATATTAAAGTGACATCACTTCCATCCTTTATAGAGCTAAAAGGTGAAAATCCTAGCAACCAGGTAGTGGAAACAACATAACATTTTATTATTACAACTAATTATTTGTAATAAACATCACAAATGTATTTATAATATATGATGAAGCTTGTAAAAATTTTTATAAATGTTTTTAACTCGTAAAAGTTTTTAGTTTATATAGTACAATTTCAATTTTATAATATTCTTTTCCAATTTTAATCTCGCTTTATTCTAAAGCTTTTACAGCAACTTTTATATTTCTTCCCTTCTATTATATAACATTTCTTATTTTAAATTTCTAATTCTTGGAATTGAATTCCAGCATCAAAAACTTTACCCAACATATTTTTTTCATAAATATTTTTTCAAATATTTTATCCTATATTTAAGGCTGTTCTATTTGTGAATATAGGAATGTCACAAGACTTATTTGAATGAAAATGGTGGTTAAATGTTTCTTCATCTGATTCACCAATGCATTAGATTTCAGTTAAATCAGATTTTTCTTCTTCTTTTAAAAGCAATATTTTCCCCCAATACTTAAAATCAAATTTTCAGAATTTTTAATATTTATATTATTTATTTTATATCACTAAATATAAAAGAATGTTAAACACATCAGTGAGCAGATGATTTGCTGGGTACAGGGATAGAACATAATACTTTAGGAATACAAGAATTGCAATTAACACTTGATCACAGACATCCTTTCAAACAAGGAGGCAACTATCCTTTGGCTAAGACAGAATATATTTCCAGAGAATTGTGGTGCAATAAACAATAAGAGGATGTCAAACTACAGGTAGCAATTATAATTATATGTGAAACATAGAACCAATGATCATTCAAATGTATTTGAAGATTGATGAGAGTTGTTTTGTTTTACTTAAATTTAAAGTTTGTTAGCAAGAAATGTAACCATTTTATTAGCGTGATTGTTCAAATCATACTGCTAATACACAATGTTACAGAGCCAAGATCCTCACATTAGGGGAAGATTTCTGAGCATAGAGTCAGAATCTGTGGCCAAAGGAATATTAAAAGCTGGTTGACTATACCTACTTGACCAACAGGTTTTTCCAGAGGAACAGGCAAAAACACTATGTATTTTTTAATCACAATACATGATCATATCTCTTCATGATTTAATTTATTTTCGCATATCAAACTGTACAAAAAGTTTATATTTTTCTCTTTATATTTTTTTAGAGAAATAACTGCTGTCAATAAAAATAAAATTCAATTAGTAGATACTGTCTTATCTACTAATTGAATTTTATTTTTATAATGCAGATTTTTGTTTGTCTCTTATTATTTCAAATAATTAAATTTATGTGAAAAAATTTTACTTTTTATTGTAATATATATTTCATTCAAGTTTCTATAACTCCCTAGATCCTTTTATCACAACTTTTCTACTTACAATTTAATGTGTAATACTGTGTTAATTTATACTTATACAATATTTAGAACTAATATACATATAGTAGTACTCTCATATATTCTTTTTGCACATCAAATCTACTTTGATTTTGGATATTTTACTATCTTTCCTTTTCGCTCTACGAAATTTTTCACTGTATGTATAACTGTTGTAAATGATTTAATTTCAAAGTATGAAATAATTAGATCCCTTTCAAGCGGATTCTCATTTATAAAATATTTAACAGTATTAATAAACATCAAATAATCTGATAAGTTTTAAAGATCTAATGTGTAAATTGATAATACATACCCTCAATGTGAAATTGCTTTATGTACTGACCAAAACATAATTCATATGTCCACCAATCTTTAGCCTACATAAAAAAAACATAAATTCATAAGAAAATTATATTAAAATGTAATTGCAATAAAAATATCAGGAAAAAAGTTTTCATTTTAATTAAAGGTAAATAATCAAAATATTTCTCAACATCAGAAAATTTAACAAAGTTTATTTATATTTCTTTTATTGGTCTGTGTGTACTTCTCACTTTATATGAATCATGCTATTAATAAGACTGCTTTCGCATACAGGAAGCTTAAAAGTCAGCAATGAGTCAAAATTGACAAAAAATGTTTTTTGGCAAAACCTGTTTTTATTAACTTTTTCAAGACATTTTTGTTAGATGTTCTTTCTATATTTTTGGAGCAATATAAATAGTGTTTTCATACAAGTTCCTAATTTTAAACTAAAATGTGGGCAAGTTTTATATCTGAAGAAACATATTAATGTCATTTTTTTCGTTAATAATTCCATGACTTTCGTTATTTGTAGACTTAATGTCTCAATTCAAATTAATCAAGTCTGAACGAACCTCAGAAAATTTTAAGTATCTGCAAAAAATGTTTCCTCTTCATAACCAGATGTAATTTTTTGTTCACTACCTACTTCCCTTGAACCCGACAAAAATTGTTGGTTATTTCCTCTTTCTCACTGTGAAGATTTCTTAACTCCCTGAAAACTAACGCAGTGCTGATTTTGTGAGAGGAATGTCACTTTCCACTTTACTATCCTATGTAGGGTTATATGTGTTTAGCAATTTGCTAGAATGAATTGTTCATCTAAATAAGAGTGATTAAAACTAAAATGTATACCTTATTTATTTTTAAAATTTTTAGAAAGCAAAAATAATAAATAACTGTTTAGTATAACTTAAATGAATGAAGACATTTCCCAGTGATTTCATATTGATTAGTGAATAATATGAAATACAAAGAATAAAAATATCTTTAAATTATTATGTTTTGAACTTTTTATGCTATTCTGACTGAGCAAGTTTGCTTGTTTACTAAATTGTCCATAAATTTAGATATATTGCTTAGTTTTTTATATATTTAATATTTTCTATAGAGTGACTATTTCCACTTTTGAATGACACTAATATAGTTTCTTATATTTTCCTTAAAACATACAAATATTTACAATATTTTATCTGAACATTTTGTATGTAATAATCAGCGCAATTAGTTTTTAAGATGAAAATAAATTTCCAAATTATTTTTTTAAATACTTAATAAAATATGATTTTTAATCTAAGTAATTCTACATGCTCTAAAAAAAGTTTCAAAACAATTTTCAAAAAACCTTTTGCTTCATGTTTAATGTTTTGAGAATTCTGTATCGTAAAATTATTTTTATTCATTACTAAAATATATGAAGATGCTTGACAATTAAAAACCCAATATTATTAAATATAAATGAAGAAAAAGTTTAATTTTCACATGTATATTATTTTTTTATTAAAACATACTTCTTAAATGTAAACTGTTTATAGATAAACTGGCATTCTCCTTGTTTTGTATAAATTAATCAAATTTTAACTCTACTGATATAATTGCTGATCACACATCTCACTTCTTAGTTTTAATATTTTTTCCCATATTTACATTCTAAAACAATTGTATCAGATTGTTTGCTACCTTCTTTTTTTTAATAACTGCTAATATATAAGATGAGATTTAGATGTTCTTAATAAAAGATTTTTTTTTTATTAAACTAAAAGTTGTGTTTTAAATTCAAAAATAAAGTAATAAACAAAAGATTAACTGCATAAATAACATATTTTAAATATTCAGAGAATTTTTCATGAACTCAAATTACATTATGAAGCACTCTGGTAAAATAGAAAACTAATCGGAATTGCAAACACTATATAAGGAATTTAAATATTTTCAATAAATGTGAGAACCTTCTTTCAAAAATTTATAAAACATTCTACATTTTATGAAATTATTGCTGTACTTATTATAATATACTTCCTTTCATCTTAAAATAATTTATTTCAATTCTAGAAGTTAAGCACTTTGATAACTTCAAAAATAAGATGCTATTTAATAATTTATACAAATAGCAGAAGAATAGCATATTCCTAGAATATGTTGGTGTGTTGCCTATTAACTCTAAAAATATATATCATGAAGATGAAAAATTGAAATTATTGAACAATAAAAAAAAATTTAGTATTTTACTTTAAGCAACTTTATTCTCTCATATTGATTTCATTTTAAAAGTTACTAAAATAGAATTATTAATAATTATTTAATTAATTTCAAGTAAATAAATATTTTTCAAATCCTATTAGTAATGTAATATTTTTAGTATATGTACCAAATTTAATGTTCTCTATTAATACATTTTTAGAATTTAACTGTTTAAATTATTAGGACTTTATTAACAATTTACTTTTTTTTACCCAGCTAATAAAAATATATTTTTTATGCTCTCTTTGCTAGACAAATATAATTTATTGCTTAATTGAAAGTGTTAAGGCAGAAAATTATTACCTAGATTGTTTTTTTCAACTCAAAACTGAACAATCTTAGATAAAATATCACTTGTCATATTTTTTAGAAAAAAAAAAAAAAAAAAAAAATAGTGCATAAAAGTTAATTTTATAGGTTACTGATTGGTCTAGTTTCAGTGTATATACTAAGTGGTTTAAGCTGTTAACAGTCAATTTATTTTAATATAAATGGAAGATTTGTTTACACATGTGCATTATTTTAGTTATTTTTCTAGTGTACGTAAACTCAAATTTATATATAATTAAAAATAAAAGAATCTTTATTATGTAATTTAGCAAATGCTCCAGATTTATATAAAGTAAAATAAAGAAATTTTAATGAGTTGCTTTCTATAGAGTTAAGTTTCAGTTCATTAAAAATATATAACAATATACTTAAGAAGCCATTTTTCTTTCATTATAAAAAAAGTATTTTTATAAAAAGGTTTCCATTTGTAACAATAATACTACAAATGCATAACTTTTATATAGTTTCCTAATTAAAGTGACTTTGTATAAGAGGATAGTCTCTAAATAAAAAATTTGTATCTTAATTGAGAATTATAAATTTTCTTAGATTCTTCAAATTCCAAAGAAAATACATCAATTGAAGTTAAAAAAGGAACTTCATCTTCACTGCTAATACCAATTTTTTAAAATGTTCCTGAAAGTATGAGTTAGATAAAATTGTTTAAAATATTTCACTTGCATAAATATAAAAATTTATTTTCTTTGAGATTTAAAAATAATTTACCAGAGGAAAGCACACTTCTAAATAAGACTGTAATGAATCAAGGTGAGAAACCAGTTTCTCATCTGTATTTCAATAAGAATAATCATGAAGCTTTCTTTACATAAGTAAATAACCCCTTTCATTCCTTCCATAACTAAATTGAAACATCCCTAATCATAGATGAAGTCACATGTGTGATGAGTTATCTTCCTTAAAACAACTTCCTGACATGTATATGGGCAGTACATGGAAAACTTTTCGAAAAATTTATAAAAATCATAGAGAAAATAAACTTAACACGCCCTCCTTTAATACTCAACTTTCTAGGATCATTAACTTCTTAATGATTTAAGATGACCAGTGAGTAATAATTAAGTGAATAATGTTTGAATGATTTAAGAGGTATCTAAAACTTTTGCAGCAAAATAATAAAACAGAATAGTATCAATATGATAGAAACTAATTGATACAAAACAAGTTTTGCTTAACAAATCATAAAAGACTAGGAATCCTATTAACATAAAAATTATAAACTTTATTATAAATATTTAACTTTTATATAAGTAAAGTAGAATTTTTGGAAAAAAATTTCCAAAGAGCAATTTATTTAAAAATTCTGAATACTGAAAAATTACAAAATTATGTTAATCGAAATTTAATTTCCTTTACGATATGCTATCTACATTTTATTATTTGAAACAATGTCACAAAGTAAATTTTAATTCAATTTTTTATCTTGTGCACAGGGTTGACAGGGTATATTTTTAAAGATTTAGAAATTTAAAAAAAAAATTATTGTTATATGCATTTGTTTTTCCAATTCTTCAACATATCTAACATTAATTTACAAAAATATGTTGATGTTATAAATTATAATAAATTTATTTAAGTCAAAAAAGTTATGTTTTTGTATGGAAAGATTTTTGCTTTCCTTGTTAGAAATTCAGAACACTCCTATAGTTCTAAATGAATTAGTCTTACAAACTTAAATGATAAAATTAAAAACTGTCTTAATATTAAGTATTAAGTATGTAGATCTTCACATAACTAATATACTAAATAGTTGCTCTGACTTTGTTGACATTTTTTAATACATTTTTATTTTTTACTCAAACAAATAACACCTATTATTGCGGACAAAATAGCTGGTAATTTAAATATTCTAACAATATCTTTTATTTTATACTAAATAATAATTATTTTACGAGTTCATAATGTATTTAGGCAATAATTATTTCCTAAGGAAATAGGAAATAATTATTGCCTAATTTGGACAACTAATTCATTTGCTTGCAAGTATGTTTAATTTTGAACTGCATTTTACTTCTGTAATTTCTATAATCATTTTCATTCCTTTTCATAAAACTAAACATCTTTTATGCTATCAGAATCTTGTTACAATGAATGCAGATTGAAATAGCAAACTGAATTTAAGCATTCCAGTGATTTCTCTAAGCCAATTTTTTTAATTTACTATTTCATTCAGACGTGTTTTTGCCTAAGTGAAAGTTCTTTGTTTTCACAACTTTAATTCTTGAGAAAAACATTTTGTTCAAAATACATAATACACTAATTATTATTTTTTTTTATATTTTAATGACACGATCAACCACATGTTGAATATACCATTCTATATTTAAAGGTAAATGCAACAGATTAATTTTTATTCAAATAAGAATAATTAGGTAGATTTGATAACCATTTTGCAACAAGAATTTTTGTTGTTAAGATGCTTAGATTTAAAAATCTTTTTTTAACTCTAAAATCAATTGTTTTAAGGATATTTATTTGTGAAAACAGATTCGAAATTTGTTTATTTTAAAAATAATTTTATAATAAAATAATTACTTAAATATAACTTCATAATAAAATAATTATTTTCTGTAAATTTAATTTTTATATTAAGTATGATTATGTTTTCAACTAATCATTATAATGTACTATTTCAATAGGATACCTACCTTCTAAAGATGATAAAATGATTTTTTCAACATAAAAATTTTAATCAATCAATAAATATTAAATAAATTCACTTATTTTGCTGCAGAACAATTTACTGTTTAAAAATTTAATGCGAATTCAATTTATATTTTACAGATATTATAAGTTTTTATTACAGAATATTTATTTTCTAAAATATTGTCCCTATTTCATATCAAAAATTTATAATAAATAGCTACAAGAAATTAAATAAAAAATATTAAAATGACTTTCAAGCAGGATAGAGATAATGTCAGATATATCATAATTTCATTTTTTTTACAAGAGGAAATTTCTAATAATGTTTATATATTATAATCAAATATTTAAAAAAAATAGTAATAAAATTGATATAGTAAAATTATAACTTTTGTGCAACAATTAAGGTTGTTGATATATTTTAGTTTCAGCATTATGTTTCTTTAAAAAAGAAATGATAGTCAAAATAAAATTTTATTAGTTCCAATTTAGCTGATGTTACATTATTTAAGATGGTACTTTTGTTTTGTTAGCAATGTTTCAAATGCATAGTCAAAGAAATTAAACTGATAAGGAAATAAAATGTAATATGCAGTAAACTTATTCTTTTTTACCAATGCACAAAAACAAAACTATAAATTAAATAAATGTGAGTGATTCGAACTTAAAACAAATATTATTAACTATGAAAAATCCCTTAATTTTACAAAAACAGGCAAAAACTCTTTCACTGAAAATTAAATGATTACCATTTGCCTAAATTTATTCATTTACCTCAATTATAATTAGTTTGTAAAGTGTCAAAAAAAAAAAATTAAGTTAACTAAAGTAAATGTAAATAATTAGGAAAGAAGGAAATTTACTAAAGTAAACTTAGGAAAAGAGGAAGTGTTAACAGAAGCTAATTTAAAGGTATTTAGAAATTTGAAATTTTTGTGGTAGTAAAATCTCCTAACTTAATTATTTAAAGACTAAAATCAAAAATAATATTTATTATATTAACTTGCATTTCATTTCAAAAATAGCAAAGGCAAAGATTATTAAATTTTAAAGTTGAATCTTTGATCAACGTTTTAAATATTTGGCATGAAAATCAATCTCAGTTTTAGTTCTCAAAGAAATGATTTCAGAGTAAGGTTTGAGTCATTAAGACTGATCCATCAATATACCCATTGGGGGAAAGAAAAAGGAAATTGTTTCTACTAATAGAAAATATACATCATGGCTGTTTGTGGGGTATAAATCTGCGACGTACCAAATACATTGCTGGCCACTTTTAGGTAAGAAAGTTCTGATGAATCTCTATCATCGCTGGGCCCTGATTGACCAGTTTTTTGTGTAACAGATATGCAGTGGATGCTGAGTCAGTTATATAATGAAAATATCTTCATTAATACAATAATTTTTTAATTTTTAATTTAGATTTGGTTTTAATCAAAACTATAAATTATAGGTAAAAAAATGTATTACACAAACATCAAATCATGCATCGTAGAAATAAGATTGATATTTTAAAATTATAGGAAACTTGTAATAAACTTTGAATCAATGTAAAGTAATTATTAGAAACAAAACTAAAGATATTCCCTTTCTCTAAGAAATGTTAAATACAAATCATGAAGAATATTCAAAATATGAGAAAACTAGAAAATTTCTAAAAAAATTGAAGTTTATTTTTCTATATATAATACTGTTTTAAGAGCAAAAATAATTGTTCTTCAACTTACTTTTAATAAACAGTTCCCTGTATGTAAAGGTTTCAGTAACTCTTTAATATCAGCATTTTTTTCACTATAAGTTATTTTTTCAGCTACTTCTTCCTCTTCTATATGAGGAAGAATACACTGATATTCTTGGCCAAAGATAGAAGTCATATGAACAACTGGAATAGATGGTTCCTGTAATAAATATTTTTAATAAAAATAGTTAAATATTTTTAATTTCCCAAATGACTCACACATTCAATTAATGGATCGGTTTGTTTGTTTGTCGCTCAACGGTCATTTTTTTGCACATGAGGGCTAATTAGACCAGGACCTACGGTTTAAAATGGATTCCGAACCACTACAGACATCCATGCCCAAGGTGGGATTCGAACCCACGAACTGTTGAACCGAAGGCAAGAGCGCTAACTATTTGGCTGCTAGCTCGGCTCAATTAATGGATCATATACTTTAAGATAACAACTATTAAGCATCTTAAAGATTTTTGTATTTTCAAACAAGCTATTTTAATGAATTTCAAAGGAAGAGGTAAGTAATTTTCCCCATAACTTTTAAAAGGAGAGACGTTACATCTTAGCAATAAGAAAACAATCATTTTCAGATTATAAAAAAACTTTGCAAAATTATCTGCAGAATAAATCAAGATTCTCAAGAATTTAACTGATTTTTAACATAATTTATAAAAAAGAGAAGTCTGGCAAAACAAATAGATTGCTTCCTATCAGTGTGATATGATAAAGATTACATTTTTTAAAAAATGAGATTATTCACATACTTTATTTTGTGCTATTTCCTGGTTATTTATATTTGCTAGCTAGCACTATACAAGATGTTTTTCAGATATCTACCAATACTAAGGAAATTAATATATATATATATATCTATGCTAATCATGTTACTGATATACTGTACTGAAATAAATTTTGCATAATTAAGTTTTCTGCATTATCTTGGTAAAATTCTGTTGTGGTGAACAAAAAAAAAAAAAATAATAAAAATAAAAATTGAAGTATTTGCTGGCTTACACAATTTTAGTATTTGAAAGTAAATTTAGAACGACACAAAATTCTAATAATTGGTAAGATATTATTTAAAAAAATTCAATCTAAATTCCTATATCATTAACTATAAGGGAACAGATTCAAACTCTAACTAGAATTATAAATTTAAATAAGTTAATATTAAAATTCAGTAGGATAACTAGAAATGATTTATAATATATAATTTAAATAATGAGCATTTCAGAGTTACTGATTAATATAAATATAAGAATATTATTTTAAAGTGAGTTTCTCATTTTAAAATTAATATTACTGAATTGAACATGAAATTATTTTTAACTAATCTTTAAAGAATTAGTTAAAAACTGCAATATTTATCCAAAAATATTATCATATTACCATATTTTAGTAATAATTTTATATAAGCAGAATCAAAATAATGATATCGGTTTAATTTGGTTAGCTTAGTAAATGGTGTAGAAATTATGTCCAGCTTTCTGGTAAGTAATTTTGACTTGTTATTAGATATATTTCAAAAGAAAAATATATTTTGAATTAAGCTCATAAAAAGCAGCATTGAGTCTTTATCTATAAATACAAATAAATTTTCGTAAGTTTTTGATATTCTACCCAAAATGTATATAGTTTTTATTCTTCAATATGAAATATTCAAAATTTAAAATAGCACGCAATAGGTACTTGGTAATCGGAAATTGCACAGTCACATAATTTAGGTTGACGAGATAACTGTGCAGCGCTTGGCTCGTAAATAGGAAATCTCACTAAATCCGCACAGTTCAGTAGTCTTTTGCAGTCATTCTGAATATCACTGCCTATTTAACAAGATTAATCAATAATAATAGAAGCCAAGTAGCTAAAAAAATTGCAGTCATAACGAGAAAATCCTATCCACGAATTATAGAACACAGGATTTACCCTTCATCTAACAATTTAAGTTGGGGAGGGGAAAGACTAAAACTATTTTATTAATTAAAGCATTAATTTCCAAGGGCAGTCGAAATAACCTAAGAATATTCTTAAAACAAATTTTGTCAGAGAAATAGAATATCAATCAATTTTTTTTTCGAGGAAGCGAAATATCCAGTAAACAAAATCTGTTAAATACTAAGTTAAATAACATAAATAAGTAAGACATTAGTAAATACAATGAGTTCATTTAATGTTAAATTACTTACTTCTTTCTTCATTGGCGTCTGCAAAATGTCAACTTCATAATTAATTGCCTTCAACTCTTCAATATTAAAGCATAATATATTATTAATAAAGGTAAGTACAATAAAAAAAATTGCATAGCAATTCGAAATGCATAGTTGCAACATGTTTGACACAATAACAACAACCACTAGTAAAAAAGTTATACTTTCTATATAAAAAAATGTAGGCAGGTTTTAAGGGGCACTTTTGGAAGATAGGTTAGGTTAGGTTACGACAAAAACTGTTTTGGAGCTTTATGCTCGTAGGCTTATAGCTCGCATTGAGTAAGATTGAGTTTTTATTTGAAATCTAAACAAATATTGATGGATTGATGATTTTTAAAAAAAAAAAAAAAAAAAGACAATCAAAACGAAAAGTTAAGCACGGCGTTTGTTTGACGAATGAAGGGGCAAATAGGCCGCTTGGAAAATACAAAGACGAGAAAAAAATTAAAATCTATTAATTTGTTTCAAAAAAGAAATAGTTGCGTCAATTTTCTCTTTTGGATTCGTTGACAAATCTAAGATCCAAGAGAAAGAAAGAGCTCCGATTCCAAGTTTTTCTCTTAAAGAATTTCTTGCTTGATCATAACGAGGACACGATAGCATTATGTGATCCATGGTTTCTCTTTCTCCACAAGAACATTTATCCGTTGAAGAAAGTCTGAATTTATGTAATTTAGCATTTGTCGGAAAAGATCTAATTCTAACTCTAGCTAGCCACACTTCTTCAAGGCGAGAATTGGTATAATTGCGGTGAACTTTCGTGATAGAAGACATATGCGAAAAGTTAGACGCGTATTTACTATTATTCCATTCGTTGTTATTATAATTGGTAAAAATGTTTCGTATATTATGGATAAGGTCTTCAGGTGAAATCGAGTGCAGAATATAACTTTTATTAATGGCCGATTTTGCAAGAGCATCTACTTTTTCGTTCCCAGCAATTCCAGAATGACCTGGAATCCAAACTAATTGAATAGATTCGCAAATCTCAGTTGCATTTCCTAAAGCTGATCCGATGTGTTGAATGATGGTTGGGGAAGAGGTTGAGAGAGTATTCAAACTACTTAGACAGGATAAAGAGTCTGACAATATGACATAGTTAGAGGGAGAAATACAGAATTTAGTCACCGCCAGATATAAAGCCAAAGCCTCTGCTGTAAAATGGAATTAGAGTTATTGATTTGCCCGGAAACAAAGGAGTTATTTCTGCTGTTATAAACAGCGATTCCAAGTTTATTTTCTATTTTAGATGCATCAGTAAATAATAATATGTGATTAGACCATTCAGAAGTACTATGCAGTTCAAAGAGGTCATTGATAGTATTTGTAGGAAGATTTTTAGACTGAAAAGTATATTTTCTAAGAACTATTTTTAAATTAATATTAACAGATGTAGATTTTGCAGGAACTCTTAAAATATGTGATTCTTGAATTCCATTTTCTTCAAGCCATTTTTTCATTCGCAAAGATAGAGGAAGAGCGCCAGAGATATGGCTGTAACGCATTGATTCCCATAATTTACCACATGGAGATCTAGTAGAAAGTGCAAGGTTTCTAATGTACATCCTTGTAGAGAGAAAGTTTTGTCTTACAAAAAGAGGTACGACCCCTGCTTCTTTCAGAAGAAGTGGAATAGGTGTCCAGCGAGGAAGACCTGTAGCAATTCTAAGAGCTGAGTGATATATCGGATCCAAGATTTTTTGGTCTGATAAGCTCGCTGATGTAAATACATGACATCCATAATCGAGGCTACTTGTAATGAAGGATTGAACAATTTGAAGTAAATGATTAGTTTTTGCTCCCCATCTATTTCCTGAAATAGCTTTTAAGACATTAATTTTCTTCTGGATGGATTTTTTTTTCATTTGAAAGTTATACTTGAAAGTTAAATTATTAGTAAAATAGAGGCCCAGAATTTTTATGTGCTTAGACCAAGAGATAGGTAATTGGTTTATAGTTAGTACAAAATTTACAGGAGATTTTTGGAAGAGAAATCAATGACTGAACATTTTGAGGAATCAATTTTTAGTTTCCATTCTTCACACCATTGTTCAAGTTTTATGATTGCAGTCTGCATTTTTTGCTGTAGTAATTCTTGTGATGAATGAGCAGCCAAAAAGGATTATGTCATCAGCATAAATAAAACACTTAATGTCGGGAGAGAGAACTTCGTAAATATCTGACATATAAATCATGAAAAGAAAGGGAGAAAGAACACTGCCTTGAGGGACACCTCTATTAGAGAAAGTGGGTTGAGAAAAGTTCCACGCCATTTCACTTTATAACTTCTATCCGATAAAGAATCCAATATCCAATGAGCAGCATTTCCTCTGATATCAAATTGGAGGAGCTTATAAATAAGGCCGTCTGGCCACACTGAATCGTAAGCTTGAGATATGTCTACAGTTGCGCATATGACATATTTTCTCTGTGAACGTAAAGCAATAATATGATGATGAAGCATAGAAAGAACACTGTCGCAACCTCTATAAGGCATAAATCCATGATGATTTGGATGAAAAATTTGGAAAGGGAAATATGATTTATTAGACGATTTAAAATCATGCGTTCCATGACCTTACATAGAACACTTGTAAGAGAAATTGGGCGATAAGAATTTACTGAAGTAGTATCTTTTCCAGGTTTTATTATAGGAATTATGATGAATTTTTTCCAAGACGGGGGAACAATACCGCTTAACCAAGAGGTATTTATGAGTGACAAAAGGGATCGTAAAGTTATGTTTGATAGACCCTTCAAAATTTTAGCCGATATTAAATCAGGACCAGCTGAAGTATTTTTGCATTTAGAAATCGCCATTTGAAGCTCAGAAAGGGAGAATGCAGAGTTATATTCTAAATCAAAATTTGAACTTAAATCGAGAGGTAGTACTTCAGTTTCAGTTTGACGAGAATAAAATTTGGCAAATAAGTTAGCCTGAACAACAGGATCCGAAATAATTGAAGTTTCGCTAGAAATTAATAGATGATGAGTTGGTGAGTCAGTAGATCTATTTTTAAGTCTTTTGAGAATAGAATAAATGTCTTTAGATATACCAGCGTTTGTTATAGTTTTATCCCAGAAATTTCTGGAAAGGGTTAGAAGAAGCTGATGAAGTTTTGCAGAAATTCGTTTGTACTGTATCCACAGAGTCTGATTAAGAGAACTTTTCGCTTTCCTCCAAAGTTTTCTTTTTTGACCCAAAAGATAACAACATTCCGATGTCCACCACGAAGGATATGATTTTGACGGAAAGATTTGCTTTTTCCTAAATTTATCAAGATAGTCTTTGCATAAAATTTGAAAATGATCTACAGAAACTAGTCCGTTATTAGCAATTTGGGTGTTCATTGAATTGAAGAAGCCAGTCCATAAAATTCTGTTGCGGGAAATACCTTTTGAATAATCGTTGTTGTAGATTTTGACACTTGTTTGAACAGGGACATGATCACTACCATAACTATCTGAACTGACTGAGAAAGTACAAAAGGAAAAATATCAGGAGATACAAAGTTATAATCGATAAGGGATGGTCTATGGTGGAGTCCGAAATGAGTAGGCTGAGAGGTATTTAAAAGACAAATGTTGCTATCCAGTATCCAATCGAGGAATTCTGAAGATTCGGGAGAGTTTGAATAACTGCCAAGCGCCGAACTTCGTATATTAAAGTCTCCAATTATTATGAAAGGAGGAGGAATATTTGATAAGATGCTATGGAACAAAGAACTTGAAAATTTACCGTGTGGGACATACACATTTATTAAAGTAAGAGATGATTTGGATATAGTAATTTTTATAGCTAATATTTCTGTATCGTTATCTTCTGAGCGGGATATATTTAAAACTTGCACTGGTAGAGATTTATCAACAGCAAACAGAAGTCCTCCACCACGGCCATCTTGCCTATCTAATCTAATTATTGTTTTATTATAAATTTGAAATAAGTCGGAATTTTTAAGAAACGTTTCTTGAATTGCTAGGACATCGGAAGATTGAAAGTATGGAAGTTTTATATACGGACGCTTAGATAGAACACTTCTTGCATTCCAAGAAATTAAATTGAACATAAAATAAAACGAAAAACCTACACAGTCACTAAAAATCAAACAAAAAGGTGCGCTCGTAGTAAAAGAATATTATTAAAAAAAATTATGAATGTTTTTTACGCCTTCTTCCTGGCTCAATTCTTTCTTCAATGTTAGGTTCTGCGTATGTAATATTTGGTTGATTAGACTTCATAATAGGTTGCTCCGGAGATATTATTTGCTGATTCACTGAATTTTTTGGACTTATCTTTCTAGACTGGATGGATCTTGCACGACTCTTTCTTGGAGGAGATCTAGAAACTGATCTAGCTGGATTCGAACATGTTCGCATACATTCTTTCATGAATGAGAACATTTGTTGGACCACTTGATCTTGTCTAGCCTGTATCGCAAGTAATTTTGCTTCAAAAATAGAAGCCATCTCTGTCACTGCTTTTTTAACAATATCAGTTATTTCATTTTGGTTTGGCACGAAAGGAAGATGACTTTTGGTTACACTGGAGTAACTGGTTTTTAAAGATTTATTATAACGTCTTCTCGCCTCAATAAAGGGAAGGTGGTTCATGCTTTTAAAATGTAAGAATTTTTTTTCTTCAAGCCTCGTAGGGCAGGAAATGTCATTAGCTGCATGATTTCCCTGACAGTTTATACATTTAGGTGTTTCATTGCCACAGGGAGAGTCTTTATGGAATGTTCCACAGTTTTTACATAGGAAGACTTCTTGTTTACATTTTTTCGTAAGGTGAGTGTATTTATAGCATTTTCCGCATTGGCGAACGTTATCAATAAAAGGAGAAATTGGGATGATGGAATAGAATAAGTTAATAGTTTGAGGTAGATGATGACCAATGACGCTCACTAAAATATTTTCACTCAGTTCTTCTGAATTCTTTTTGTAAATCTTTGTAAGCTTAATATCGTTAAGCCATTTTGCGCAATTTCTTCAGCAACAAGGTATAAAGGTAAATCTACATTTATTTCTTTTATAAGAAATCTTGAAGAAATGTATTCAGGTTGAAAACTGGAGTTAACAGGTACACCAAGAATAATGTTTATCTTGCTTATTTCTACAGCAGTATCTGGGCAATTAGTTTCGAATAGAAGCTTACCTTGACGGGTGTGCTGAATTTGAATTATTTTCTTGTGATTCTTTACAAGTTGAATTATTTCTTGCTTTAAATTGTAAGGTTTCTTTGGAATAGATGCAGTACCATCAGTGGGAGACAGGAAAATGAAGAACTTAGTAATACCTTTTTCCGCAGCTAACTGGATTAGTTGTGGAATAGAATCTTCGAAAGTCAATAATCTTGACGTGTTTATTTTTGGAATGCGCAAATCGCAATCCGTGTAAATCATTTCAGTCTCTCCTTCAGTCATTTTAAATCCATAATAATGAGAAAGAAAAAAAAAAAAAAAAAGAAAAAAAAAAAGAAAAAAAAATATTAATAAAATTTAAATAGTAAAAATTAAAGAACAAAAATACTCAATCTTAGTCAATCAAACACTAAGCCAAAGTCAGACGATAATTTCAACACGAAAAAGGAGAAAAAGTGTCAAAGAAAAACATTAAATAATGAATAAATAATCAGAGTTCAAAATTTACGTATTTCGCAATTTAGAACAATCCGGCATTTTCCTTTTGGAAGATTTTGTTGAAGAATATAGCTTAAGGTTTACGTTTCCTACGGGCTGTTAATTTCAAACGATTTTTCAAAATCACAAAACATTGCCAACCACATTGTAATTCTAAGAAACACGCAAATGAGGTGGTTAGCATGATGGCTGGCACACTCTTCGACGGAAATTTCGTTAGATCAAAACATATCCTTCACTATAAAATTTTAAAAAAACGTAAATTTTACTATTAGCATGAAAGAATCTGGTATAGCCCTAGATATTTAAAAATAAAATTAATATCTCGATTGTTCTTGCATAGGCTTTACTTGTAGATCAGGTTATAATAACACTGCGCATATGATCTTCTAAGTGAAGTTGTGAAATTTTTTTTTTCGAGCTGTGTTTTTAACATAGAAATTTGCACGGAAATTTATGCAGATAGTAAGCTTCAAAAAACATAATGATAATGAAAATTCTCGTTTAACGAATTTTAAATTGTTTTTGCTTTACAAATCGTTGCAATCACTATTTAAAATTATTCATTTAATAGTAGTTTTAAATACTTGACTTTGATCTGTTGTTTTCTTTTATCTACAATCAAATGAAATTCATTAGTGTCACAAACAATCAACTTATCTGATTCAATTGAACAATTAGATCTTTACAAATCTATAACTTATTTAAAAACTGCCTAAAAAGATTTATTGAAATTAATTCTAGAATGCGAGTACACGCATTCATAATATAAAATGATATTTGCATTAGAACTATTAAATTCCAAGAAGAATATTTAAGTAACACATCTATATACAAATGATATATTCGCAAAATAACACAATTGCATTTATTATAGATACATTTAATCTAAAAATATTAAAAAAGAAACTGTATTTATTTGTGTGCTATCCTATTTACTTTGATTTTTTTAAGTTACTTTTAACTAATTTTTAATATGCATAAACTCTATCCTCGGTTAATGGTTTTGGATAATATTCGCTTTATGCAACATTAATTATCACAGACCCACTGATAACCAGAGACGGAAATTATTTTATCAGAACTAGTTAAAGTCTTCCATCTGTTTGCTTGTTGAAGCTTTTGCCCATTTTTGTTAGATTCTCTTGCGCTGTCAAACCTTTTTGCGATGATTTTATGTGATACTATATAGTCTCTTGAGCTCCAACATGTGCCTTAAACTCTTTTCATACCTCTACATATAGGAGAAATCAACACTTCAAAGCACCTTGTTTGGAAATAATTTGAAATGAATAAATTTTTTCAGGACACATTCTTTCATCCTTAGTCTTTGATTAGAATATCATCATAAAATTGTTTCTCCTGTTTCTATTAAATGAATTTTAAGGAAACAAAAATGAGTTTTTATTTTGTGTTCGGCATTTACTTTTTTAAAGTACTATTGTAGACGTTTCAAAAATTCAAAAATTTATGACTATAGGCTACCCATAAATTTCAATTATTTGTGAAAATGTTTAACTTTATAATGACGGTTTTTATTGAATTCTTTGAAGAATGATATTATTTCATAGCAAAATGCAAACATTGCTTCAGTTTTTGAGTCAATTACAAAATACTGAAAGTCATATTGTTCTCTTAATTTTCTGCATTTGTTATATATTTTCCATTTATTTTCCATATACAAAGAAGTTTGTACAAAAGATCAATAATTTCAAATCAAAATTAAATCATGTATATGTTGCTCTGATTAAAAAAATGACCAACTATTCAGTTTCCGAGCTTCTACTTTGATTGCATCACGCCTCATCGGAACTTATTTGAAAATGATATAATTTTACAGAGAAATGAACATGAAGTCGTTAAGCAATGCCCATGATATTTATCTGAAAGTAAAAACCGAAATTATGAATAGAATATGTTTGACCTTATACACTACGCTGTCAATGACTAGCTGGTGAACTTCGAATAGAAATTATTAAAGCAATTCAAAAATATATCAAATTGTTATGAGCTAGTAATTACAAGCATGATTGCAGACTTTTTCAGAATTTTAGACCAAAGAATAAAAATATCATGCAAAAACAGAGTAAAAGGAATCCATACAAAAAACCATTGTAAAATTGCGATAGGTGATAGTTTTTTCAATTTCTAAGGCGTGGTGTTGGTTAGAATGAACTTTTTTCTTTCTATTTATCAGAATTTAGTCTTTGGTACTTAACATAGGAATAATTGTGGACTTTAGGCTAAAAATCTTCGAGAAGCATGTATTAAAACGAATAAGTGAAATTTCACATGAATGAAATCATCTAGCCGTTATGATTGTGGAAGATAAAATAAACATTTAACTTAGTTTACTTGCATGTATTCAATGAGTCGTATTAAACAAAATTGACTTTACAATAACCAACAAATTCAGGAGTCCATAAAGTTCAAATCTTTATCAAAGGACAAAATGCTTAATACTTTATCAAAGTATAAAATAAGCAATATAAATGCTGTGATACTCTTCCAAATAAAAGAAAATGAAGAAACTAAATCCTTAAAATTGCTCTTAAACAACTCATAGCTGGGTTCAAATTCATAGATATGAATTGCTTAAGGACAATGAACAATAATTTAAAAAGCAATAACAGAGACAAACAAAGCATAATCTTTTATTGTGTGACAACTAAAGATTGTAGACACTTGCGCTTATTTTCACACTTGAAAAGTAGCACATTATTGTTTAGTGACAGACTATATTTTATTGCTAGCCTAGTTTTCATGAGTATCTAATTACCATTTTTTAAACAGCCTTTTTTCTTTATAACAAAAAAAAAAAAAAAAAAAATCCAACGCTTTCTGATGATATTCCTTCGAACCCCAACTCTATTATAAGCACTACTTATATTTGACTCAAACTTTTCAAAGTTTTCACAGAGCTCTTTCTAAATATGCATATTTTTCTTAATACTAAGGAATCTTTATTTTGGTAGAAATGAAAATGATGATGTTCTCTTTAAATTTCTGATATGTGCTAAATGCATTGCATTAAATTTTATAAAAAAGGTTGATATTATGATTACCAATAATCAATTAATGTGCATAGTCGATTTATAAGTGGGTCTTTAAATTTTGGAAGACAGAGAATTTGAAACAAAGAAATATATATAAAACAGAGATTTTGTATTTCATAAAAATTAAATTCATGATTCTTCATGAATGTAGAGAACGTATTTCATACAGATCTTACATTCAATAAAACCGTACAAAAACGTAATTGCTTAAGTTAGGCATTCTTTTCTTATAATAACTTCTTAATTAATGTGAAAATGTGCAATGCACAGAAATCTATCAGTTACAAAGAATTTATTACGCTGATATTTTTTGATTTAAGAAGCTTAAAAATTAAAAATTAAATTTTTGATGACGAAGCATTTCAAATTACGCTCAATTTCAAAGATTTCTATTTATTCTCTTATTTAATTTTTAATCATTTTAATAATTATCAATAATATGATATTTATAATTTTCACTGTTGAATTTTCTCAAGATTGTTGGAAATATTTATTAACTCTTACAGTTAAAATTGTTGTAAAAATTTTTAAAAAGTCATAAATTTTTAAATTTGGTCTGGGTATTATGTACATTTTCTCATATTTTGTGAATTTTAAATTGCCTAAGAATAATGATTGCGAGTAATATTATGCTTTTAAACTGATTTCAGGTTACACTTTCTATATCTAAAAATCATTTAGAAAATTCATTTATTATATACAGTAAATAAGCAAGCTTTGGCTAATCTAAGATTTGATAGAAACGTTTCCGTAAAATCTTTTTATTAGAGCATCAAAATTGCTTTAGGTAGATCTTCAAGTCTAATTGGTATTTACACTATTAAGTATACATGTTGGCTAATTTAATTATTCATTAAGTTTTTAGATAAATCCAAAAATCCAGCGATGCATTAATTTTCCTATTAAAAATATTTTCGTGTTGTACTTATGAAAAGATTTTTACTTTTAAAAACACCTTCATTGTAAATATGCACTGAATTGTAAGTAATAATGCATGAACACAAAATTTAATTTTTATGTAAAGCTGAATACGTAGATTACATAACGTAGTCAAAGCATAGTATAGTAACAAATACCGTCAATAGTCGAAAAATACACATTGATTTGTTACAGATTTCGCTCACAATATGCTATTCGAAGTAGATTTCGAGGAGATGCGAATGAAAGTTGACATGTAAAATTAAATCAATCTGTGTATATAGATGACTATGAATTTTCTTAGAAAATCAGATAACTATTCAATCTTTATCTTTAATTATTTTTTCGTGGATTTTCTTCAATTTTTCACGAAAAGTTACCAAGACTCTTGTTACTTGACAAATTTAAAGCTACTTTTTTAATATACGTGAGAGGATTTTTGCAAGCTGAGAGAGCACACACACAATGGACTTCCATTAGTATTCTGCCATACATGAATAAAGTGCAAAACCTGGGTACCCTAAGATAGTGAGTAATATGGCATCAACTTATTGGTATAGACTAAGTTTAGCTTGGTTGATGGAGATTTCTATGTTTTCTAAACCAGTTTATTTATCCTGTTGATTACCACTTATGATTCTTCTCAATTATACAGATTTGGAAACAAACTTACTTTTGTCTTTGTCGGTCTATGAATTAGCTTCGTCTTTCTACATACTTAGAATATGTGTTCACATGATTTCTCTCATAGTATATATTCTTCATTCCATTCAATGTTGTGTTAGTTATTTTGCAAATGAATTGATAGCTCTCTTATAATCATGTTTACAGATCGTAAGCG
Source organism: Latrodectus elegans (assembly GCA_030067965.1). Taxonomy (NCBI): domain Eukaryota; kingdom Metazoa; phylum Arthropoda; class Arachnida; order Araneae; family Theridiidae; genus Latrodectus; species Latrodectus elegans. Next base: position 64,872,207 of record CM057817.1, on the reverse strand, counting down.
CTTTACTTGAGAGATGAAAGAACGTGACTCAGCCATTTGAAAAGAACCTCCCGAGGCTTACAAAGCCATTCTAATTGGAAAAAATACATTTGATTTGTATAAATAATTCAATTGAGCAAGAAAAGGAGAGTAAAATGTTTAATCTCAGTTTTGCTCGTGCTTCTTGATGGGCATAATTCAAGGTGATTATATTGATTGTCGCCCCCATTCTTTACTATTGCGAATGAAGAGAAGCTATTTTTGTATTTTCTATACCGAACATCTTACCCAGTTTTTTGAAAATATATGATTAAAAATTTGTTTCCTTATCCGAATGGACAAAACTGCTAATTTGTATAGCCAATTCCGAATAAGCATGCTACTGATCATGTTTGCGTTTCGATTAGAAATTGCGTAGACTTCTGATCACTTGTTAAAACAATTTATTACGACGAGTATATAGTAATTTTTGCATGTATCCTTATATCCTTTATTTTTGTATGTGATACGTTATTCATGCTTCCTGATAATTTCATGCTTCAAATTCCTTTCCAGGGGAGTTACTTAGATATTACGTGTCGAACAGTGGCTGTAAATGGGAGTCTGTACTCACATCAGCAACTTAACTTCATTTCTGCTGTAGAACTGTGTGAACAAATTTGGGGACAAAAAAGTGGGAGGGGGATCACCATATCCATATGCAAAGCCCTTTGATAGTATACTTCTATATCCAATTCCTACAAACGATGAACCTATTGTGAGCCATTTCCCTTTAAGGTCCTTGTAAATTTATCAGCTGAATGGAGTCCTGTTTGTAATCTTAGAGCTAACTTTTCACACATTCAATGGGACAAATATTTTACCAGATTTGTTATTGACGTATATTATTTTCTCGTTAGGACATATTTCCTTTCTTCCTTTGAAAGAATTTTTTTAAGGGAATTTGGATGTTGCTTATTTTTTCCCATCTATCTCGATTGAGAAGAAAATACGTATTTCATCTAGACTGACATCATTTTCAAGAATGAAAAATTTCACTTAAATGAGAAAATAATATAAAAATTAACTTTTTTCTTGAACAATTTAAAAGGTTCCCCCTTTACAATTGGTTTCTCTGTTTATAATATTTCTAGTTTTCCTTTTGTAGTGGAATGGTTTGAGTGGGATGGTAAAGATTTTAACAATGTGTGCCGATAGAAATTACACAACAAAAGGAAATTTCTCGGCTCATATGCGGTCTTTTGGCAATAAAATTTAAAATTTATTCATATGAATAAAGATTGGATTCAGATATTTGCAAGAATGACAACAGCTTTCTGCATGTTATAATATCGTTTGATAATCACTTCACTCTATTGCTTTGTTGCTGTTCTGAATAACAGTCAGAGATAGCTAGTTGTGACAATCTCTATACATCTCATGGCAGTTTTCAGTATATTTTCTTTGTTTTCTATCAGTGAATAAAAATGAACCCCAATAAACCCTAATAAGTCTTTTTCCTTTTCAAAATTTCTGGGTACACGTTAGAAAAGCAATATCAACTTGTTTCCTAGGGTTCACAGTAGTCTAGTTGTTGAACACTGCTCTTCAGAACGAAATGTCTCTGATTCGATCTCTGCCCTTGTTAAACAAAGGGAAGTAGAATTTGAGCCTCTGAGTTTTCAGTCACATTTGTCCGGGTAAGTGCTTGGGAGATTTCCGGGTTTCTCCTCTTGCGATACGTGAATACGGCCCAATGTCTATAAAAAGTTCTTATGGAATGGAACTTGTGCAAAGAACACTAAAATGCTTTAAGACAGTTATAGGATGTCCATTACGAGTTATCAAAGATGTTTCTAAGAAAGCCGATTCTAAAAGATATCCCTGATGGGACTTTCCATGGAGGCTGTAAATTAAAAGTATTTTTCTCTACATTTCTTGTTTGTCAGTATAGCGATAATGTCAAATAGCTTTCTATGTATTCTCAATAAAATTTTTTGTTGTATGATAGTAACTTCTCCATTTCAATGACTTTAACCGAACAAATCATATATTCTGATACTAATCAGAGTTCAATGTCCGGCTTCTAGAAACTTAGATTTTAAACTACTTACCACCCAAAGCACACCTCGAAGGAAGTAAGCAAATCATGTAAAATTTACATCAAGTGTTTGTGATGATGTAGTACGCAAATCATTAGCATTGCAATGTATTCTTACATCAATGTTGACTGTAATGTCAGCTATACATAAAGGGAGAAGAGATTGTTTACTTGAAGTATGGGGATTGCTTTTACATGTGTTTTTTGCATAAGCTGTTTAACTGAAGGAGAGTCTCAAAGAGGACATCAACCGTCTTTCGAGTAAATTTCTGAGTTTGAAAGAGAAAGAATAGTAAGTTGTTGTGAATGCTGATTATTCCTTAGAGAATTCGGTGATAGCATTGAATAAAACCAAACAGCTGTGATGAAGATATGTAATCACTGGATGTAAGAATAAAAGGTGGACCGACGGTATTGATCGCGCACACTTCATTGCACCACTGCACGTGATGACATGCATAACGCATGCATGCCAGTGATGAAACATGCAGCTACATCACCCTCATACTACTACATACTACGCATATCAGAATACATCATATTAGATAATAATATATAATAATGTATCGGAGTAATAATATATAATACGCATATCACAACATATTACGAATCACATCAGAACAGATTCGGTCTTATATGCCTCATTTGATGTCTGCTTATAACATTGGATGTCATTTGCAGATAAATGGAATGTCCGTCTTACGGACATTGTTTTGGTTACCTTTGTAACAAAACCACAAGCGTTTTCTCCACCAGATGGTGCAATGAACAATGAATACGCAAAACAGAATGGAACGGTATTTGTCTTTATTGACGAATCCTGTTTCTACTTGCAACCCATGGGGGTTGGATTTTAGATTGAAGACATCGTTTTGGCTGACTGCTGACTTATTGTATTATGTATTGTCCATACTGATGTCCTAATATCAAGCTATCTTTACGAAACTAAAAGATTCTCAGTAATTAATCCCGTCTTATTTTTAATCTGAAGTTCCGCTAAAAAATTCTATTACATGAAATATTTTGTTGAATTTCAAACTAAACATTTGTAAGATTCGGACAAAGTGATAACATTAAGAGGGATTGTAAGAGGACAAATTTATGAAACGAGTAAGTAAGCTATTAGTTGGTTTTTAAATTTCTATGATTCACAGAAACCAAAAGCTATGGAAGTAGCTTTTGAATCTAGAATATAGAAAGTAAAAAACTATCAGATAATAATCATTTGGAAAAAAAAAAAAAAAGAAAAGAAAAAACACTCTAAAGTAGGGAAATAGGATTTTATTGAAATAGTAAGGGCAAAAAGCAGTGATTGATGATACAGCAAAAACATCCAAAATTGTTATAACACATATATTATTTTATATAAGCACATACGTGACATCACAAATAGAGCGGAAAAATGGCTTTTTCTTAAAAGAGTTCCAAAAATTGTATTTCAGTGATGGTTTTTGCTTAGGCACTTTATTAAAAGTTGAAGATCTTTAAATATATTTGACATCGGGAAAACTTTCGCCTTCAGTTAAATTTTCATAAAAGCTGTTGGTATCTCCAGTTGCATGACCCCTGGCATTGATGATTGAGATGGACTTCTGATAACTAAAAAGTTGTCGCTCCAAACTGTAGTTTTCGGCCTGTAAAGCCACAATTTCTCTCCTGGAAAAACAAATAATTGAGACTTCAGTTGTAAAAATTGTTGTTTAATGTTAATGTTAAAAACACTTTGTGAATGATTATGAAACAATAAGTGTATTTTTATACAATTATGTTTTTTTTTTTGTAACTCTAAATAGTATTAATTTCTATCCTTTATTTACGGGACATTTTTGTTATATTATAATCTTTTAATTTTTGTTGGTAATATATAGCATGGTAATTAATGCATTTAATCGATTCACTTATGTGTTTTCTGTTAAAAATCTCTAAAAAGTTTATTAATTACAAAATTTTGTATTTTAAAAAGTATTTCTTTAATTTCCGGCAAATTTTCTGCAATAACATGTTTTAAAAATGACATTAAAGATGTTTAATGGTGTAAGTATTATTCTTTGAACTTTTCCAATAGGTTTATAAGTTTAACTTAGTAATAAACTTTTTAATATCGCTTTAAACATGTATTTTCTTCATTAAACCTTTCGTTTCGACCTATCTCTTATTATAAACTAACAGGATATGAATTAAAGAGTCAGCTATATTATTTATTTTATTATTATAATCATATTCAATGAAGCATGTGTGAGTAGAAGTAATTTTGCGAGTCTTATCTTAGAATATTTCCAAATTATAAAAGAAGTCATTACATGAATTGTTGAACAAATCTCGTCTTCCGGACAGGAAATTAGTACGTTTCTTTTGTCCTAATCCTTAAAGTGAAAAATAAAGAATTGTTCTTCATTTACTCAATAGTTTTGGGAAATTTTATCACAGTTCGCTATAATAGAAATAATTTTAAACACTGATGACAAGAGATTGGCTTGACGCAACAAAAGTCAGTCATCAATATGAATTGGGTTGTTTCTTTTTGCTGCCGATCAAGGTTTAGCCTTAACCATCAACAGAGATATAATTCAATGGGTAACTTTTGAATTTATCCAGTGAATTTAGTGTATTGAATTTAGTGAATTTATCCACAAATTCAGTGGATAACTTTTCAATAGATTTATTTTACGGTTGAAGAAAGCTAAATAGTTTATTTTAATCGATTTTTGGCTTTCTTTAAATAAAATTAGTCAATATTTATTTTCTAAGAAAGGCAAAATTTAACGTTTTGACATATGATAAAAAATAAAGGAACACCTCATTTTATGGAAAATATAAATCGGATACTATTCAAAGGAGTAGGAAATATTTTCCCAAAGTAATCTGTTATGTTTTTTAAAGTTTTAAATACTTCCATATATATGAAAAAAAAATAACCAACAACATTCAATAGCAATTTTTATTGATTTGATATAAAATTTCTCTCTGTTTCTAAATATATTAAAAGTTTAACTGTGTTATTTATGTTTGGGTCACATATATAAAAAAATCTTGTCAGATTGTTCACTTACATTGTGATGCTGCAACAAAAGCATAAAAATGACTTCAGAAAAGTAGTCCAAACAATGACTGAGACAGCCGACACTATATTTACTTAAAGTTCTTATGTGTTATTATACTTGTTAAAACTTTTGGAATATAGTAAGTGATTAATAATTTTGTCGTATTAAAATGGAAATGTTTGCCATATCTTAATAATAACGAATTTCTGTACTCGCTCAACATTGTTTACGAGAATCTAATTTTTTTCTATTCCATTAACTGATTCATTATCACTAATAAGATTCAAATTGTGTATTACGGATTCTAAACAAGTACTCATTTTAAAGAGGTTGAAATAGATATCAATTTTTTCGGAAGGTTATCGGTTATAAATATAATACATGTAACCTTATTGCAAAGTAAAAAAAAAATTCATGTTTTAAAAACCTATTGTATATTTAGCTAATTGCATATTTTAAAAACGCAAATGATAAAAAAAAATTTATTTTTGAATAGGGGCATATTTAAAGTATGTAATTTAAAGAATAATCAGTAACTTGTAATAATTGAGATTTAGGGTAAAATAACGGCAAGCACATATGAAATAATATGCGTAAAATTTATGATAAATTAATGTTATTTTTACTACCAACTTTGCAGTTTTAATTATTTTACTAAATACGTTTTATTTTTGAATTATTTACAAGATTTTGATGCAACATAACATGAGAAAAATCCTCTTATTTTATGAAACTTAGTGTACTTCTTCGATTCCTTTTTAAAATGTATACAAGCTAACGTAAATTAAACTTGACATTTGAGAGCTGCAGAAGAAGAAAAAATAATTCAAACCTATAAAAAATGTATGAAATAGGGTAATGAACAATGAGATTACAGGAATTTTATTTGGAAAAAGATATTCATTCTTAGCATAGTCACTAAGATAGTATGATATTTTTTTCTAAGAACGGAACTGGGCCTTGGGGAAAATATTTTTGACCATAAAGATTCCACATGCACAACATTTCTCTCGATAAATTCCTCCAATACTCTACCTCTAATGTTACCTTTAAGCCATAATCCTGCATAGTTATGAGCGTGTGTTTTATACATTTTACATTATCACTTGATAAAAGACTTTTTCTACACAGATCCAAACCAGTCTTTTCAAAGAATGGAACACAAACTTAATTTTGGTTCGAAGCAAATATTTTTAAATTTATATAATCTTGTTTAAATGCGATGAATACACATTTTTCGTTTAAATATGTATCAAAAAATATGCGCTATATGAAGGGGTTAAATATTAACTATTTTTTCGTTCATTTTTTTTTCATTACAAAATAAATTTTATTATTCATTTATTTTAGCATTGATTTTGTGTATGTGATCATAGTGGACTCTTAAACTTCTCTTGTTTACTGTTTCTATACTCAGATTTTTATGATATACTTTTACCTAAGAAATAATGAACAGATTTCGATCTCGCCAAATTCGATTCAAACCTTGGTTTTTAAATTTAGAAAAGGAAGGTAAAAATTTACTAATTCCTTAATTTAATTTTAACTTTTCTTAGTTATATTTTTTAAAACTTTATCATGAATTTTTAATATGTATATGGACTGGGAGATCTTGCTTAGATGTTTGCTATTGTACATGATATTAAATAATATATATATATCAAAAGCATAATGTTTAAAATATGTCATTTCCCCCTTTAATCCTATCAAAGGTGGCAATTCGTAAAAAATACTTTTTAATCGTATCAAGCTGTTAGGAGCAAATTTCGATTAAAGGTTACTTAGAATCAGCTTTTCCTTTTTGATTCTATTGATACTTGAAAATAAGCATTTTATGCTTTTTTATTATCAACAAAATGCACTGAATAAGATGATTCTCAATACATTTTATTCAATAGTACTTATGTATCATTAACGTGTCAAAATTACCAATGATAAATTAATGAGGTTTTAAGTTTTTGAAAGTTAGAAAACTACAAATTAAAATTTATTTCAGTAGAGATTTATTTGATCACACACTTTTAGCATTTAAATTACAAAATCCAAGATAACAGTCATTTTCCTATCAGTTGAAAATTAATCTTGTGAAAAATAAAATATTGTGAAGTATATTGGAAAGTGCTAAAAAGGAAACATTCTACTAAGTTTCTGTAAATATCAGTAAGCGATGTAAGGCGAATATAATTTGGTATAATTTCTACTAGTATAGTTTTGAATTATCGAAAACTTTTAAATTCCAAATTTATGAATTAAAAAAACATTAAGAAAAGATAAATGCACAAGTATGTGTGTATATATCTACACTACTGGCCATTAAAATTACTACACCAAGAAGGCGACATGGTACAGACGTGAAATTTCGATATAAGGATATAAGACGAAAAGAAGAAGGTGCTGTGATATGCAAATGATTAGCTTTTAAGCGCATTCAGACAAAGCAGGCCCCAGTAGAGACACCTACATTGTGTTTAAATGAGGAAATTGCTTAGCCGGTTCCTCATACACAAATTGCATTTGAACGTTGTTGCCTGGTGAAAAGTTGTTGTGATGCCTCGTGTAAGAAGGAGAAATGCGTACCAGCACGTTTCTGACTTTGATAAAGGTCGAATTGTAGCGTACCGGAATTGCGGTTTATCTTATCGCAGTATTGCTGCTCGCGTCGGTCGAGATCCAATGACTGTTAGCAGAATATGGAATCGATGGGTTCAGGACGGTAATACGGAACGCCATACGGGATCTCAACGGCCACCTATCACTAGCAGCAGAGAAGACAAGCATGTTATCCGCATGGCCGTAATGGATCGTGCAACCCCGTCACGAGCCGTGAGTCAAGAAACGGGGTCGTTGGAAGACAACAAGTGTCTGCACGAACAGTTCGACGACGTTTGCAGCAGCATGGACTCTCAGCTCGAAAACCATGGCTGCGGCTTCCCTTGACGCTGCGTCATAGACAAGAGCGCCTTCAATGGTGTGATCAACGACGAACCTGGGCGCACGAATGGCGAGACGTCATCTTTTCAGATGAATCCAGGTTCTGTGTACAGCATCATGATGGTCGCATCCGTGTTTGGCGGCATCGTGGTGAACGCACACTGGCAGCGTGCATTCGTCATCGTCATACTGGCCCATCACCTGGCGTGATGGTATGGGGTGCCATTGGATACACGTCTCGATCACTTCTTGTTCGTATTGACGTTGCTTTGAACAGTGCATGTTACATTTCTGGTGTGTTACGACCCGTGGCTCTACCCTTTATTCGAACCCTGCGAAACCCTACGTTTCAGCAGGATAATGCCCGACCGCATGTTGCCGGTATTGTACGGAGCTTCCTTGATACGGAACATGTTCGGCTGTTGCCCTGGCCAGCACGTTCTCCAGATCTTTCACCAGTAGAAAACGTCTGGTCAATGGATGCCGAGCAACTGGCTCGTCACCAAATGCCAGTCACTACGGTTGATGAACTGTGGCATCGTGTTGAAGCTGCATGGGCATCTGTACCTGTACATGCAATCCAATCTCTGTTTGACTCAAGGCCCAAGCGTATAACTGCTGTTATTACTGCCAGAGGTGGTTGTTCTGGGTACTGATTTCTCAGGATCTATATATCCAGCCAAATTTTTTGAAAATTTAATCATTTGTTATTTCTAGTATAATATATTTGTCCAATAAATATCATTTTGTTATTTGTCCAATAAATATCAAGTTCAAAAGTTCTCAGATAACAATTTTTGTAGCAATGTATAGTTATCTGAAAATAAAAATAAAACAAAAGAAAGCAGCTTTCTATTTAATGCAGTTAACATATTTTGTTAATTAGTTATTCCTGAATAAATGTGAACTAATTTTAACAATTTTGTGAATAAGCAGATTAATAGAATAGGTTTAATTTTTATACATAAATTATCTAAAATCTTTGACGGCATCAGTATGGATATTCTGTGTCCATTGATACCCTATTCATCTGCCAATCTTGGTTCTCGAGTGTCGCAAGTGACAATGTCGAGAAGCAGTAAGCGTCTTTTAAGATCAAATTTCAACAAGAGCTCCATTGCAATTTCATATTCGAGTAACTACACAATTTTGTTTATATGCCCTTGAATTTTAATCCTTTCCATACCTCTGCTAACAATATCGCTCACGTCATGGAAAATGGGTTATTGTATGTATGAGGAGTTAATAGTGAGGAAATTTTAAAAGCTTGCAAAATACCCAATAATAACAATATATAATAATAATGCAAGAGAACACAAATTATTCGAAATAAATGCAGATCTTATTCGCCAGAATTTACTGAAAGACGTTTTAAACGCCTTTACACGCATATCTATATTAATATCTAAAATAATAATGTTTCAATATTACAAATCCTGTAGCTTAATCATTAATTACTTCTTTGAACAAAAAAACATGTTGCCTAAAAACGTTAAAAAATACCATAAAATGTTTTGTAGGAAGAAAAATGGTAAAGTAACTTTAGCTTTGATTATTTATATATTATACTTTTTGAAATATTTTCTCTTAACACGTTATTTGCCAATTCAAAACGAAATATTTAATAAGAGGGAGAATTCTATTAAACTGGTGTTTAAATACAAAATTTTTTTGATGTTTAAATACACAAATTGTTTTGAAAGCCAAACAATCATTCAAGCTATGGTTAATCGCTTTTGTGTGTGTGTGATTCGATTTTGAGATATTTAAATTTCACACACACACACATTATTAGAACAGGTTTTCTTTAATTTATTCCGATGATATATATTAAAAGTAAAATTGATATTAAATTTAGTTTGTCCGCTATCGTCAATAATTACATGATTAATTAATCCAGAATTCAGACGTCTAGAGCATCTTTTATCCTTTAAATAAAAGATTTAATTTTCTGCAGCATTTCAGACATTTTTGAGATTAATATTAAGACAATAAATCTATTCTTGCACTGTGGGCATTACTTATTGGAGAATGCCCTAAAATATTTGAATTTTTAGGCAAAATAAGAACCCTTTGTATTATATAGTTTTTATCAAAGCAGAGAGACTTGCCTACTGAAAAGACCCAAAAATATACTGAACTTTTAAAATATTAAACTGAACTGAAACTTTCAATATAGTTCCTTTTAAAATTTTAATGGCGAAAGCAGCTTCATGTCAAAGATTTTAATAGTTAATCCATATTTACTATGCTAAACACATATGGAATGTAGATAGTTATGGTCTTTCTCTAGCTCTCCTAAAATTCACGATGAATAACTGTTTCACAAACAATAATTACAATACTAAGTTATATTATAAATTAATCTGTATTTTAATTGAAGTATTTTATTCCAGATAATATTAAGTATTTTATGAGCAATGTCAAAATTTTACGATCTGATTTACTTTTCATTAGTTATGGCTATCCTATTCAGCACGCGATGTCTAGAAACATATTTTAAAGAAATTCAGATGTAAATGAAAATAAAAATCAAGCATTTATGTTTCTGTACTTAGGAATTTGTGCTTGCATTTGCAAAAATCTAAATTAAAAGTCTATTTCTAAAAATGCATCTATGAACACACATAAAAAGGTATTAATAAAATTATGGAGCGTTTCGATACAAGATTTTAATCACGGAAACATATGCGTGTAAAGAGCTAATATTAAAAATGGGGGATAATTTAACCAATTATTTTTCTTTTTTACGTCTTTAGTCTCCAGCTTTAAGCAGTTTAATTATACATTTTTTGTGCACAATTATTAAAGAATATATTCTGGCACTTTTCCAATTAAAACTTATTTGTCAATTCTAATAAAAACAAACTATTTTATCCTTTAATGTATATCGCGCGTGCATTTAAGTGTTTATACAATAAGTGTCAGTATATTCTTGTCAGTCGTTTAGAATAGATCTCAAAACAAGTTCTTAACAATTTTCTAAATTTTCTAAAGGGTGTGGCTTCAACTCAGCACCATTACAAACATGCAAAGTTTTTGATTATGTAATTATCAGAGTAAAAATGTTAGAGATTATTGCTATAATCAGTATTCAGTCTCAATTAAATCACAGAATAATGTACTCATATATTTTATCTTCTTGATACAATCTAGAATGATACATCTTTATTCACATTAAGTATACTTACATTCGCCTTCAACATGGGAAAGTTTGAATTTTTATTTACAAATTGATAGCAAAAGTATTGAATTTTATGGCAGGTAAAGGTAACTTTGCATTTCAGCTATATATTATTTTAAGTTATTCAAGATACATCTCAATTAAATAGTAAATCTTAACAATAAATAAAGGTTACACCTCATGCTTATAATAAAAAATGTAACATGTTTATTTTTGTTTTCATCATTGCTAATATTGCAAATTTGTATATTTTATATCGATTCGCCACGTATTAAAATTTTCATAAATTCACAGTCACGCTTTTTGACTGTAGCAAGGAAACAACTATTCTAGTGCTGTATGTTACTAAGTCATTCTTGTTGAAAACTTTTAAATGAACTAAAGAATTTAATTTGTTATAATCATTTTAGCCTCAAAATTATAGTCTGTTACAACAGTTGAGAAAAAAATGTTAAAAATTTAAAAATTCACATAAATTTCAGTTTTTATGAACAGTGTTTTCAAGAGAAAGCGGGTTATTTCTTTAACGAGAAAAAAGTTTCATTATCAAAACTCTTCCTGTTCACTATCTATTAGTGATTTAGTGATTTTTACATTTTGATACCGATTTCAATCTAATGCTATTCGTGGAAATAACAATTTTATCTTGAAAACATTTAATGCTTAAGTAAACTGTTAGCATTAAAACTGTTCTTCAATCTTGGTTCATAATTTTTATAATTTTTAAATACACGACACGTAGATAAGAAATATTCTTACACTCTAATTACAATTTAATTAATGAGTCAAAACTTATTGCACAGGAAACACAAGAGATATAAAGACAAGTCATTAACATTATTTAATGGGTTCCCCGAGTTCCAAAGAAAGCAATTCGTACTAGTTAAATTAAGATTATGTAAGCTAAACACAATCAATGATGATGTTCAATATTTGTATATTTTACTGTTATTATTAATCTTTCACTTAGTGTTGTTGAATTTATTTAATATAATGTCCTCCAAATTTTCCGGATCATGAAATAGATACTATTAAATTATGATTTTCAAGAAATCGTACAGTCAAAAGCTATTTGTGAACATACTTTGTAACTCTATATAAGACAATTTTAAGAAACACACAGTTATTTATCATATTTTTGTAATTATATAATATACCTAAAAAGCAAAATATGTCTTAGAATTCAAACTGTAAGGGATCGATAAAAATTGGGAAAAATAGGGAAATAAAAGTTGCAGTCAAATTCGACAGAAAATAAATTAGTGAAAACGATTAATTCATCAAGAAATGTAAGTATTTTATTAAATTTACTTCAATATTGCTTGACTAATTGCTTAATATCACAAAGACACTATAGCAAAGTAAAAAAGCTCTGTGGTAAATCTATGAACTATTTTATATAAAAAACAAGTGTTATTTACCAATTAAAAATTCTTGTTAATAAAACATTTTATACTGAACTATAATATATAAATCGATTAATGAATCTTATAAACTTAATATTTTTCATGCATAGAGTCCACAATAAAATCCCGTTTCTCAGAATTAGTTGTAGAATACTAACATTTATTCACAAATATGCATAAAAGTATAATAAAGTGACTATGCATTACAAGACAAGATTGTCTTATATAGAGTTACAAAGAGAAATTTTTTAATAGGAACAATTGTATTCCGTCATTCGGTTCTGGAAGCTCGCATCCAATGCAATTAAAAAACTCTATTGAAAAAAAATATTAGAAATTTTAAAAATACTCATTTGTACATTGAAAATAAACTCATATATGATAGCTTATTAATAATCATTATTTTTTATCTGAGATAAAAAAACACTATTATATAAAATTTAGGTAATCAAACCAAGTGGTATCCGATTCTACACCGAACCCGAAAGACGATTAAAGGCATAATATTGCTATATAGTATTACCAACTTTTGATAGAAAATAAAATTTTTTCAAGGCATTTCTTAGGACATTCTCGTAGGTAGGAATCAATAGCATCATTATAAATCTTTAATGTGTGATGCTCTTTCTTACCATTACAATCCACTCCACCCACGGAAATTAGCATATATATGAGGGGAAATATTAATCGTATATACTTACTTCATTTGGTGGCAATGCAGCCTTCGTATGTCATCATATTTATGGTATGTGGCACTGAAAAGTAGAAGGGAATCAAGCCATTCTATCTGAATAGTAAGATTCTTTTTGGTTTCTTTATAGTTGTCAGAAAATTCTTCGACCTATGGGAAAAGGAGTGTAATTTTTGTTATTTAAAATAATGAATAATAACCATTTAAATTTATGCTTAATTAGTTAGAAATTTCACACCAAGTAATGAAAAACTAATTTCGTTTATTTGTTTTAAGTTTCTATTTAACCAATTATCATATAATCACCATTTTGTTTTGTGATTCAGGAATGTTCAATTTAATCATTGTAATGAGGCTTAACAAGCAATATGTAGATGCTCACATAAGATACTCTCTAACCATTTTATTCCTGATTTTTATGCTATTTCAAAATATAAATTTAATACATTTTAATATTCTATTTCATATAATATACATCTACTTTCTGACATTACTTTTTTAAAATAAAATTTCGAGCTACAGTTTTTTGCATTGAAACATATTTATAATCAATTTTCTAAACTATTTGGAAGAAAGGATTCTCTTTCTATACAAAAAAAAGATTTCTTAAATTACATTGAAGATAATATTAAATAGAGAAATTCTTTTCATTTCTTTAAGGTATTAAAAAAATTTTTTTCTATTAAAGAAAACCGAAGAAATATGATGAGTAATGTAAAACTTTTGTTCCTTGACAAGAATATTATGTACGAAATGTGAAATGTTAATAAATAAGATTCATTTTTGAGGTTGAGCTAATAGTAAAGATATCCATTTTGAATTTTTAAGTTATGCAGAAAATATAAATTTTGTTGAACAATTCAGTTGACTTGGGCTATCTATTTCAAATATTTTTTGATCAGTTCTTGCAATCACTTATATGGTATTTTAACGAAGGCCATAATAAATCCAGACATAGGACAGTGTATACATAATTCATGTCGTTTCACATCTCCCGTAGAAGAATACTTCATTAAAAATGAATATCACTGGAATACTTTAGAAATCATTCTTAATTAAATTGAAAAAATTAAATTCTTATAACCCATTTCTCATGTATTCAATATTTTAACCCCATTTCTGATTTCCCACATTTGCACGAACATACATGTAATAAAAATATGTGTGTATTCTGTCCAATTTATTCTTGTTTAAAATCAATTCAACATGACACATATTTCAGATCTTCAAGTATATGTATATATATAACTCATATTTTGATCGCATATTTTATCAATAAATAAAAACCACTAAATATCACTAATAAAATCACCACTAAATATCACTAAATAAAACCATAAAAAAATAATTTTTCTTTTGATTCGCATCTGTTAAATTGAATATTAAAGGAATGCATTTGAGGTGGACAATTTAGCAGTTATTTTTCCACATTTTAGAAATACTTTCAACCTAAGTTAATATTTAAAATTTTTTCAATTAAAGCTAACTAATTTTAAATAACTCTGCCTCAGTAAAAAACTTCATGAATTTCTCAATGTGAGAAATTTATTAATGCTACTAACCAGCAGTGTAAACCCAATAGTTAAAATACTATTAATTTAAAATGTTAATAGAGCAAAATATTTGAAAATTTCTTATTTAGAAAATTTACAAGTCATAAAAAATGATTCTTACTTAAAAAATATCAATACATTTTACAGTTAGTTTGCCTTAATACGTAATTCGCACATTCTGGCTAGAATAATTTCCTTTCTATTACTAGATTTTTGTTTATAACAATATTTTAAATATTTATAAATATTTAGAAAAAGATTAGATTATATTTATGAGAAGGATGGATAGCTTCATTTTAAGGAAGTAAATAAAATACTGTTTGAAATCTTATAAATTGGCTTATTTAATGTAAACCTTGATACATAACGAAGGAAATATTAATGCGCTTATATCGACATATTTATTAATTTCTGTATTCTGTCAGATTAGAAAACGAATTTTTTGTGCATGTATATCAATGCAATTTAATTTCAACGCAATTCTAAACGTAATAAGGACGAGTAACATTTTCTATAATTTCTCTCTCATTTCTATTTGTTCAATGATTTTAAAATATTTTCGGAAATAATATTTTTAATCAGCATTTTGAATATTGATTATATATATTATATCAATATTTATCATAATATTTTATACAAAATAATACATACAATATATATTGTAATAAATAACAAATAAAATAATATATCAATGTAGATTTTAAAACTTTTATGTAGTTAAATAAACTTCCAATGATTCTTAAAAATTCAGGATTTAAATAATGACAATTATGTTGTTTAAATAGCAACAAATGTGTAAGTAAGCATCATAAAAAAACACATACATTAAATATACTCGTACATAACCACTTTTACTATATATATATATATATATATATATATATATATATATATATATTTTATTAAATAACTGTGTGTGAATCAATAGAGTATACAACTAAAGTAAACTTAATATATATATATATATATATATATATATATATATATATATATATATATATATAATTAAATTACTGTTTCTAGTTTAGAGTATTCATGAAATCGATTTTTGTACACGTATAAAATAGTAATTTATTTTTTTATAAAGGATACAGCAAATTAAATTCAGTTTTTAATTTGATTTTTATACTTGAATAACTAAATTGCGACTTTTCTTTCCTCTAAGGAATACTTTAAAGGCCCCAGGCATGAAATAATCTTGAACAATGAAAAACAAATCAGTTAAATAATCACAAAAGAAGAGATTTAATGAAACTTCGAATCAATTTCTTTATTCCTTTTTATTCGGAAAAAATGATGAAAAGGGATTTGAAATAAAAAGAAAGCAATCGTTCTGTTTGTTTTGTGTTATTCGAGGAATAGTGTATCGAATTTATATAAGTGTATCAAATGAACAATGACGCCAGATAATATTTTCTCAATTTTAGTTTATTTTAAATTCTTTTAGAAACAGTCAAAACTATTTATTTAAGCTTATAAACGTGTTTTTAAGTTTAAAAAATAGTCTGGTTAGGGCGTTATTGCAAATGACATAATATAAAATTATCAACCGCAGTAAAAAAGTTTAAAATTGCTTAAAGTACTTAAATTGTAATTGTGTATTTAGAATTGTTTCTCCCAATGAGCTACTAACGATGTTTAGTAACGATGGTGGTTTTTCCAACGCGAGAATATTTTAACCAAAAATATTTAAGATTCCTAAAAGAATTTTACACTTGACGATAAGTTTACTATTTGGTAATTTGTTTTGTGTTACATTTCATTCAAAATATAATTTTATTGGTTTTCAAAGTATGACTCGTAATAAACTGCAGGTTATCAAATAGCAATTTTAAATACACAAGGAAAAGCTTTTTAACTAATATTGTTTATTTATATTTAAAAGCATACTTACAAGAAATGGTAAACTGGTGGTTGATAGAACACAACTTGATTAAAATAATATTGTAATTTTCACAATATTATTTTTATTAATAACGTCGTGTTTTGTTCAGTTGTTTATTTTCAAATAGGTTCTAATATATAATTAAAGACATGGCCATCATTTCTATGCGTACACCTAAACTCAAGTCACTCGATAATAAAATGCACCAAGATATATGGATTTCTTTAACTAATGTTGTCTAGACCTTTTTAAAATATTTCTTTTTCAAAATAAAAGTTATATCTTAGAGTTTTATGATGCTTTATTTTTTCATTAGATATCGGTGAAAGTATTTGTTTAGTTTCATTCATACAATGTTCTTGTAATTTTTTGAGCAGTATAGCTATAAAAATATTTTAATTAAGCAAACTTATGTGCGAATAATGTTTTAGCTAAAAAGTGCATTTTTAAGAGAAAATAACTTATTTTAAATTTTTCTTATACTTCTATAAGGATTTTGAAAATATTTTTAATGCATAATCACAAATAACAGGGACAAAGAATCATTCTTGTAGCTGATTGATAGACACTAAACATTTTAAATTTCGTGACTTAAGACATTTTTACATACTACTTTATTGACTTTTAGCTATTGTTTCTATAACTTATTTTTATTTTTATCACAGTCACTATCTGGTTGTTTGTTGCAAAGCTTAAGGAATTGATCAGCAATTTTGTTCTTCACTTTACTCACTTATATCTAAACTATTAATTTATTACCATTTAACAATATGTGTCCATTTAAGGAAGTATTATATCACTTAATACAACTATGCATAGGTGTAACATAAAATGTTGTCTTTAATAATTTTGTGAATAGCTAAATACTTTTCATATCTCTCTATTCAATTGAGTTTCATAATATTGAATATTCTGACATTTACAAATATGATTCTCAAGTATTTAATTGGAGAAACAAGCACAATTTTTCGAATAATTTTTCATTTTTGCTATGACTCTACATTACTTAAGGGTTTTGATTTAACTAGTAGTATAATCGTATGAAAACTGAAATCAGAGTGACGAAAAAATCAAAACAAAACATACAAATCTAAAAGGAAATTTAATCTATAATTTTTACATAATTAAATTATGACCAAACTTACAGATACATCATGTTGATTATATAAGCTAAAGTTACGCGGAATATATTAACCAACTGGAATTTCAATTATAAATAAAAAATAGAATATGCTTTGAGGAAGATAAACATAACTTATTCGTAAAAATATTTTATAACATTAAATGTTAGATAATATATCGTCAATTTTAAATCAAATATAAATTCAATTTTTGCACACTTCATAGAAAATAATGTCAATAAAAACTGAAATATTTAATTTTGCCTATTTTACAAACGAACGTAGCAAAAAAAAAATTTTCTTTCATGTTTACTAAATACTACTAAAAGGAACTCAAGTGTGCATAAAATAAAAGCTTCTAGATTAATATTTAGTTTTCCATTTTTGTAAACATGGTTTGCTATATTTAAAGTAAGTTTCAGATAATACGCGCGTGAAAATTTTTAACATTTTTTTATTTTTAAGGATAAGTTTAGAATTTATTATTTGAAAAATACTAGTGGTTCCTATCTTTACAAAACACTATATTGTGTAATTCTAATGCTGCATAATTTAAAGTTTTTATAACATATCTTTATATTATACATTTTCGTCAATTGTACTAAAAATATACGTTATATAATACAATTGACTTAAATTGTACCACAAACAACTTGTTAAAACAAAACCTATCTACCAGGTGTATGCATATCAAATGAGACGATTGCTAATAGATGTCCCCACGCATATATGCAAACATTACGAAACCATGATTCTGATTTTTTTATAGTTTCACCTTTGATACTCACTTTTAGTTTACATTTGGATGAGTTTCAACGTGCATTTTTTTTAATTGTGTTGAAAATGTCGATTTTTATTCCTTCCGACCACGATTCGCGGACAGCATGAAATTTTTATTACCATCTGAAGATAATTGTTGCCAAATCGCATCAAAGGCTTATAGAAGCATACGGTGGCAATGATCTGAGCCATGTGCAGTGCTACAGGTAGTTTGAATAGTTTTAAAATGGTGCTTTCAATGTGAGAAACGAGGATCGTGGCAGACTAGAAAAAAAAATTTGCTGAATTGC
Organism: Latrodectus elegans; assembly: GCA_030067965.1. Lineage (NCBI taxonomy): Eukaryota > Metazoa > Arthropoda > Arachnida > Araneae > Theridiidae > Latrodectus > Latrodectus elegans. Next base: position 64,853,266 of record CM057817.1, on the reverse strand, counting down.
AAACATTACTCTATGAAGATGATGGCCAAACGCAAGAACATCTTGCAAAACAACTGAATGTTGACCAGAGCACTGTTTTCCGTGGTCTCACAGCAATGGGCAAGATAATAAAAGTCGGTAGATGGGTACTACACGAGTTAACGGACCGTCAGCAGGAAAACCGAAAAATCATGTGCGAAATGTCGCTTGCCCGTTACAAACGCAAGTCATATCTCCATCGTATTGTAACGGGCGATGAAAAATGGATTTATTTTGATAATTCCAAACGTAATCGATCATATGTTGGACAACTATCCACATCGAGTGCAAGGTCGAATCACTTCGGCCGAAAGACAATGCTGTATATTTTCTGGGATCAGGAAGGGCCAATTTATTATGAGCTTCTCAAATCCGACGAAACCGTTAATACTGATCGCTTTAAGGAACAATTATTTGATTTGTACATTGCTATACTCGAAAAACGCAAGAAGTAAAAGAAACGGCAGCACAAAGTGATTTTCTTTGATGACAACACACCTAGCCACCGTGCTAAACCGACCGAGGACATCGTTAAGGCACTTGACTGGGAGCCCTTAGCACATGCGTCTTGTTCGCTAGACCTGGCTTTTTCCGATTACCATCTATATGCATCATTAAGACACGCATTGGCTGACCAGCGCTTCACTTCTTACGAAAATGCCAAATTTTGTCTTGATGACTGACTAGCTTCAAAAGACAGATTATTTTTTTGATATGGTATTCACAAATTGCCCAAAAGATGGAAATGGTGTAGCTAGCGATGTACATTATTTCCAATAAAGAAATATTAAGAGTTTTCGCAAATTTATTGTGTTATTTTTAAATACAATCGTCTCATTTCATTTGCATACACCTGGTAAACAGTTAAGTAGGGTCATTCAAGTATTTTTTGTTTTATTTTGTGCTTTTTCCGATAATGAAAAAGTGAGAACTGAGTTATATATCAAAATTCTTAAGTACAGTAAAAATATATCAATTATTAATTGAATATGGGCAGAAGAAATCTTATAATTGTAATTTTTTCAGAAAATTACAACAACCAAAGGTTCTCAATAACCTACTCTATTGAAGAATCCTTAACAGAGAAACACTCGTATAGTTAATAGATTTGAAATCCACTGTGTCTCGGTTTTTTACTTTTCGTAATTTTTGTCTGACATTTGTTATATTATTATTACGTGGGCATTTATGTTTAAGATGTTTTCCTTATACTGATAAGATACCGATAGTATTTGCTTACACACTAGAAGACTATTTGATTTATTATAAATGCTTATAGGGAATTGTTATTCAAAGAATAATAGACAATAAAAGGAAAGGGTAAAAATGCCCTCTTCTTACGATAATGTACTGAGAAAAATATCTGGAAAATACGTAGAGATGACTCTTGAAGTGGGGCATAACGATTCTCTTTTGAATAACAAAACACTGTACATTCGATTCAAATTCAAACAATTTTTTTCGAAAGAACCCGTATCAAATAACGCTTGATATAGCCATGTAAACATCTAGTTATTTTAAATACAGCCCATTGGGTAACGCTCTCAGTGTATAAACACTGTGGCCTAACCAATAAGAAATAAACTATTCTTGTGATGGATGGATATTACTTATACCACAGAATTTATGAATTTTCTGTTCGACTTCAAGTACGGGTATTTGTTAAAAATGTAGAATTATGTTTGTTTAACAACTTGTACTGTGTTATCATATCCAGAAAACCTTTCTGCATTTTACTAGCGTTTTCAACTTCCCACTATGTTTATTTTTGATTCGGTCATGAATAAGCATTCACTTTTGTTCAAGAAAATATATGGGTTCTATAAATATTTTAACTTTAGTTTGGGGAAAACATTAAAAAGGTTAAAAAAAAAAACTGAAGAACATTTTTATGACTTGAAAATAAAACTATTTTCGTTTCTAACACCAAATACTTTTATGTTATTGTTTGTTAATTCTCTATGTTGCTCACATAAAACAAATCTGTATAACAGTATATTTTATGATATTGTATTGAGTATTTTCTCAATAAAGCTGTATTTTTGTCTTTTTTATAAATAAAAATTTTGAAAAAAAGTGACGTGTGACGCAAATAAAATATTTATGAGAAATTTTAATTTTATCGTTGTAGAAATGCAAACTGAAAGATTATGGGGAGTTATTTTTAGCTAGAGTTGAACAATGGGGAGCAGAATAATAAATAACTTAAAAAGCATACAACGATGAATTTCAAACACAAAATTAAATTTCCTTCGTCTGGCACATTTATAGAATTTAATTACTGTACTGTGCCGATAAACTGTACTGTGCTGATAAATGAAATTGGCCTACAGAAAGTCCACAGTGTTTTGTTACATAAGTAGACTTTTGTACGTATATTTTATACGGTTTATTTGTTGATAAAAGTAGATGTAATTTTATGCTTAAACCATTTTTGCTCTCATTGAAAAAAAAAATGAAACTCTTAAGATGAAAATTGTTCAGCGTTTTCAAATCTTTAAAGGAAACGTATCAAATTCATCATTTGCGGAACATCTGTATGACTCTTGGCTATACTCACTTGAAAATAACTATTATTTATTAAAACATGAACTGGAACTTCTTTAAACCAGGTAAAACTTGAATAAAAAATGTAAGCTAGAAGAAAAAAATCACACACTACTTGCGTATTTCACTTTTACAGTTATTGTAACTTGGAGGAAATGAAGCCATATATTTGCATGAGCACAATTTTCATAATTTTCTGTAGGCATCAAACCAACGAGAAAAAAAATTTCACGTGACTTTTCATTTACATCAACGTTAATTTATAAAGTTTAAATCGGTCCAAATTTAATATACAGAGCTTACGATCTAAGTAGTTTACCAAAACATTACCACAACTTTCTTTCACCAAATTACTTTAAATAATGGTGGTTTTATGCTTGTTATATTATAATAAATGATCAAAGAGTGTATTTTTTTTATTAGATGGATGGTGTAATATGTCTAATAATTACTGTAATTTTGTGTTTTTATTCTAGCTTTTTTAATATTAAATAATCGTTCGTTAAAATATGCTTTCAGTTTGTTCTCCATATTTAGATCTTGGAAATAAATAATAATTTGATTTGAAAATGTTATAGCAAATATTTCATTCTGAACAATTATAAATATTAGATATTAATTAGTTACATAAATTGATTAGTCAGTACTATTATATTAATCAATTTATGATGCAAAAAAATTAAGAATTTATCTCGTAGGATATATACTGTTGTCGGAACAGAGGAACTAATCGTGTCACCACTTTAATGAAATTACTAACCAAAGAACTCGCTGGAACAGAAAAATACCACAACGTCTACGCAACATTATTTAATGAGAGTTTGATGACACTAAAGAAAGAAAGTTGCTTTTTTTCCAAATGCAAGCCAAGTGCAGACGTTATTGGTGCCCGAGGTAAATTACAGTCTGCAACCCGTAACTTTTGGCATTTTAATTACAAACACATCTGATAGTGAAAATGTACTTAAGCACATTCTTCTTACATGCATTTACTTGAAACCTCCATGTTTTGTTAATATTTTTTCAGAAGTTTATAGCGTGGGCCAACTTGTCTAGTGGTCAGCGTGCCTGACTGCGGATAGGGAGGTCCTGGGTTCGAATCTCAGTTCGGGCATCGATGTACTTTCTCTCTCTATCTATCCTTTGTCCTTTCTTTGTGTGAATGAAGTGTGAATGGTTGTCTACCCTATAAGCGGGTCCCTATGGCATGTGTGTAATGAGGAAGTCGGAATCGAAGCCAAATATGTTTAGTTGGAAAAGTGGAGCATAGCACACCCATATTGTCAGCTTAAGCTGGCACAAGACAAAAAAGAAGTTTATAACAGAGATAAAAATATATTATGTTGATATGTAATGGAGATTATATGTGCATAAAAAATTACGCATTTTATTGCATTATATGTATATTTTTAGTAGATTAAGGTAATGAAAAAATAAGCAGGCTTAAAGAAATATATAACAAATTAATTTCTTAAACGCAAAAAAAAAAAAAAAAAAAAAAAAAAAAAATAAAGCAAGTGAAAAACAACATACTGTTTAGACAATATAATAACTCATCTGTTATGTCAATAACCTGGGGCATTGTTAATGACATACCAGATGAGTTATTACATATACATATGCGTTATTAAATTTTTATATGAAGAAACTTGCATATTATTTAAAAAAAATATGTAGTCCTATGATGGATTACTCTATAAAATTAATTATATAGATCTACAAAACTTGTGTGAAATATTATTACAGAATATTATAAATAGATAAAAGAGAAAAAATCTACATAATTACTTTTAAAAAAAATCTAAAACTATTAAAAATTGTGGTGAAATATGCATTTAAATATAAGAATGTGATAAAAAAAATAAGATAATTCCCACTTGTTTTTCCTTATTTTAAGTAAATGATGTATCATAATTATAATGTTTCTTTAAATATTTTTTGTATTCTCTGAACATGAGAGAGAGAGTTGACTTCTTAAATATATCCTCATATATACATTTATGTATGTATGTATATATATATATATATATATATATATATATATATATATATATATATATATATATATATATATATATATATATATATATATATATATATATATATATATATATATATATATGTTTTTTATCACATGGTTATACTTACAGTACCTAAAATATAATTAAAGTCAAATTTTTCGTCTCTACACTTATTGATACAATTTGGTGTCCCTTGATTAAACCTTTGAATAATAATTTATTTTACTATTTATAGAAATAGTAAATATGATTAAATCGCTACATTTTTTATTTAATGCAAATAGCTCTTCAAAAGCATAAAGTCTTAGAAAATTATTGTTCTAGTAAGTATTTTTTATTTCTTTTTCATATTAATTTTTTACTTATTTCAATCAGATAATGCATTCAAAGTATTATGAAATATGAGGAAAAAAAAAACTCGTTTATTCAAAGATCGAATATCAGAATACTGAGTTCTTTTAACGAAATTTTTAATGAGAAGCGAATCTTATATGTACCCTTTACTCTTCATCAATATTTTCATGAATTATTACTAGAGTTTTTGAAAAATCAATTCTCAGAATTTAAAGTTTATATTTTTGAAAAATATTTGTCTTTATCATACAAATCAAATATTCATAATAATAGAATACAACACGTGGATGTTAACAAGAAAACCAGAGAAGAATATTCCAACAATCAAGTATTCAAGAAACAAAATGAAACATCTATTAATCAAAGAATACTTAAATTTATTTTTGAAATAAAAGCTCTTGATTTATTTTAATACTATGTTGTAAATATGCTTAGGCTACAAAAATGTTGAAAAATACATTACTTTATTTTCAGTGATTGAGTTTTGATTATAATTCTAAAGCGTGATATATTCAAGCCATTTACTGTAAAAGAACATTTTAAGAATATTCCTAATTTTATGATAAAATATTCAAGATATTAAAAGAAACTGTTTTTGACGCCTAGAAACTTAAGTTATTTAAATTTTAACTCAATTTAAATCATTTTCACTTTTGATAGGCCTACATATATTATTATTTTTCGTGTGAAATATATATATATATATATATATATATATATATATATATATATATATATATATATATATATATATATATAATGTATATATTGTGTTAAGAAAATTAAGCAACACAAGAAAAACATTTTTTAAACTTTTATTTGAATTTCGATTTCTGAAAACTGAATATATTATATGCAATTAACTGACTAACACTCACGCACATAAATTTTTTATGGTTACTATTGATTGTTTGTAATTCACATACAATTATGTCAATCGAATATAATATATTTGATTTTCAAAACTGAAGTTCAAATAAAAGTCAAAACAAATATTTCGTTCATATTGCTTAATTTTCTCAATATCTTCTCCACCTATTTTTGAATTATTAACTGATGTACTACATTTTTAATTGTAATATTTGAATCTGCAAAAAGTTGTTTGTTATTGTTTAAATACATCATTGATTAGAGAATAAAGTTTCAGTGGGAGTGGGAAAACTATAACTTGGACTTTTAAATTTTAGATGCTTATGCATACTCATCTAGTTTGGCTACTTTTTTCCATAAATAGTTAAGTAATTTAATTACACATATCTAATTTTAATTTTTTACTCATTAATTTAATTGTTACCTCTAGTTAGAGTTATTCAAAAACATTCTGTATTAGAAGAGGGTGTCTATTGATTATATGTCACGGTTGTATGCATTGCCTTGTAATGATATGCCTACAAACACTATTTGATTAAAAGAATGCCAAATTGCAAGAAATAATAAAAGTGAGTTTTATAATATTCATTTATTTTTAAAAATCTTCTTACAGAGTGTTAACTGTCATAACTACTTTAAATCTACATCGGTTTTCAGGATTAGTACTTTTCAGTTCCTTTCTCTCTCTCTTTAAAGAGTTTTCAACAAATGAATGATGTCTGTGTGTGCTTTTTTTTATTAATTTTTCAAAATGTATTTAAACTAATAATATATTTTAAAAGAAATGCTAATATGCTTGGATCCTAAGGCAATTTCTCCTTTTGGGTTTATTATTGGTGGTTCCAAGGCCTGCAAATTAAGTAATCGCCTACTTTGTGTGAGGGGTGATTTCTCAGTTTGCCGGCCTTGGAATTGAATAAATGCCCGAGCAAGAATTTCACTCAGTGGAGCAAATAGTAAATCCTAAACATACCTGTGAGTAACAAAAGCTGTTATTTAACGTAAGAAAGAAATGTAAATCTGTTATAATCAAAAGCAGGAAAAAACATTGAAAAGGAATTATATTTATGATAATCAAATCGTGATTGCAAGAAATAATAATTCAAGATATATACAATTTTTCATGTACATACTTTCTCATATAAAGATAATTATGTTCCAGAAGTATTTCATTACTTGAGAGTTTTGTAGAAAGCATACCATGAATATTTATAATTTCTCATTGTTTCAAAAAGAAGAATGTAAATATTGCTACATTTTAGAAAATTTCGAATGGTTTCTTCACTCTGGATTACATTATTTGATAACTCTACATACTCTCCATATACAGATTTAAATTTACCTAGCTTCCAAATTCACCTGTGTGGAATTACTTGAAGCTCAATATCTATCTGTGAGGAACTTGGTGGATGTTTATCTTGGAAACCAAATTTGACATTTTAGTATATAATGATTAGGTATGTTACACTCAATGAGAGAATAATTGTAACTACAATTAATCTAAAATTAAAATTTCTCAGTGTCCAGTTAGTTTCAGTCTGAATTAAAGTTCTTAGAAAATAGGCAAATATGTTATTAGATTTGGTTGAAAATAGTAGAATGCAGTGTTAATTACTCAGTATTACAGCAAATATTTAGCAGACGAGAAAGTATTATATATATATATATATATATATATATATATATATATATATATATATATATATATATATATATATATATATATATATATATATATATATACTTTCTCCGTTGTACCCACAGATAGAATTTACCAATAGAAAAAATTATTTTTTCAATAGAACTTCTAAGCACAAGAAAATAGTCATATTAAATAATTGTTGAAAGTGACTTATTGAATAAATTACTATATATATAAAGAAAGACTAATATTTCATGAAAGTGAATTGATTTCCATAAAATTCTTTTTTCAAACTCAATAATCTGTTGACTTTAACCAATTAATACAGTCACAAATTTATAATTTAAAATATTTTTATTATTATTATTTGGAAATAGTTCCCACACTTAGTTGGTTAATAAAAAATTTTTTTTTCTAACACATGATTCTTGAACTATTAACTTGCCAAAAATAATCTTTTCCATGGTGTTGACAATGATACTAAATTTTGAGTACTTTCTGTTAAAAAAGTATTTTTGAGGGAAACAGTTAAACAAATATTTAATAACATAAACATATTTTGCACAACATGATATTTCTTGTTAAATATAAAGAGACTCAAATTCAAACTTTTAAGAGATAAACATTCGTAATTTCACTACCAAATTGTTGATTCTTTTCTGTTGGGTTATAAAAAGCTTTATATTCGTACATCCTAGTAAGATATTTTTTTACTCTCCCCATTATAATGGGTATAGTAGTTTGATCATGGCACATGTAATATAAGTCTAAAACACCTGTATATTAGTTAAATTTCTCACAATTAAGTATTTGATTTCCTCATTTATGTATAGAAGTAAAATTTAAAGCAGTTATTTTTATAACCACCTTTGTAACTTTTCTAACATATCTTCATACATTGCCCTCAAATTAAAGATTAGTAAGTACACTTGATATAAAATAGTTGAAAAAACAAAATAACTGGTATAGCCTCAATATCATTAGAAATAAAAATTAATAGAACATTCATTATTCAAAAAATTAATATTAAAAATCATTAGAATGGTAATTTAAACAAAATTTCGCAAGAATTTGATTACTTTCAATTTCTTTGATTAGTTAAATTAAAGAAATTGAAAATGAGTTTAATAAGTTTTTAATTTAATAAAATACTTTTAAAATAAGCCATTTTCTTATAAAAATAATAAAAATTAGAATGAATGTCATTTTCAATAGTATAGTTATATTAAAATTTAATAGTGATATTAATGTTAATAATTATGAAACCATATATATATATTTTCTTTCTTCGATTTATCCGTGGAAAATTTTATTCCTATGACTCTAGTAATTCTATCTAAGCTGATATTCGAAGGAATTTAGAAAAATTTTACTATTAGTAAATGTTTATATTATAAACATACAACAAATATGAATTTTGGTTTTGAATAATTAGTCATGTTTATAAAATTAAGTATGATTTTCTGATGTAATTTTTAATGCTTGCTCTTTTTATGTAACAAACTGAAACTACCATTAAAATGATATTTAAAGATAGAAAAAATTTCTCTCTGGAAACCATTTTCAAATTTACTCTTTTCTACGATTATTTATATATGTGTATAGAATGTGTTAAATTGTCTTTCAAAAACTGAAATGTTTCTTTTAATGTACAAATGCGCTTACTTTTAACACTTTTTGGAAAAGAATTAAGAAAGGAGGATAAGTTTTATTGCCTTAGAGTTTACAAGTGTATCAAATATCAGAAAACTCCAATAAAAGAACATTTTAAATTGGATAACTTAAGAAATAGTCAAAAATGTTTTTTGTTTTTATGTATACAAGTTGCAGATAATTGGATACCATTTTATTGTACATTGAAAAAAAAATTCCTTTTGGTGGGGAAGGAAAATTCAAAGGAAAGAAAAGCAATCCTTCCCAATTGTTTTGGAAGAAAATAAGTCAAAACTAAATAATTTCTCAAGAAGAAACAAGTTCTATTTTTATACATTGAAAATCTAACTTACATTGTTGCAGTTAGGACTGCAAAAGAGTAAATCAAGTTTATTTTGTATTTATTTTGCAAACAAAATTTATTCATAGTTAAATCTATTATTACATTACAAATATAATAATAGATTTATCTGTTATTATATTTTGTTTACTAAATAAAAATAGATAAATCTGAAACAATTTTATGATATTCAAAACAATTACTTTCCCGTAATCAATTGTTTTGCAATGTAACATTTGCAGACAAAAAAAAAAAAAGCAAAGTTGACTTACCAAAGAAACCGGAATATCTGTTTCCATGACTATGCCCATATCTACTCCTTCTTGAATGTAATAATTGCAATGTGGCGCGTTCAAAACTGCCATGGTATTGCTATTTCTCACCACATAGGCGTTCCAAGAGACATATCGTAGATGGTTTCTAGGGACATGGTGCAAATCTGCGCAGAAAAGCTTTAATTTGAGACACTCGCCCTTGATGTCACCTTCTGCCAGCCATGCGTGTTTTTCTCTGTCGTAGCAATTTGGAGTGGCCGGCTCCTTGCTGTGAAGAGGAATAAGAACCTCGCTCACGGCATTTGCATACATCATCTCGACATGCACTCGCAGCAGACCCCGATGCAGGAGATCTGACACGCTGCATGTGAGAGGAAAGCCATCCATATGGCCAGTGACATCAGAGATTTGGCACAGGACGCCGGAGTCGAACATGCGTTCAGCTGTTCCTAAAACTATGCGGTACTGAACACGGACAGCGTGTTCGAAGCCTGTTAGACGGTTTAAGAGAATTTTAGGACGGCTGCTGTTTTCTTCAGGTATACCTGTGAAAGAAACATTTCATTAGAATGTATTTAATACATTGCTGCGAAATAGGTTTAATTATAACGCTCATTTTTTTATTATACATAAATATGTTTTTTACAAAAGTACTTTGTACTCTTTAGAATTTGTATCTTACGATACTGATTTAAAGAAAAATGAAAAACTAGAATAAAATCTGCAAAAATCCTCGTACGCGCTCTCATATAATAAAGAAACCGAAAAAAACAGTTGCTAAGTAAAATCTTGTCTTACCGTTTGAAAGTTTCGGATGTCAACAATTTTGTTCATGGAAATACATTGAGATATAGGAATGTGGTCATATACTTCAAGATGAGATTGCTTCATACATGCTTACCAGTAAAATTCTAAAGTTAATACACACACACATTTTGAAAACTAAATGAGTTAATTGTAAAAAGACAATTAAATAGTTGTTCAGCATCGGGATTTAATATCGAATGTCACCTAGGGAATACGAAGAAAAGAAAGTCGAAATTGTGTCCCGGTGTAAGTTAGACATCATTCTGATACCTCATGAAACGCACAAAAAATCATTAACTTCCGCATTTTACCCTTAGAAACACTTATATTACAATTTTTAAGGGGGAAAAAGAACCGCGTACTTCAATTTTTGAAGCGAGCAAAATTCCAGAATGGTGAGCATTGTGGAATTAGAAACTTTACAGTGAATTGGAAAAGCCTTATAGTTTATGGTTTAAATTAGTTACAAATATTGAAATGAAAATTCATAACTGAAATATAACTTGTTTTATTTATCCAGAAATCAACATCCTGATATAAGTTTCCTTTCATTCCATGTGGTCCTGCGTAATTCAATCCTGAATAAAAGTTTGCCACATAGTATAAATATATTATTTATACATATTTGATTTTGACACATCTGTTCGTTTATTAAGTTAGTGAGAAAAATAAGTAAATGAGCTAATTTTCTTCAACATTTGTTCGCTTACATTGTCAGAGACAGTAAACCATTGCTTTTTCTCCAGATCATTAGAATAATAATATTTAAATAAGATCTTATCTCTAAAGAAAGAAATCTTTTGTAACGATTCTCCAATTAGTACATAAACTCTTATTTTTGTAGCTGAATGCACACAGTATTCAGGGATAGAATGAGGCTTATCAGAATTTGTTATTATCCGTGATTAATCCATTATAAGTGATACACTACAAAAAATTCAATTTTGCTTTCTTTTATTATTATTTTTTATTTCCTTTACTCCTGTTGTTCTCTTATTTTGGATAATTCAATGCCTTCTGTGGAATATTTGTATCTCAACACGAGATACTTCAAAAACTTTGATAGCTTCACAGCATCATTTGACAATGTTTTAATTTAGATTTTTTTTATAACTAGAATCAGTGCCAGAACCTGAGAGAATCAACAAATTATTTTCATGGAGTTATCAAACTCATCCGATAAATTAAAACTCAAATCTTTTCAGCAGATTTATAGTTACTGTTTCCATTCACAGATTTCATGATAAGTTTTTACTTTATCTATTAAATTTTTTGTAGTATCCATGATCTCTGGTCTTTCAAACTATGGTATTAATTCTTACGGATGAGAGTATTGTTATTTCAGAAGAATACCTTGGCAAAAAGCCTGTACCTCTTTATGTATTAATATAGAAAAGGATAAGAAGTTTTGAGTTTTAAATTTAAATAGAAGTTTTTGTTTGTCATTAGTGTTGTGGCTGAGTAATGCGATAAGGCGAGTTCTGACATCTCGGACATCATGGCTGTCTGCACCCTCAAATATTCGACTCTAATCTTTTACATTCAAATGTTAAATAGCACGGGATCAGGGGCTATTTTCACGTTCCCGTAAACATGCAAATGTAATATTAATATGAGTGAAATAAAAATCATATATTTTTGTTTAAAAATTACGGCCTTATGTTGGCTTTTTTGAGCATAATAAGTCTTACAGTCCAATAAAGAAAAGAAATATCTCCAGGAGTGGAGAGCGTCTTGAAATGTGAAGAAGAGCGAGCTTCCTGGAGGGCAGAACATTTATAAAGATGCTCGTCATCCATGTCAACATGTTCCCCACATAAAATGCAGTTGGGTGAATCCACAAGCCCTATGTGATATAGATGTCTCTGGAGAAAATCATGCCCAGTAAGTAACCTGAAGCAGGAGACCCCTATAGATCTAGGTAGATCTCTGGGGATACATGAGGTCAGCAGGGTCCTCCAAGAGGCATCAACTGCTTTCTCTTTGTAATAAATTTTTCGCTGGTGATGCATGACCCGTTTTAGAAGGAGTTTGACATTTCTCAGGCCAGTAGGAGTATCTGGAGGGTTTAAAAAAGAAGCCTCTTTCGCGAGATTGTCTGCTTTTTCATTACAAGGCAAGCCGCAATGGCAAGGGATCCATTGTAAAGTAATTTCCTTTCCCGCAGACAGTAAAGTGTTAATGGGAGAATCATATTTATAATAGGGTTTTATTTCACTCAGATAATTGCAGTCGTTAACTGCTTCTTAACAATTTAAATGATGCATTTAATAGTTGTTGTTTAAATGCTTAGCAGTTAGGATCATACAGACCATTGACGATGTGACTTACAGTCTTGCCAGTAATTAATATGAGGTGCTTATATCTATGTTCATTGCAATAGACATAGGTATAAGCTCCTATTGATCAAACCACGTTTCAATGAAAGTTTTTAAAATTTCAAGGGAATTTTTAAGATACCATGCATACAGGTAAAAATAAAAGTCAAATACTCTTCGTTGTAAAGACAAAATTGCTTTTATTAATTGCAATCTTTTATATTATTTTTATGTTTCAAATTTAAATTAGACTAATGATTTATGATAACAGCGAATAATAACATTGTAAATAATACGACAATTACATTAAAATGACATTATAAAAAGAAATGTTACAAGGAAATTTAAAATAATATTCCAAACCAGTTGGGGTTGTTGAAAGATTTTACTTTCTTGTGAACGTTATTGAAAAATACTTTAAAAAACCAAGCAATTTACTAGTTTATTACTTAAAAAATAAATATTTTATATCTCAATATACATTTAAATCAAACGTAGATTATGGATTAGCTAATTTGGAAAGGCGCATTTCACGCGGCCATCTTGAGAGAGATTATTATTTGTTCATGGATCACAAAGTAAGAATTGCTATTGATTTACTTCTGACGCTAAAAATCATTAATTATTTTCTTCTGTTGCCCGTCTGAAATATAGTTAAAAATATATAAACGGATTTTATTTTTTTTTAAAAAAGAAGCAAAAAAACCTCTGTAAAAGATGTTATTCTGTATTTTAAAATATTCTTTCTTTGAAGAAACGAAAAAGCAATTAATATTTAATAATAAATTCAATATTTCATTTATATTTGAGCTAATAAATTTCAATGATAAATAAAAGGTTGAACAAATTCAATGATAAAATGATTATTAAAAATATTAGGTGATACCAAAAACTTGTGAGTCGTCTACCAAGAAAAGCAGTCTCTTACAGATAACAAATATAGAATGAATCTTACCAAATGTTGCATTTTATTTAACTCACGAGGCATTCAAAATCTGAATTTTAATATATACATATAGACAGCGAAAAAAAAAAGAGATAAGCATTTGGTTATATATTTAGCGCACAAAACGTAGCGTAAAGATTTTGAACAAAGACGAAATTCAAGTTGCTCCTTTTTATTTTATAAAAATCACTCTTTAAAATACAATCAAAGAAGGTAAATGCCAAAATCTTTTTAGCTTTACAAAGAAGGTAACATAATGCATCAAGAAGGCAAAATGAGAATATAATAGAAGCGATTTTTTAATTAAAATATCACGATTTTTTAATTTACCAAGCAACAGACAAGGATGAAAAAGGATTTAAGTTTTTATTTTATTTATTTATTTTTTATAACCAAAAACTGCATAAATGAAAAAAAAAAGTTTAGATAAATGTACAGAAAATACGGAGCTTCATTAATATGCATAAAAAAAGATAAAGCTATGTTTTAGTCTGTGCATAATATGACTTAATATTTGAATGATGAAAATATTGATTTTACATGGAAGAAGAAAAAGTATTTCTTCAAGCCAATGTTACTGAAAAATTTTGAGAATTATGCAAATGAGTACATTCACGAGAGAGAATATTCCAGTAAAAGTAATAAAGGCTTCTAAAAGAGAAAAGAATTTACATAAAATTCACAAAAAATATGAAAAAATCGCATGGTGGAAAAGCATTAACGAACCTTCTTTAGAAGAATTCGCTTGATTGCGTTATGTAAGCAAAGCTAATTTGGTATACATTTATTTCCCATTCAAAAATTTTTGACTGTAAAGGAAAATGGATTTTGATTTTTTTATGCTTTAGATTAATAAATTAAATTTTGTTTGAAACTAATAATTCAGGGATTAGAAATATATATATATATATATATATATATATATATATATATATATATATATATATATATATATATATATATATATATAGATAGATATATATAAATTCTAAAGGAACAGTAAAGCGTAAAAACGACATATAGTAAAACGATAGAGCATATAACCAATATACAAAGAAAATACAAAATATGAAGTTTAAAATTTGAATCATTTAAAAAGGCATACATTATAATAAAAAAAAAACTCAATAAATCAAATGAAATGAAGCACCAAAATGGCCAGGTTCGTCAGGAGATGTTAACCACATAGTCACAAAGTAAAGCTTTTCTGCAAACGACGAAGCTGACCATATTGGCGCTTCATTTCATTTGATTTATTGTGTTTTTTCCATTTTTTTAAATTCTGTATGTTTATTTAAATTAATCAAATTTTAAACATGATAATTAATTTTCTTTGTCTATTGTCTAAATATAGACATGAGATATAAATGTTCTATCAATTTACTTTGTGTAAATAGTTTTGTCTTTTCGCTTTATTGTTCTTATTCATTTGTTCAAATTTAAGAAAAATGTTTCGATTATTTATACTTTGGTAATTCATTTTCAGTTGTTTTCGCGCTGAATGTACTGCTAAATATATTTTTATACTTATTTCAAATTATGCTTGTGATAATTCTAATCATGCTTTGTATATATATATATATATATATATATCCGAAATACAATTTCATTTACAAAAATATTTTCTTTAATTGGCAGTACAATCTAGTGTGGTAATTCGTTATGTGCTCTCCGTAAGTTAAATACTTTTTGAATTTTTCAGATATATTTTTTGTAGTACTTTTTTTATGTACATTTACTCATATTTATTATCGATTTTATACCAATTTTTTAATTTATTTTAAAAATGAATTAAAAATGTATTTCTACTGAAATGTATATATTTTCATTGTTGCTAACATAAATTCTTTATATTTTATTTTTGATACATTTATCTATTTTTTAAAATAAAAAAGGGTTTTAAAGTCACTTAAAATAAAACAAGCACTTGCAAAAACATTTAAAATTTTTCAACTGTACTGCTGGTCATTAAAATTGCGGCAGTGTGAAATAAAGTAAAATAAGATTTTTATATATAATTTACGTAAATAGTATGGCATGAAAACATGTATATATATATATATATGTATATATATATATATATATGTATATGTATATATATGTATATGTATATGTATATATATGTATATGTATATATATGTATATGTATATATATGTATATGTATATATATGTATATGTGTATATGTATATATATATATGTATATGTATATATATATATATGTGTATATGTATATATATATATGTATATGTATATATATATATATGTGTATATGTATATATATATATATGTATATGTATATATATATATTAAATTTGCAACAAGTTTGAGAATTTCGAGACGTGGGAAATTAGTAGAAACCATTGCCGTTCATGGCAGCTAAAATGGCTCTTAACCAGTTAAATGAAGTAGAAATAGTCTTAAATGGCAGAAACGAGCAACTTATTTCATGTTGTTTCAAGTCTAAGCATCACTTTATCAACTATATAACTGAAATGGGGTGGTGGATCAGTTTCACAACAATCCATGATCAGGTGCTTTAATTTGGAGAGAGGCCTTGAGATCTTTGTGGCAGAACGAACAGTCAATTACTGTTTGTGTATCGAAAAAGATCAGAACATAACGTGCAATACGTATTCTTTTATTATCTTGATGAAAGTTGGTGATTTGCAGGTCTTGAAGTTAAAGCATGATCACTAAACTTAATCTGCCAGAAATGTACTAATCAAGGTCATTATCGACGATCCAAGCTAGAGATATGTGTGTCATGAATCCAAAGGTCCATGTCATCACAGCAGAAGCATGGCACCTATGGTGATATCGAATTCAACCAGGTGACGATCGTTCTTCTAAGAGCCTCCACGCACCTGTACGATCATAAGAATGCATCACGCAAAGTTGGAACTCACCTGGAAAAACGATACTGGACCACCCCTATAGTCAGTTTTGTCATTGGGAACACCAAAGTCAACATCTTTTTCCATGCTACATTGTCAAGTTAAAACAAATTAATGGTCACTCTGCTGAGAGTCCATTTTCCTCCGAACGTCGTTGCGCTGAAAGAGAGGATATTGGATGTACTGTAAACAAACCAATTTCATAACTAATGTTTCGTGATATAGTTATACAGTTTTGTATGGCTGACTTGACTCTATACCTGTCCTTTCATGCGTTAATTATGGGAGGGCGATGAGATCCTGCTTCTCTTTTAGTGTGATCTTCAACAACTCATCAATTTCATTCTCACATGTTACTAGTTGGATTGCGACTAGACCGAGTGGGAATATTATCGAACGACGCACCCTCTCGAAAGAGAATGATCAGGACTCTATCAAATTTTGATAATTGCTGTATTTATTCTTCTTATTGAAGGCATGAAACCATATTTTGAATAAATCTTCGACCTTACAAAGTAACTTTACTCTTATGTAATGATTCAGGTGTCTTTAACCCTCTTGTGTTGTCCAAATGCGCTGAAATGATAACCACTTGCATATTTTAACCACTTCATCCTTTACTACAAACTTTGACGTCATTAGGAGCATTCCTTCTTAGCATTGCAATTTGATAAACTAAAATTTTTTTATAATTTTCAATAGCATATTTCATGGAGTTAATGTTTTGGATAAAAATTAGAATTACATATTTGATATTGAAAAAAATGAAATGAGCAATTAAATAAAAAATGAGTTCATATTTTAGGGAATTAAATAAGAGAGTTTGAAGTAGTGAATTATAAGTTGTTTCGTATACAACTAAATTTTCAATTTTATGGAATTTTTAAAAAATCATAATTTATTTGAAAAAGCAAAAGGAAAAACAATAATTTAAAGTGATTTAAGTAGTTTCGCATTGACAATCATATGTTTGAATAAGTCTCATAGCATATATTATAATATAACTTAAAAAGCGAATATATTTTTTTTCGATAAACTGTCAAGTAATTCTTTACCAGTAAAAGGTACTAAGGCAGTATTCATCTACTTTGCTATTAATTACTAGTTATATGCAATGATCTTATGAGATAGAACTTCGGTATAATGAGAATATAGCCTTAAAATTTTGTGATCTCTTTTCC
This sequence comes from Latrodectus elegans, assembly GCA_030067965.1. Taxonomy (NCBI): domain Eukaryota; kingdom Metazoa; phylum Arthropoda; class Arachnida; order Araneae; family Theridiidae; genus Latrodectus; species Latrodectus elegans. The sequence goes on along the minus strand of CM057817.1, from coordinate 64,835,398 downwards.
CGAAATTCTCTAAAATGAAATTTTTATTTTATTCTTTAAGTGCTGGATTTTTCTTCATAATAATTTCAAAATATTCCTAAAAGCTTTTTTCAACCCCATTTTGTTTATGCATTTGTTAATAGCCTTATTCCATTTTCTTATATTTTTCTGCAGTGTTTTCAAAATAATGGTTGCCATTCATTAGTGAGTTTCAAACTCATATTTGGAGGAGCATGAAAAACATTTTTTACGCATTGTTGTACTTTAATGAAGCGAGACTAGGAACATCTGCTTCTTCATCTTAATTAAATTAAGCAAGTAAAATTTTAATTTTAACCAGGAAAGTTTATTTAAGTACAGAATCATCCCGGGAAAAGAAGTAGGTGTAGTAAATGGAAGAAACGGGTTATTTCATTATTATTGTATCCATTTTTTACTTGAATGTGCATTTTTCTTATAAATTAATGTACTTTAAGTGGGTGATATTTAATATGCTCCATTTAATGCTAATTAAATCTTGCGCAACAAAGTTTTATTCAATTATACATTACTTACACCTGAAAAATTTGGAAATTTAATTTATATATATTTAGAGAGTTTTTTATATAAGATATTATTCAATATAATTACCCATGTGAAAGGATAAATTAAAAAAATGCTAAGTAATATACTAATTAAAATTTATATTGCACTATAATTACTTATCATTATTAAAGAATTATTTCAAGCTATTTAGGATGAAGAAATTGTATTCTTTCATAAAATCTAATTTGCCTCCCCCCTCTTTCTGTTCTAATTATAGATAATGCCATACTTAAAAGATGTTTAACTTAAAAACTACATTAGTGCCAGTGCCCCAAAACTGATGGGAGTGCGGAAATGAAGATACCAAGAGTGGGAGGTTCTGGATTTGGTCTCAGGTACTATTAAACAATGGAAGATGGGTTGTGGTTTGTGTATATTTCAGCATACAAGTGTATCTAGGTAGATGTTTGAGAAAAATTTCAGTTTTTTTTCCCTTGTGATACGGGAAAACTTTCTACTATGAATGAAAATTTCTCTAAGATGGCAAGATGCAACTGATGGTTTCAAATACTTTAATAACGGATTCCAATTGTAAAGCTATGATATGCGATGCTGTGACAACGAAACATCGATATTATATTCATACGTTAATAATTATCCATATAGTGGATGATCGGTTACAGTACTTAATCCGATACACAAGAATATGTTCACTATCCGAATTGTTCGTTAACCAATCATCGATTTATCATAGATTTTTTTGTGAAATCTATTAATTAGCTCAGGAGAACCTAAAAAGTAAATTAAAAAAAGATGTATAATTTCTTAGTAAGTTTATTAAAAAAAATAATACAAACGTATTGTCTTGCGTAGTAATCAGTCCTTTTTATTTTTTGTTTCTGGAGCGTTAAAGAACATGTCCAGTGTCTATTGCTTTTCTCTCTTTCTTAAGACTTTGGAGGTGATTAATAGCGTTGTTGTAGTAAAGATCCCTAACCTTACTGATATCAGTTTGGTTTGTGTGTCATTCTAAGACCATTGCTCTTACATCCTCCCACTTCTTCAACGAATGAATAAGGAGAAAAGTACTCAAAATTAGTTTCAGTTTTGAATGAATTCAACGCCGAAACTGATGGTCTACTTTGGCTATAAATATTCTATAGGAATTTTTTTACAGTATTGAACTGTAAAGTTTTATAGGCAAGCAACATAATTCAAGCGAGATGAAAAGCAATTTTTGGTTCTTTGGGTTTGACGACCTTGAACTTTTTGCTCTGAGAGCCGAAAAGTGTACGTTAGAATTCGTTTTGTTCGTTATTAGAATACGTGTTCGTTGTTTGATCACAAAAATCTTTCGTGAAAGTATTCGTTCTCCGCTTTGTTCACAATCCGAACTGTTCGTTAACCCACTGTGTTAGTCCACTGTTTGGTAAAAAAAAATCAATTGTGGCAGAAACCAACCGTTCATTACTTTTCTCCCGAACGTAATAACGTCTCCCGAGCGTAAAAATGTTAAAAACAAATAGTACAACAAAACTAAATCATTTTTTGATGGTTTCTTATTTATATATTTATATAGATTTTTGCTTCCCTTGTTAAATTTAATGATAAATGCTTGTTCGTGTTTCCTAAATATTAATCAGTTATGATAATTGTAATAAAAACTCATATTTTCTCTTTTAAAAAAGATGTATGGTAAGGCCAAAATTTAGGTATTAAAATTTTATTTTTACAACGAATAAATGAAATAACACGTATTTATATAATTTATGATTTTGTATTAAAACTTTATTACTTTAAGTGCAATAATGAAATTTTTTATTGTTCTTTTAAGAAGAAACTAAGAAGAGACTGGAAGACATTTATTTTTTTCTTAGAGTCTGAATTCATTTATTTGTTAGCAAACAGAAAATCTATAAATACACTTTTCGTGTATCAATAAAATTTTTGTGGGCCAAGCAGGACAATCATAAAAAAGACGAACAAAAATCAGGAGGTTAGAGCTCTATATGTCGGGGGAAAATATGTACGCGTGTGTTCTTTAAACTTTTTTTCAAACTTAGAATCCTTTAAATTTTATGTTTGACTCTATTATAAGAGATGCAATTTCTTTAATATTTAATTACTTAACTGGGTCAGAATAGCAGAAATGAAACAAGATTTCGAAACTTGTATGAAATGAAAATAAAATTTAAAGCAAATTGATGACATTTCATAAGCATTGTATTTTATTTGTTAATCCCACAAAGGACACAAATAAGTTTTAATTCGTATTAATCATCTTAGAAGTCAAAAAATTTAATTTAATAACAATACAGAGATAGGATTAAAATGATATGCATATTTTAGAAGGGTGGTTGTCATTTTGTCAAAGGCAACACATGAAAGAATTAAATTTTTTTTATTAGAAATGGAATATTATGTAAGCTTGAGTTCATTGATATTGATTTAATTAGATACTCTACAATTTTCAATTTTTCAATACATAGTGATGTTTTTAAATCTAGTAACCATTTTATTTTCATCTGACTTGTTTTGAATTCTCATGCATCTCCTAGGAAATTTTTTTTTTTACTAAAACAAAAAACGTTCTAAAATTTCAGATTGTCTAAATATTTTTATTAAGAATGCAGATTTAATTAAAAAAAAAATTTCCTATTTCCCCAATAGTATTGATTCTATTTCTATTAATTACCTTATTATTTTTAAGTTAGTTTGTGTCTTTTACTTTTTCCTCCCTCAGATGTCTTTGAGAGAATGAAACGGAAAACATCCTAAAATTATAAAATTTTGAAGCATTTGGTTTAAAATCCAGATTTAAGTTCGATATTTTATAGTAATAAATTTCACTATTAATGTCAAAAATTCAGCATATAGTTTTCATTCTCATCATTAGATGATGGTAAACAGAAAATGATGTCTAAAATAAATGTTGCAAAATATATTTAGTTAGGTCTTGGTTCAGAGCATAGTTTGAAACTTATTTTTAATATAATTTTATATTCGCGGGACTCAGAAACTATTTGTGTGTCTTGGGTCATTAGCAATCTAAGTTATAAATGACTAAAATTTTTTGCTTGTTATATTTAAAGAAAAATTCTGATATTTTACATTAAAATTGGGCATCAGAAAAGTTTAGGGACATTTGTTTCGATGAAAGTATCCTTTTACAAAAATCTATTTTGAATGTTTTGATGTATCAGAATGAATCTTATATGAATTCTTTTCTCTTATTTCAAACAGCAAAGATATACTGAAAAGGGGGCAAATATACATAAAATGTAAACTGCAAAACTACGCGGATTTTTAACTTTTGTTTATATTTATTATTTGTGCCTGAATAAAAAATTGCATTAATAGCAATCAATGCTTATATTACAAAATAAATAATTCACTGCTCATGTTACATGTGAATATATAATACACTATAACTATTCTAATGGTCAGAGTGCCTGACTTCGGATAGGGAGGTCCTGGGTTCGAATCTCAGCTCGGGCATGGATGTATTTTCTCTCTTTATCTATCCTGTCTTTGTCCCTTCCTTGTATGAATGGGTTGTAAATGGTTGCCTACCCTATAAACGGGTTCCTATAGATGTGTATACTGAGGAAGTCGAAATCCACACAAAATTACGGTTCAGTTGGAAAAATGAAGCAGCGCACTCCATGCAGACAGCCTAACTGGCACAAAACAACAACCACAATTACTGTTTTATTACATTATTTTTTTGGAAAAGCAAATAAATTCTTGTAGGAATTTTTAAGAATTCCAGTATTGCAATTTTCTTATCTCAAAATCTCATTACATTCAAAGTATATGTCGATTGTCTGATATTACATATTGTGTTACTAGGAAAGAGACTGATACAAGATTCTTATAATTTTTTAACAATTGAACTTTCTGTAAATTCCTTTAATATTGTCACTTGTTATTAACACTTGTTATTTATTTCAAAACCAAAAATATTTCTATTTATCGTTTCATGTTAATAAAAAGTTTTCAGAGTTAAAAATAAATTTAAAAGTTTTATATGATGAACACTCAATTTTGTTAGAATCAAAATTCCATAAGAATGAAAATACGAAATCAGATAATTGAAAATTTAACTTAGGATTTCATAAGCCAATTTATATTTTTCCAGAATATTCCTTCTAATAGTTAGATATACTTATAGTTACCAGAGTTTAAAAGTTTTTCTTTTCATTAAAATAATTAATGGAATGTTAAAATGAAAATGCTTCTGACTTGCTCTCATTAACAATGTGGTATTTATGATGCTGCCGATAAACCTCCTTTGTTTCCCAAGCATGTTTGTAATATATCGGCAGCACTATCGATTTAATTCCACTCGCATTAAATCGATATTGTTGCCCTAGTAGGCATTTGGTATTCAGTTATACAGTATAATATTGGATATTCATAAACTATAACTAATACATGAAATATCTATGCATGAAACATATACTAAGATAACTAATACATGAAATAACTATTACAATTTATAAATTTGTCTTTGTAAAATAAATTAACTGTGCTAAATAATCATGTATTTTGATATATCACATTTTAAAATTAAAATGTGATATATCAAAATACATGATGTAAAGTCTATTTTTCAAGGCGTGAATAAACTATTATAAAATAAATGCATTTCTAATTTTTTCCTTTTTGATGTATATAAAATGAAAGGCTTATAATTGGCTACAAAATATTTTTGTCATATTCGAAATTTTAAACCTTTTTTAATTGTAATTGAGCACCTCCCACGAATACAACGATAAACTATTTTATATATTCCAATTAATAAGAAAGAAATGGGGATGGGGGAAAGTAAATAAAATAGACACAGTTTATATATATATATATATATATATATATATATATATATATATATATATATATATATATATATATATATATATATATATATATATATATATATATATATATACTTCACAAAAAAACTACTGCTGTGCCAGTCATAAAAAGGGCAGCCATCAGTTTCTTACAAGTTGTTTTCCTGAAAGAAGCAAGTGAAATAATATTAATTCATTGAGGAAGTCAACTATAGTGAATATGATTAAACATCTCTATAGAAATTTAGTTGTTATGTGGACGTAACTTTAAGGATAAATTTACTTTTAAATTTATATATAAATTTCTGTTCTTGATGAAGTATAATAAATCAACAATTCTGTGTAAAATTCTACCTATACATCAAATGTTTTTAAATTTGTTTAAAGTTTTTTAAATGTGTTTTCAATTTGCTTTTTAAATTGGATTAAAAAATGTATAGATAGTGATTGGTCGGATAACATAGAGTATAAATAATTTTTAAAGGATTTAAATTTTTTCTAAAAAATAAAAATTATATAGCTGATGTTAGTATCGTACGAATATTTAGTGATATTTTTGATAAAGGAATTTTATAATTATGATGTGATGTATTTAAACTCATCCAATAAGAGAAAAATTATTTATATAAACAAAAATATTTTAATTACTATTGATCACCGTAAATGCAACACCCTGAAAGAAGCATGCAAATAACATGAAATTTACAGCATGTATTAGTAGAGGTGAGATATAATAATGATTAGAATTTCAGTGCAGATGCACATCACGCGGGACTGTGGTGCCACTTCAAACAGCTATATAAGGCTTGAAGATTTCAACGATTTCAAGTTTAGCAAAAAAATAATATAAATAAATAAATAAAAATAAAAAATAAAAATTAAAAAAAATCAATTATACCTTGTAGAAAACAGTGATCATTTTTTCAATTAAGTATCCGAGTTCGACAAAGGAAGGATAGTGTCCTACCGAGATGGCGGATTATCTTTCAGGGAAATCGGTAGTCGTGTTGGACGAAACCAAAAAAATGTAATGCGGATATGTGATCGTTGGATGCAGGAGGGTATGATGTACCGACATGTTCGATAGTATCCACCTCAGTTCACCACTTTACGTGATGACAGGCGAATTGTGCGCATGGAAGTTAAGGATCACTCAGTCACAACATGAACCATAGCACAGCACATTCAGTCTGTAACGTATTATCCAGTTTCTGCGCGTAATATTCTACGATGTTTACAACAGAGAGGTCAGTCCACAAGGCGTTCATTGCTTCGTCTACACTTGACGCAGAACCACAGATGTCTCTGCCACCAATGGTACGATGAAAGACGGAAGTGGATGGCTGAATGCAATGAAATTCTCTTTACTGACGAGTCACGCTTCTGTCTGCAACTCTACGATGGTCGCATTCGAGTCTGAAGACACCGTGGAGAGAGGATGTTGAACAGAGTTGCGTTATGCATCTCCACTATGGTCTTGCACCGGGAATTATGTTATGGAGCGGCATTGGATACCAATCTTGCACTCTACTAGTGTGCATTGCCGGTACTTTAAACAGCCAGTACTACATCTCTGATTTGTTGGAGCCAGTTGTCCTTCTTTACCTTCGTGACTAGTTCACAGACATATTTCAAGAGGATAATGCGTGACTACACATGATACGCATTGTCCAAGGGTTCTTCATAAATCACCAGATTGAATTGCTTCCCTGGCCGGCTTGCTCTCCGGATCTTCCACAGAGAGAAAACATGTGATCTATGGTTGCCAAACCATAGATCCAGATTTCATCCTCAGCTAACGTAACAGATAAACATTGCAATGCGTGGAAGCTGCTTGGTCTGCTGTACCCCAAGAACACATGAAAAGTATCTTTGAATCAATGCCGAGGCTTGTGGTAGCGGTGATCTCCAACAGCGGCGGATACTTTGGCTACATATTTTGGCAGGAACCACACTTCACAGAATCTTTAAATTTAATCATTTGATACTTGGTTAGCATGTTATCTACAAAATAAAATTTTTTGTGATACCTCTTGTTTTTCTTGGTGTTGCTATTTGGGTGGCCAGTAGTGTATTATCATCAATTAGTTGCCTTTTTTTGCATAGTAGGCAGTAAAGATTTGGAAATCATGATTTGGAACTTTCTATTAAAAAGAATTAACCTTCTAGCTGTTCACCCCAACATTTTCATAGATTTGGCTTTTTTTTAATTCCCCTAAGGGGGTTTACCTTCTTTAGGTAAACACGGGTGTCACAATCTCGAGGTACCCTAGTAAACTGTTCTCTTCTTTCTTTTCTTCTCTCCTCTCCTCTTCTGCTTTTCTTTCTCATTGTGTTTGTCTTGTAAGAGATTGAGGTCTCCCCTTGAGTATCTATTGCCACCCTGTTGTTATTAGCTTCTTTTGGAGACAAAATCTCCCGCGTGTTTGCCATGCGTGGGTACCCGTGTCCCTGGAAAGGAGGATTCTGGTGATTGAGGCTCTCAGAGACCAACACATAACTTTGGCCTCTGCTTCAGTTAAACGGTAGGTGTGTTGTAGTCCTCAGCATGCCAATCGGCTTCTATGGATCAAGCGATCATATATCTGCTGTGTGACTCGATAAGGATTGAGGCCACTTCAGAGATATATTGAAAGCGTATAAGGTCTGTCTAGCACTGATGCAGTTATACTGCATCCCCTTGTTGGGCTCGATGGTGGGTGGTGCAGTCAGGCCTTAAAGTAATTAACCTATTTCTATGGAATGTACTTCTAATTCTTTACTCCCTATGGAACAACAAATGATACAGGATCAGAAATATTTTGTTATTAAAAGAACTGAGAGCAATTTTGATAATGTTTCCCCTTTATTAATTAATAAGAGTCTTATTGGTACAGTTGGAAATGTCAAAAATGTCGCAAGATGAAATTTAGTGATCTCTTAGTTGAAGTTTTATCAATTGAACAGGCCAAAGCCACCCTAAAACTAAAATGCCTTGGTAATATAGATGTTATAGTATCGCCTCATTGTAGGGGTTAAATTATACACTGGGAGTAATTTCAGCAGATGATCTAGTTAATGCTTCAGAGGACTAAATTTTGGATAATCTCGTTAAGAGTACAACATGTGTATCGCATTACAATCAGGAGAGAGGGCAAAATTATAAGAACTAAACACCTTATACTCACGTTTGCTACTCCTATACTACCTCAGTCTATAAAAGCTGGATACCTAAATTGTAGTGTTCACCCTTACATTCCAAATCCATTAAGTTGCTTTAAATGTCAGCGGTTTGGCCATGCAAAACTACTGGTAGGGGACATTTGATTTGCGCTCGATGTACATCTGTTGGATATGACAGTAGTGAGTGTCAATTACAAGAAAAATGTAACAACTGCAGAGGTGAACATCCCTCGTACTCCCGATCATGTCTAACCTGGATATTAGAAAAGGAAATTATTACTGCGAAAATAAAAGAAAACTTATCTTACCCTGAAGCCAGGCATACAGTGTCATCCCGTACCCCTAGTCAAGGTATTATCTATTCACAAGCAATTAAAAAAGTTATTAAATCTTGCAGCACCCAAACAGATTTATTAAATTTTCCAAACTTATCCTCAAATGTTTCTAATATAAAGTTCTCACCTATTCCGAAAGGAATTTCTTCACTGCCTTTCGCAAAATCTAAGTCTCAAAGATCCCTAAAATTAACGAATGCAAAAGAAGGGCTCCATAAATCATATTTAAAGAGTAAAAGAAGCTCAACTGCCTCTGAGACAGGTATGAAGAACGCACACCCGTCAGATGATGAAACACTCCTAAGTGAAGATTCATCTGAATCCCAGATGGCGAGCTAAAATGCCGGAGCATTCAGGTTAGCTTAATGGGAACCTTCGTTTCTTGGAATTGTCGAGGATTTTGCACTCATACAGAATATATAAAAACAATTATAAATCTATATAATCCAATTTGTTTTGCCATCCAAGAAACATTCTTGAAACCTCAGTACAGTTTAAAATTGCATGGATATAATTGTGTGAGAAAAGATGTTAATCATGATTCAATTTCTGGAGGTGTATGCATTCTTGTTTCTTGTAATATTCCTAGCACTATACAATCCTTTAACACTTCATTACAGGCTGTGGCAGTACGCATACACTCAACATCTCTCATTACTATTTGTAGAATTTGCTAACCTCCCCATGCGATCATCCATGAAAGCGATTTAAGTAGTTTTCTGGATCAACTACCTGCACCCTTTATTTGACTTGGTGACTTCAATGGTCATAACACGTTATGGAGTAGTGATAATATGAATCCTCATAGAAACATAATTGATCAGTTCATTTCTAATAACAATATCTGCCTTCTTAATTCCACAGAAATAACCTATTTCCATCAACCATCAAGAACTTTTCATTAATTAGATTTAGCTATTTGCTATCCATCAATTCTACCTGCATTAAATCTTAATGTTGATAAAGATTTATATAACATTAATAAATTTTCCTTTAATTATAAATCAAACTGGTATAAGCAGACCACAAATCTTCCACTCCTCTTGTTCTTATCACCGTGCAGACTGGTCTCTCTACACTCAATTAGCTGCGATTCCTGACAGAATGATTAGAAGTGATAATATCAATGATGCTGTGCAAAAAGTAACTGATACACTTCTAGATGCTGCCAAAAACACAATTCCCAAGTGTTCCCTAATTCCACTCAAATATCAAAAACCATGGTGGAACCAAGAGTGCCAAGTATCTTACAAAAAGCAAAATAAGTTGTGGACTGTTTTTCGCAGGTGTCCTACCGTGAAAATCCTCATGAATTTAAAAAAAAAACCTAAAGCTTTTACTCGTCGAGTACGGTGAAATAGTTAAAAAGAATCTTGGATAAGATACGTTTCCTCCATCATATCATCAATTTCCAGTAAATAGTTATGGAAGAAAGTTAGAGCTTCCAGTGGTTTATATAGGGACTTCTCTATCCTAATACTATGAACAGTAGCTGACACAATTTCTTCTCAATATGATTTTGCCAATCTTTTAGGTGAAACTTTTGCAAGGGTATCTAGTCTAGCCGCGTATGATCCTAAATTTCTCGGAGCCAAACAGCAATCTGAAAAGAAACCTATAAAGTTTCTTCATGATAAAGCCATACATCCATATAATTGCAATTTCTCTTTGCTGGAATTGCAGAGAGCCCTGTTCCAAATTAAAAATACTAGTCCGGGACCAGATGGTATCTCATGTAAGATGATTTGTCATCTTGATCATGAATCTTTAATAAACATTCTTTTTCTATTCAATAGAATATGAAATGAACATGTCTATCCCAGTCTCTGGAGCAAAGCAATTATTATTCCAATTCTTAAATCCGGGAAAGATCCAACTAATCCTCAAAACTATCGTCCAATTGCTCTCACAAGTTGCTTTGCTAAAAGTTTGGAGCGTATGATCAATGCCCGTCTTGTTTATGTACTTGAAGACAATCAGTACACATCACTTTATCAAAGTGGATTCCGGAAAGGTCGATCTACTCTGGACAATATTGCATACCTAGAAACACAACTTAGGAATGCCTTTGTACGGAGACATCATTTGGTGTCTATAATTTTTGATATAGAAAAAGCTTATGATAAGACATGGTGTTATGGAATTCTTCGAAATTTGTATAATTTTAATTTTAGAGGAAATTTACCCATTTTTATTCAGAGTTTTTTTAAAATTCTCGCATTTTTAATGTCCGTACAGGATCTGTTTTATCTAATCCATTCATCCAATGTGAGGGGGTTCCTCAGGGAAGTGTGTTAAGTGTTACTGTTCCTCAGGGAAGTGTTGTAATACATGAAGAATGTCACATCAGAAACATTCTTGCAACCATCTGTCCAAGGAACATTATATGTTGACGATCTCCAAATTTCTTGCCAAGGTTCAAATATGCGACTGATTGTACGGCAATTACAAACTGATGTCAATAATCTAGTTGCTTGGTGTAATGAAAATGGGAATACTTTGTCCCCTTGTAAAAGCAATTGTATCCATTTTTGCAGAAAGACTGGGCCTCATCCTGATCCAGAAATTAAGATATCAGGCACAACTATTCTCGTAGTTAATCAGATATCATTTCTTGGGCTTATATTTGATAAAAAGTTAACCTTCCTACCACATATCTTAGGTTTGCGCAAAAGATGCGAAAATCACTAAATATTCTGAAAGTTCTCTCTAATACCTCTTGGGGTACAGATCGTAAAGCATTACTCCGAGTGTATCAATCAGTTATTCTATCTCAAATTGACTATGGTAGCGTAGTTTATGGATCAGCCAGATCATTAGTTTTGCGCAAATTAGATCCTGTTCATCACTCAGCTTTACGAATCTGTACTGGAGCATTCCATACTTCTCCTGTCCAGAGCCTTTATGTAATTTGCAACCAGTTAACTCTTGATCTGAGACTTAAGCAACTATCTCTACATTATTATTTTAAAATGCGAGCAGTATCACAACACCCTTTGAGATCGATGGTTATTTGTCCCTCTTTAAGAAGGCTATATAATGCACGGCCACATAACATATTACCATTTTATGAGCGTACAAATACATTCCTGTCTGCATCTGAGTTTCCCGATTCACATATTCAAGTCACAGATGCTCTAAGATTTCCACCTGGGAATATTCCGGTTGTCAATATAATCAAACCCTTTACTGGATACAATAAATCAGCTACATCTACCCTTATTTTGCAACAGTTGTTTTCACACATTCATTCTCATTATTCCTCCCACATCTCTATATATACAGATGGCTCAAAATCAAGTGGTCATGTTGGTTGTATTGTTGTTGGAAATACAGTTTACAGCTATAAACTGCATGCATCATATTCTGTGTATACATCCGAAGCTGTTGCTATTAAACGTTCTCTAGAAATAATACAATTCAGCTCTCATCGAAAATACTGTATCTATACAGATGGCATGAGTTTAGTCATGCAATTAGACCGTTTTAGTGAAAAGTGTCATCCAATTATTGTGGAAATATTGGATATTTTATACATAAATATATTGAAGAATAAAGGATTTGACATCTTGTTTTGTTGGGTTCCAAGTCATATTGGCATTGCTGGGAATGAACTTGCAGATAATGCTGCTAAAAATGCCTTTGACATTTTGCATACAGCATTAACATTTTTTGACATTAAGCAAATTATCAAAGATTTTATTTGCCCCCCATTGTCAAAAAACTTGGGATTTGCAAAAGAACAATAAATTATATAGTATATCCTCCCACATTATTCCATTCCCAGTTGTTCCCATGCGAAGAGTTGATGCAAAACTCACACGACTTCGTATTGGACAGACTAGATTTACACACAAGCACTTATTCTTGTCTCGGAGTGCTCCAATTTTTGACATTTGTAATGTACTATACACAGTACATCACATTTCAATTGTCTGTCCTAATTTCAATGATTTACGCATTGTGTTTTTTAATACCACAAATTTAATTTTATCAGACTTGATTGGGCTTAAACCACATAGAAATTTGTTTGCATTTTTACGTGCAATAGGTTTTTTGAATTATATTTAAGATTTTTATCCAAAATAATCTTTTACATATGCTTTTTTTGAACTTTTAATACATTCCATTGTATACATCTGACTAGTCTTTTGACACAGAATTTTTACCTTCAGTTTTAAATATTGTACGGTGCAGAAATGTCCAATATTGGACCTTGCATCAGGAAACCTCATATAATGAAATCAAATCAAAATCTTTTTTTATTATTATTGTGTAATGCATCCCGCCTTTTTCACTGATTAACCAGTGAAATAAATCATATACTGTATTAAGCGTTTCATTTGGATTTAAATTTTGGTCCATGAAATTGCGGTGCATGAAGTATTCGGTATTTACTGTTCTAGGTGTCTTTTATTAATTAGAAATAAGTGACTCAAAACGTTTAGTGATTGAAAGAGTATACATCCTTGAGGATTTATAAGATTCTGAAAGTGATTTTAGTGTTGATAGTGATTGTGATATAGATTTTCAGTGATTGTGATATATTTTTTTCAATGGATTATATTTTCTTAATTCCTATATTTTATTTTTTAATAAATGTAAATTAACTGTAATTCAGTGGAATTTTATCAAAAAAAAAAAAAAAATTGTGATATGACAGCTTAGTCTCTCGCAACACAAACATCTATATAAAAATATTTTCTAGCACGAACAGTTATTTAAATTTTCCAGTATATATGTATATGAATTAAGAATTTTGAATTATGTATATATAATATGAATTAAGAAAAAGATTTAAAATATGCAAAATATACACAATATTTTTAAGCGATTTCAGTTCACAAATTAAGCAATCAGAGGCTTAAAATTTAGGCAATTATTTGAATAAAATATAAATAATCGAAGAATGGTTATCCCCCGCACATGCGTTTTTCAAAAGAATATCATCATTATTTATTTTTATTAAAAACCTTTGGTTTATGTACATGATTTTTAAAACATTGGTGATGTTACGATCAAACACACCAGGAACTATTTTTGAAACCACATTTCTAGCTAATGGAATAGTGAATGCTTTGTTCACATTTAGCATTAAGAAGCTGAAATTTCTTTCAGTCGTTATCCACTGCTAATGAGTTCTAAAGTAAGTATAAATTGCCAGAAGCTTAAGGTTTTTTTTTTCTGTTCTGAATAGTCTATTGTTTGAGAAGAATAAGGGAGAGAATTTCTTAAGTCCATTGTATAAAATTCTTTTTAATATTTTGCATAAAGTGGAGAGAGACTAATTATCTGAAATGGTGATATTTTGAGAAGAATTGTAAAAAACGATTCCTTTAGATTCTTTCCCAACCGATAAAAATTGTAGTCGAAGGAGGGAAAATGTAACTTCATGTCCAACTTATCTAAATATAGTTATAAACGGAAATGCACGTTTATATTATATTTTATTGACTATGTAAATATATTAAGATATTAGCTTATTCATCTGAATTAAAATGTGAAGTAAGATAATAGTTGAGTATAAAATAGGAACTTATTTCATTACAATTTCTTAAATGAAAAGCTTTGGCATCTTTGTGTTACAACTGAGAAGAATTCTCTGGGAAAGTTTAAAGAAAATAAATCGTCATTAAAAAGTGCTTTGGAGTTCCTTTCGATGTACAAGAGCTCATTAAGAAGAATTTTACAGAAAGAGTATTTTAGTTTACATTACTTTATCGAAGTTCTTTTAAAAACATTCATTATTTCAGTTCCTGATATATGAAAGGGATGGTAAAAAAAAAGTGTAGATTTCTTATTCTTGTTGATCGAAAACATTCTAAGAAATAATTTTGCAGTATATTTTTGACGTGATTAGTTTTTACAAAAAATTATTATGTGTGGAATGTTTTAAGATAGAAAACACAAGTTTTCTAGCTTGAAGAGACGTTTAAATGATACTTGTGATACTTAAATGTTTTTGTATTTAAACCTTTCTTTTACAGTTAGAGCCCTAAAAGTGCGTTTTTTAAATAAAACTTGAAAGATATAGAAGTCTAATGAGAGACAAAGGGAGTATATGCAAAAAATATTTATTGCTGAATAGCTTTTAAAATAAAAAATTTGTAGCAAAAGGACTCAAGAAAATAAAACTTAAAAGTTTGATCAATGTAACAGAAAATCGTTATTCAAATTATTTAATAATAGAAAATCTTAACCTAAAATATTTTATAATAGAAAATCGTTTTCCAAAATATTTCAATAATTTAGCTAGTTATACAATACTTTACATACCTTGTGGGTGAATGGCAACGTTCCATTCAAATCCTCCAAAAGCAAAGTAAGTAGTCTCTGTATTGCTAAGTTTATGATGATGGTGTCCAAAAGGCAGGTGGCTCATTCTCACGTCTACCTCATAAACGGTTAACGGATTGCTCATGATGAGATCCATCAAGAACTCACCATTCTCATCGGAGAATTTCTTCGATTGCAATTCACTCATAAGGATCCATCTGGTGGGGCCCTGCGCAGGCTGATCCGCATTAAACCGGCATTGCTGCAAATGAAAGGGCAATTAGGCATTCTTTTCCGTTCGTAATTTTCATTCAATTCTAAAATATTCAAATATATTCCAACAGAGTTTGTTCATTTATTGGATGCGTCCAACACCAAATACAGCTGTAAATGTTATTCATTTTGAAACTAAGTTAATGAGGAATATAGTAAAGCTGTTCACAAAATAATCTAGAAAATCAAAATTATCAATTTCAGACTATATTTTTTTAAATTTATTTAATTATATTATTTTAATTGTAATTTGGTTTTTCTCATTGTTTATTTTTCTAAAATTAAATATCGATACAGAATTAAAACAGAAAATCCTAAGGGATATCTTAAGGAATTTGAAAGAAGAATTCCTCCAAATCCTGCCATAAATGAAGCATCGAAATATCATAAAGGATTCTTTTATTATGGATCTACATTAAAAGACCAGATAAAGAAAATAGCCATCGAAAAGGTAATACATTTTTATGTTACTAAAAGCCTAAGAAGATCTCAGAAAATGGATGAAAATATTTTTGGTCATTAATTTTAAAACTGCATAAAGATATCCACAAAACTAGGAAAATGACCAGTCGAAAATATTTCTTATTAAACAATACACACACCGTATTTTCAACTGACCAAAAATTTGATATAATTTTCTTTTATATTATTACAAATGTCAGGATTAAATTACTTTCCTGAAAGAAAATAAATATATAAATGCTCTTTGAAAGTCTAGCAAAACTATATTTCATTGAACGAAAACATAAGAACGAAGCAGTTATCAAATACGTTTACGAGTAATATAAAACTATTTAAATAAAATTATACATTGCTGGGCATTAAGATATCTATATGATGAAAGCTACTTACAAATGACGTCAGATTTAATATTTATTTGAAGCTTTAGCTGAGAATTTTATGAATTCGTCAAATAAAAAGAAATCAAAACTACATCTGACAGAATACACCAGTGATTGACATTGCGAACCACGAGCAAAAAGAAAATATGAACAATACCATGAACCATAAAAGAAGTACTACTAAACGTATTTACTATTCAAAATTTATATTTTGACGCAGCGTAGTAGACGGCCACACGTCTTAAGGCAGTTGTAAGGCATTTTAACACCCGCTATGCAAATTACCTTACAGATGGATTCTTCACAAATAGTGAGCCGTAATGAAGCATCTCAAGAGCGAAAACTGGAAAATTATCAAGCACCAATCTCAATAGACAGGCATGCAAAAGGCAGAAATGCTACATACACCTACCTTTTTCTACAGTGTCTGGTATCGAACCGGGGACATTTCACTTTAAAAAGCTAAACTTTCAACTACATTTTTTGGGGTTTCATAACTTATGACTAAGTCATGGTGAGTCCAAAATTTATATTTGAAAGTTTTTTTTTTGTTTTGTTTGTGTAGTTTGAAAGAAGAAGAAAACTATATCAGTATAATATTAAAATATAATACATGAATACCGATGATTATCTCCATTTTTTTTTTTTTTTGCAGTTTATCTCTCTTCAGCATTACTACTCGCGTTGATCAAAATCTTGTTACTTTCAAGTGAGTTTGATAGTGGTAAAGTCAATGCGAACACTAGAGCAGCATTTTAGTTGTCTCTAACTATTTGGAGGAGAAACATGTTGTTCTGTCATCTCTTAGGGATTGTACGACCATCTTACTTAATATGATTTAGGAATTAGGCACTTTTATAAAAACAAATGTCGTTATAAACAGATACGAAGTTGGCAACATGATTAAATGTTGGCAGTTCGTTATTATGGTTTCCTTTGATGCTCCAGCTGATGAAACAGGCACTGAAAACAAAGATGACGTCATATATTTTTAGACAAATTCCAGTTCTGACTTCACTATGGGGGCATATTTGTATGTATAGCGTTACCGAGAGGAATGGAAAATTACCCCAGCATTATCAAATTTCTATTCCAATAACTTGCGTGATTGTATTAAGCGCATATTCCGGTCATACTTGTAATAATCCTTCTCACATTTATTATAAGTTAAATGAGCCATTTTTCTAAATTCTAGATTTATGCAACTCCATACTTTTAACAAGGTAATGCCTGTCAACATGTGTTGCTCCTCCTGTTACAAAATTTTTCGAAATTGTAGTTTGTAGTCGTGACTAGCATATATGGTGATGAATAATATCCATATATTTGTAATAAATGATTGATTAATTAAAAGAGTCACATTAATTGGGAACATTTAATTATGTTTCTTAGAGACTGGGCATAAATTATTTATGAAATAATACGTGCCAGTCTCTACTAAGACCATTGTTTCAGACATACAGTTGAATGAATATAAACTAAAATAGATTGGTGCTTATAAAATATAAGACTATAGTTCATTTTGATTTGATTTCTATCAAAGATAACTAAGTGTAGTTAAATCTGCACCCAAATAACTTCAAATTTAATCATGTCTTCTTCAGTATTATCTAACTGCAATGAATAACTTATATTGTTTGTTTTTGCTGATGTAAGCCATTTTATGATTGCAAGTGTGTTATCAGTAAAAAGAGTCTGAAACTATGAGATTTTATAAATGTGGATGGAAACTATATGTTTCATTAAGGTTTAACATCAAATCACACTTCCAGGTTAATATCAAAATGGCTCCAAGTCCCAAAAAGTGATTTTCGCATCGCATGAAAGGGTTTCGACAGTCTTCTAATGTGTGTGATGCTCTGAATGATTTCTTTTTATGAGATACCTAAAGAAGTAAATGCATTAAAAGAGGCTCTAAAAATGATGTTAAAAAGAGAAAATCAGAAAAGAGCCCCTCAAATAATGATTCGAAAGAGCTCTTTCGGATTTATCCTAACATTTACGTCAACGTGTTATGGTAAATTTGGTCAAGAAATATTGGGAACTTTTATCGTGATTTCATACCATTAAAACCATTTCATAGTACTTAAGTGAAGGTTTTCGAACATTTTTCAATATGCAGATACACTAAATTTTAGTTTCAAAACTTTTAATTACAAGAATAAAATGAAATAGAAATATATCTATAAAAAGACAATGCTTAACATAGATATTCAGTCACATTTATGACGTTCTGTGAGTATTGGAAGCAATTTTCTAAGCTACTATTGCAAAAGATGTTTCGCTTTCACCATCTTTCTATTGTGAACTGCAAGTATTTACATCCATAGCATTACAATAATTCTTAGACAAGTTCTTCGTCAGAATTCAGTAACACATACTTAAAACACCCTAACAATAAAAGATTTGGTATTTCTTTCATTTCTGGTGTTCATATAATTCCAATTATCCATATTCAGCTTTTTATTTTGCAAAAGTATTGTTTCAAGAAATAATGGACACTTTGAATAATTTGCTCGCGAGAAAGTATTTTTTTTCTTATTCAAAATAAACTAAAAATTTTAAATTAATATTTCTAACAAATCTCTTAGGGCTAATAATATAATTCTACTTTTCCATTCTCGGTTTTACTTCGTCGCTTCGGCAATTTTGGACGCGCTACTTGGATGAATGAATCTTAATTATGAAAGGCGATACTTGCAATCTTTTAACGGTAATATAAATTTGTAATACAGGCAAAAAGGACATATGCTTTTAAAATACAATATTATAAAAATGAACATGGCAGAGGTATGGAGAATAAATCGTACATTCTGCCAATAAGATTATTTTTATGCGAGGTTTATATTATTATGCTATGATACATATATGATTCTACAATGATACAAAGGTAATAATAAAAACGTTAAAAACTCTCACTGAAAAGATATGTTAAGCCCAGAGAGCATATCTTTTAATTTAATGAACACGAAAAAGTTGCAAACAATTACTCAACACACTATTCCACAATATAATTATAGATAAAAAATCTTAGAATATTTAAAAACCACATTTAAAATAAATGTGGATATCTGACTGTTATACGTAATTTTTTTAAAAATATTTCCCTAAGAATCCCTAGCAGCTTTATACAAATATAGAGAAATTTAATTCACCCGGTAAAAGTAAGGGATAAATTACATTCGAATGATAATGTTATAGTCTATGTATTGGCTACTCACTAAAATAAAGAAAGTGAAATCTATTGATAAAATGTTTCATTTTAAAGAGATTAAGCATCAATTTTGAAAATCGCCACCAAAATGACGCTATATTTATAATGATGCGAAGAGACATCACACAAGTAAAAAACATTACTAAAATTTACCTCACTTTTTTTAAACGTAAAAGAAAATGTAATTGAATAAAATAGACAGTTTAGAAATGATGCTATCTCAAAGATTGTGGACATTTTTATTTAGACTATCAGAAGGAAAAAAATCCATTTATTTGTCTACAATTTGGTAATTTAGTACATATTTAATTACACTGCTTTGGGATCAAAATTGAAGTTTTTAATGTGAATGATAAATATAAATGACTTTCTCTTTTCCTATTATTGATTAAATATTTCAAATATAAGCAATTATAAAACTCCAGTAAGTTATTTAATTAATAAGTGCAGCTAGCTGGAAAACATTATTGAAAAAGCTCATCATTATTAATTTGCAAAGAAAATTGCTTAGGTTTGTTGCTCTTGATGGCTAATTAGTTCGGTATCTATAGATTACAACAGATTCTGAACATCCAAGCCTACATTGGGAATCATATCCATGAACTATTGAACTGAAGGCAAGAAAACAAACTATTTAGCTGACAGTTTGTTCTTTGTCAGCTGGAAAAACTTTTTTATATATATTTAGCCTATTGCAAGGAAGAAAACCTAGAAAAATTCCAATCATCCGCTTTGAGAGATTGATTGAGAGAAGCACAACCTATATTTTCCATAGCTCAATAGTGTCTGATATAGAAACCATTGTGTGATTATTATAAAGGAGGTATTTATTTTTAATTTGGTATTTAAAATACGAGCAAATCTTAAATGTTCCTTTTGTTGAAAGAATGGTTATTTCTTATGCGTATTTAGCTCAGTCATTTCAATAAATATAATTATTATGAAATATGACCAATTAAATTAACATTTTATTTAACGTATGGTTTAAACCTAAACTAAGGAGTTGTTGATTTTTTTTAAAATCAGTTTAATACTTTCTGAAAAAATGATACCCTTTTCATATTATTAGAATACAATTCTTTTAAGTTATGGTTAATTAAAAATTTATTATAAGAAATTGGTGCTTATAAAATAGGATTAGAATTGATAACTGGATAGTTAGTTCTGTGTGTTTTAGTTCAACAGCTCGTGGGTTTGATTCCCATTTATTGTGTGAAAGTTTGTGATGGTTCGGGATCCACTTGAAACAGGCTCCATACACAAAAAGTGACCATAGAACAATAAACAACTTATAAAGTGTGAAAATTTTTAACACTGATTAAAAATTTTTGTAAACTGAAATATTATTATCTGAACACACCAAAATTTGCAAATTAAAATATTTTTAAGGAATAAATTTCTTGCAAGTTTAAATAGTCTTTAATATTCATATGTGATATTTCGTCTCAAGTTGGACTTTTCTTCATCAAACATTAGCATTAAATTAAACAACATTTTTCCTATAGTCACTCTGAGTATGTGATATTTGATATTATATATATATATATAGTTATAGATAGATAGGTATCTATCTATCTATATATATATATATATATATATATATATATATATATATATATATATATACATATATGTATGTAAAGATGAATAGATGGTGACCACCTCAGGCATTCCACATTGTTTTAAAGTTTTTTGAAGACAACGCTACGGACGCTAATTAAAAAATTTTTTTTATGCTTCATGATCACTTTATTGGGATAGCTCGCCAACTAATGGCAGAGGTACCGAGCACGGGCATATGATAAAAAATATAGAGAGAGATAATTATTTATAAAATAAAGAAAATGGGGGGGGGGGTACGTTAAGCTTTGTTTGTTATTTGAAAAAATTATTGTGCCCAAAATTGAAATCAAGGGTCGAAATAGGAATAAAAATATTTTAATACAGCGATTTAATAGAGAGAGAGAGAGAGAGTTCATCCATCAAATTTTAACATTAAATAAAACATACCTTTAAGAAGCGTTAAAGTTTTTCTCGTTGATTGTGCAAAATTATGAATTAAGTGCAAAATGGGTGAAGCATTATTTTGAAAAATTCTTGAATCTCAATTAAAAAGACAAGGGTTTCAGTATGGATGCAACACCATTTGAAACCACGGCTAAAATCAGGGTTAAAGAAAGTCTTTCTAAATTTTTTCTAGTAATATTGAGAAATCTTTTTTTTGTGATTAGCTATACAAAATAAATTACTTTGAATAAAATATACTTTCGTTTGGGAATTGTAATTCTTATGAGTTATATCTATTGTGGCAGAGAAAAGAAGTAAAACAGTTTCGAAAAAGACAATTTCTTTTTGATAGAACAGAAGATACCAAAAATAAATTTATTTTGTGGTATTCTTTCCAACGATTCGCTATCCGTACTATTTATTGTCTGAGAACGAATAATAAAAAGAACTGGGAAAGTAACCTCACGCGGAAATAGCCTCCTAGAGTTAATGTTTTATTTCTCTTTTCATATGAATATCCTTATTGTCGTAAATAATAGGACGAATAACGAGAAATTTTATAGGGCTCGGTTTTTGATATTTTTATTGAATTATTGCTTTGCTAGTTCCACGGAAATTCCATATAAATTTAATAAAATTATAATAAAACATAGCATTTTTTACTAATAAATATTAAAGTGGTTATGATAATTAGTAAATTTTAGTCTGCTTGTCTCTAAAGGATCATTTTTACAAATGAAGGCTCATTATAACAGGACACACAGTTTAAAGTGGAGTCCGAAATACTACAAACACCAATGACAGAAGAGTGAATCGAACCCATGAACTGTTGAACCAAAAGCAAGAGCGTTAACGATAATGATGCCATCTCGAATATATCTGATGAGATAGAAAAGTGTAAAAAAATAATTCTGGATATTTTTTAATTAATAACTGAAGTTTAAAAAATTCCAATATAAAATTTTTCATGTTTTAAAACAAGTGTGGGTACGTTTCTAAGCTTATTCTTCCTTTCGGTATAATAAATTTTTAGCAAGAAATAATTTTTCAGCATTCTGATTATTTTGCTCTTATCGGAAAAACTTCAGTTATATCTTGTAGAAAAATTACCCTTTTGTGCAATGAAATTTTTTGAAAGCCATATTCCATGATTGTAATTATTGAAATTTTTCTGCACGAGGAACTAGATGAAAACTATTTGGAAAAATAGCTAACAAATTCATTTTGTATTAATAAGGTTTTAACAAAAGTTTGATTCATTTAATTTTTAAAGATTTGAATGGCCACATCTTGATTTGGAGGCGATCGTAGTCTTGTGGATAAAGATGTTACTCTCATGACTAGAGGACCCGGGTTTGATAGTAAAAAGGCCTTGAGTACTGATATTCTATTTACTTAGAGAACTAAGTAGGCTACATACTTTTAGAATCGAGTATTTTCTTCCATGGTTTTTGATCTGGAATGTTGAAATCACCTTAGGAGGTGACGTCGTCTGTTATTTCTGATTCCGCATTGTGACACCTTTGGCCGCGCCAAGCGATAGATGAATTTCCCTTTTTACTGATTTTTAAATAATTAAATATTTAACGAATTATTTCACTGTATCCTTTCTACGTATAAGAGAAAGTTTCAACGAAGCCAAACAAATTCTAGCAATTGTTTATTTTATTTTCATATTTATTTTAAAAAATATTTTTATGGTGCAGTTGGTATACGTAACTACTCGCGAAAACTACATCTACACAAAACATAAAATAAATTGTATTTTTGAGAGGAGAAAAAAAAGTGCTTCATAGTCAGAGTTTAAACCACTAAAAAACCTTTTCAGAACATTTAATTTTAATGTTTCATTAAATCCACTTCTAAGTCTTTTAAATTGTACAGTTTAAAATCCGTAACCTGTTTCAACAAACTCTTAACGACATTTACGCAACTTTCAAGTCTTACTTGGCTAATTGAATGCATCAACTTAAATCTTTTTATTTTCAATTTGTTTTGACTAGCACGCAACTAATGGCTGTTGAATATTCGCCACTGAAACTTCAGTGGTAGTGGCTTGCGTGGAAACATCACAAACAGATCCATTGGTATTTCTGTTCTGTGAAATAAAAAATATTCATTCTGTGTTGCATTTGTCAAACAGTTTATTTTGCTTGTCTCTCATAACAACGCTTTGTATCTGTTTACAGTCACTAAGACATGCTAATAAATCATTTATATTCTGAGTAATGGAAATCTATCATTAACCATTTGATTATTGTATATTTAATGTAATATTATGACAAGAATTATCTCTTTTGACACCTTTTTCTAAAGAAATTTTACTCGACTAGTAAAAGGTGATCTTGTATAAAAAATTATTCTTTCATATAATACACTACTGGCCATTAAAATTGCTACATCAGGAAGAAATGCAGACAACAAAATTATATTTATTGGAGAAATATATTATACTAGAAATAACAAGTGATTAAATTTTCAAAAAATTTGGCTGGATATATATATATATATATATATATATATATATATATATATATATATATATATATATATATATATATATATATATATATATATATATATAGATCCTGAGAAATCAGTACCCAAAACAACCACCTCTGGCAGTTATAACAGCAGATATACGCCTGGGCATTGAGTCAAACAGAGATTGGATTGCATGTACAGGTACAGATGCCCATGCAGATTCAACACGATGCCACAGTTCATCAACCGTAGTGACTGGCGTTTGGTGACGTACCAGTCGCTCGGCAACAATTGACCAGACGTTTTCTATTGGTGAAAGATCTAGAGAACGTGCTGGCCAAGGCAACAGCCAAACATGTTCCGTATCAAGGAAGGTCCGCACAATACCGGCAACATGCGGTCAGGCATTATCCTGTTGAAACGTAGGGTTTCGCAGGGCTCGAATAAAGGGTAGAGTCTTGGGTCGTAATACACCAGAAATGTAACGTGCACTGTTCAAAGCACTGTCAATGCGAACAAGAGGTGACCGAGACGTGTATCCAATGGCACCCCATGCCATCACGCCAGGTGATGGGCCAGTATGACGATGACGAATGCACGCTGCCAGTGTGCGTTCACCACGATGCCGCCAAACACGGATGCGACCATCATGATGACACAGAACCTGGATTCATCTGAAAAGATGACGTCTCGCCATTCGTGCGCCCAGGTTCGTCGTTGATCACACCATTGAAGGCGCTCTTGTCTATGACGCAGCGTCAAGGGAAGCCGCAGCCATGGTCTCCGAGCTGAGAGTCCATGATGCTGCAAACGTCGTCGAACTGTTCGTGCAGACGCTTGTTGTCTTCCAAACGACACCGTTTCTTGACTCACGGCTCGAGACGTGGTTGCACGATCCATTACGGCCATGCGGATAATATGTCTGTCTTCTCGGCTGCTAGTGATAGGTGGCCGTTGAGATAACGCATGGCGTTCCGTATTACCGTCCTGAACCCATCGATTCCATATTCTGCTAACATTCATTGGATCTCGACCGACGCGAGCAGCAATACTGCGATAAGATAAACCGCAATCCCGGTACCAAAACCGCACCTTTATCAAAGTCAGAAACGTGCTGGTACGCATTTCTCCTTCTTACACGAGGCATCACAACAACTTTTCACCAGGCAATAACGTTAAAATTCAATTTGTTTATGAGGAACCGGCTGAACAATTTCCTTATTTAAACACAATACAGGTGTCGCTACTGGCGCTTGCTTTATCTGAATGCGCTGAAAAGCTAATCATTTGCATATCACAGCACCTTCTTCCTTTCGTATAAATTTCACGTCTGTAGCATGTCGCCTTCTTGGTGTAGCAATTTTAATGGCCCCAGTAGTGTAATTTTATAAAAATTATACTCCCCCATATTGTAATCGAATTTCTTTAATGTTTTTTTTTGGCTTTTTTTATTTAATTTCTTTAAGAATAAACTATAATTTTATTGATAAAATAGAATTATTTTTAATTAAAATTTTTCATAGTAACATGAAGATGACGATTTAATTTCAAGTATTATAAAAGAAATAAACAGGAAATTAATATTCAGTACATTCAACATTAGTTTCTCTCTCTCTCTCTCTCTCACACACACACACACACAGCAAAGTTAAAATAGCAAGTCATTAGAGGATGTCATATATATATATATATATATATATATATAAAAGTAGTTTACTACTCTTTTATTTTAAAAATTTGAAATATTTCAAAAAGTAAGTGCAACATGTATATCAAAATAAACCTGTATCTTATTATGTAATCATCTTGTTTTTTGGGCAATTATCAAATTTGCAGATGCAGCGGTGCCAATAGTTGACGGCTTGTTTGACATTATCATTTAAGTTAAATTATTGCACTTGGAGTATATCTATAACTTTGAAAATACTCGAATTTTGAATTTTAAAACGTTCTAAGCAGGATTATAAGGAAAGAATTATAAAAATGAAAAATTTCCTATTAAAAAATGCTCTTATGGCCTCCAATTCAACATCTTGTGGATTTGATTCCCACCATGAGCAGGGGGGTTAGCAGTGGCTAGAATCCCACTTCAAACTGTAGATCCCAGTCAAGTTATGTCTCTAGGGGAAAAATGACTGTGAAGGGTCAATTAAACTAATTATCTAATTATGATGAACTAAGCATGGTTATATGTTATCCAGCAATATACAAAACTGCTTCAGCTGATAAACTTAATGATTTTAGAAAACAATTTGGTTTGATTCGCCCTTCTCCAGAAACTTTCTGCCCACAAACGTCAACTTGACTGCAACCTATGCCTTAAAGCTGATTCCAAACCACTATGATCCTGCACACCAGGAATGGGAGTCAAAAGAATAACTATTGAAACTTTTTGTGTATATAGATATAGCTTCCTTAATTTATCAATATCTTGACTGAGTATTCACTTATTTTTATGCAAGATAATCAATGATCTGTCTGAATCACCATTCTTGCTCTGTAAAATTCTAAAACGTGCTCCACTGATATTAATACTTTTTACTGTGAATGAAGTTTTTTGAATGGAAAATTATGAAGGGAAGAAATAACATTTTTAAAACAAATTGCGCAGCTGAGAATAATGTTTGAAGGTGAAATATAAAAAGTTGCCCGTAAATGCAACAATATTCAAATTCGAATCATACTATTATCCTATCTAAATACAAATATTATTCAAATTTCCTCTTTTAAATGTTAGCTGTATAAAGTTATGAAAATTTTTATATGTTTAAAAGTACAATATTTTAATATATAACTATTTGATTAATTTTTAGTCTGAAATTCCACACCTACAATTCGTGTTTTAATGACACAATAGAAAGTTAAAAAAATTAAATTGCTATTATCTCATGGTCATAGTAGTCTCTTGTATAAAATCAAATTCTTACCTTTTCTAAGAAGACTTCATTTTTGCTAAAGTGTTCTCGGTTGAGAAGACAGAAAGAGTAGTCAACATAACAGCGAGTGTTGGCTGTAGCATTTCTTAGAATAAGGTGCACCCCAAGCATCTTAGAATCAGTGCGATTGAAACTGATGACCCAGCGATGGTATCCGAAAGTAAATTCTTTTGTGGTCGCATCCCTGTGAAAGTCCCTTGTAACCGACCGAGTGACGATGAAAGTGAAGATTCCCGTTCCAGCTCGGTCCTTAGCTTTCGTGAAACGATACAACAGTGCCATTAAGCTATCATTGCTTTCTTCACCAATTCTGAGATTCTGAAAAAAGGCAATAATATGTCATTTTATGCCTCAATGAGATTTGTGAAACTGAATGAGCTAGAGACGTAAGTCTCAATACATGATTTTAATCCAGAGTTTCTTTTTATTTAAATGTACGAAATGTGTGATTCTAAATTGTACAAATTATAATATTAATACAGCAATTGTTTAAATGAACCTTTTTTAAGATATGCCTGGAAAATAGATTGTTTTCTATCTATTTTGATATTTTTTTCAATTTCTCTATTTTTATAAGGAAAACTCTGTTAAACATAAAATTTTGTTTATCATTATTTTGTTTTACAAATATATATTACACGCGCACACACAGATATTGAAATTTTTGATAACTATGAAGTTTGGTTAATACATGTGAAATGAAAATAATAATAAATTAAAATAATTTGATAAAAAATAGAATATGAAGGTTAGGAAAATAAGGATTAATATAAAAACATGAATTATAAATATAAGAGCCATGTCCTAACATCGAAATATTTTTCTAGATTTGAATTTGTTCTCTAAACCTGTAATGATATTTTATTATATCTACAGTAGTTAATGAAGTTAATGACAATGAATACAGATTTAAAAAATAAGCACACAATTCCCCTTCTCGTCAAAAATATATAAAAGAAAATAAAATTAGAAAAGAAATAAGAACAAAGTTTATCTGAATGAATTAAAAAATTGAATAAATACTTAAGGATACACACAAACGATGGAAACGAGACATAATAATTAGGATTCCAGGAAAAACTTCTTTGTTCAGATAATTTCACTATTTCAGGGGTGTCACTCATATCTTATTTGTATCATAGGAATTCCTGTGTATCTTTTGTCGTATTTAAGTCAGAAGATTTAGCTAGTCACTTATCAAGAAACGATGGCAGAGATATCCTTGTGGGAATACCCGTTATCGTTAAGTAACAGGAAATTAGGATCAATAACTCCCCCGAAATACCAGAGGTTGCAGGGGAGTTCTTCTCTATTATATATAGCAGTCAATATATCATATCAAGGGTATATTAAACGATATGCGGTTATTGAACATTATACTATGCTTCATTAATGAACCACCGCTTTCACAGAAGTCTTGTTTTTTATGATTTGTTGGGTGATATTGTGCTATGGATACTTTTTCCATAAGAATTAATGGCATGTTGAACTGAGAAACAAAAATAATCATTCATCTGCGAAGAAAACATTGTCTCAACTAGCCTTCCAATTTGATCAATATTTGCCGAAAAAAGTTTAAAGGATTTATTGAATAGAAATTAGTTATTAGAAAATTAATCAAAAAGAAATTAGAAGCCAAAGTACAAACTTCCTGGCATAATTATTTCGTTTTGATACATGAGTTTTCTAGAGGTTATGGATATCAAAGAAAACAGTCTCCTGGTAAAAGACCTCCAGTTCAGTTTCGATAGTACAACTAAATAGTTACTGTCCTTTTACGCTGTACGCATAAGTTGCTCATATGCAGTTAACTTTGGCACGTAAAATATCTCACTGAATTGCTGCTATACTTGTGATATCACTTTGGTGTAAATTTTAAATTTGTTTACAACATAAACTTACGACTGACCAATGCCGTGATGTTGTGTAGTTCACCGTCTTTTTGAGTCCGAAAACGTAATTTTAATGCGACAGCTTTACCCAGAAACCATGATAAATGTCTGATGTGCTTTTCCCCAACTGTATATAGAATACTTTATTTGAATATAATTGGCATCTGAATATGTGGTAGATAAATCTCTTTTTAGCAACATTTCCCATGCTTATTTGCATTAATTGTGCGATTTTCATTGAATTCTATTTCACTGATCCATAAACATTCCTGGACTATAAAATCTGGATTTTAATTGTGGGCATGTATACGTTAAGAAAATTCCCCCATGTACATACATTGAGAATTATTCATTCTATTAAATTTTACTACCTCTTCATGTTTTAAAAAAAGATTCTGGATTTCACATTTATTCTTATAAACTCCTATATTTAAAATTTTCACATTTACCCTTAAATATTTCCTTTAGTTCATTACTAATGAATAAATTTAACTAAATTTAGGATCATAATAAGCCAATGTTTAGAAAAAGTAAACAGATTTCAAAATTGTTTATTTTAGAGAAAATTATATATAATAATCAAAATTTAAAACCTCACTCCCTGACTCTAGGATGAATTTATCTTTATTACATGTTTAAGAAGAATTACTAAAATATGTATGAAATTAACAGGGAATTAGCTGAATATATTTGTTACTTATCATGAAGAGTTTCCGTCATTTAATATTTAGATAAAGCATACTTAATTGGCTTTTAAATTAACTTAAGATGAGTGAGACAACTCCATATTTAATTTACGAAAGTCTTCAAAATTCTTATGACCTTTAAGCATCTAGTAAAGTAAAAATAATGTAACACCCACACATGTGAAACTGTCGTTAGTTCTAAAACAAATTACTAAAATTCCTTAAAACAATAAATATCCACCCACCCTTATTTCCTAATTAAGTTTTATTTTACTTGTAAATTTAATTGTGAAAGCAAATGAACTGTTTAAAATTTTTTAGTTCGTATTAATGCCTTTGTTTATTTCAAATATATTTGAATATGTTGGGGGAATTAAAACATTGGTCAGAAAATGATCAATGTGAAATATGTGAATAATACTATAAAAGTAACTTAACTTGCATTATATTTCAGATACTTTCATGCTTACAAAATTGTATTTTAGGAGACTAAGTCAAATTTAATATTTTATTGGAATTTTCCCCAACGCTCGCTAGCGAGGATAAAATCATTATTTTGTGAAACTGACTTTTGGAGACATAAAAACTCATAGCTTGTCTCTGTAAGTTTGAATTCCAAAATTACTTTTTTATAACTTAAAAAAGTTTTATCTTTTTTATTTGAAAGAGGGAACTATTTTATTACATTTCAATTCATGTGTTTAAAGAGAAGACCATTTTATTATCTCGAAGCCCTTTTATTACTTTAAACTAAAAATTCGTTTTTGCCGGGGAAAAAACAATTCCACTAAACTTTTCTAATATACAATGGCTTATTGCATGTTAGTAAAAGATTATTAGAGCTAAGATGACTGCTTAATAAACATTTAAAATTTATTTTAATGAATAATTAAAGCAAACAGACTATTAAGCGCAACTAACATTTAAATTCCATATTGAATTTCAGTATTCACTTTCGAACCACAAATTTATTTTTTAACAACTATAAGCTTCATATGTAATTTCTTTACTTTTTTTTCTATTATTACTAACACTCTTTTTTCTGTTTTTTTATAACTAATTATAATTTCTTATTCCATTATTTCTAATTCTCCTTTTATTATTACTAATTTTATGCCAGTGAAATTTACATAGAAATATGCAATCACGAATAAATGTTGGCTCATTTCTTTTGAATTATTATGAAACAATTTCTATAATTAAACATAAACAATCTGGTACGCAGGGAATTGATCATTGATCATTAAAAGTAAGTTCTATTGTCTAGAACTGAATCTAAATTACAAAACTTATAAATGCTTGAATCTTGAAATAGTTAAAGATTAATGTGCAATAGTTCTACTTTCATTTAAAAAATATTTTTTAAGGAAAATTATTCCAAAGTTTTATTTATGCAAAAGGAAGGTAATTTCATAATAATTTATTCAAAATTTAGATAAGATAACAAAGGATAAAATTTTTTAGGAAATTAAAATTTTCAATAGTTTCTACTATGAGTAAAAGTGGTAGAGCTGAATTAAGTAGTCTTAACACTAAGCACAAAATTATCAGCTTAAATAAAATTAAAAAAGTTATAAAAATAACAACAAAAAAGAAAAATATTTATTCATGATACAATAACCCCAATACATATTTTACAAAAATTTTAATAAATATATAATAATATACTTTGCAAAGAAGAATCTACTAGAACTAATTTAAGAATTATCAATTTAAAAAAAATTAGAGGAGATTATACATTTAGTATATATATATATATATATATATATATATATATATATATATATATATATATATATATATATATATAAATTAAACTTATGATGAATTCCTCTTTTATTCTTTTATTATTTCATTATTTGGGGCTAGTAATGTTAAAAATTGAGAAAGACTGAAATTCTTGTTTTCCCTCCTCCCATTAAAAACTGGAAAAAGAGCTTTATTATACAAGAAACTATTGTAATGTAACTAGTAAACCTAATGCACTTGGATAACGAGACTAAACAATCAACTTTGAAAAATATTTTTCGAAATTTCTTTAATAAAATGAAACATTCACTTCTGCCTAGGCAAAAATACTTACTTCATATGTAAATTTAACAAAAATGATTGCTTAGATCAGCAATGATAATGACAAAATTATGCAATAGACATTACATCAAAATCTTAAGCAAGTAATCGGGACTGAGTGGTCACATTTCAATAAATATAATCTCGCATTCGAACTAGGACGCATCGGCTGCAGAGCTTACATACTTTAGAATGTAAACTGAAAATAAAACTGCTAAACTAAAATTGGATCGTTATATCAACTTTTCAGAGAAAAGCATTATGTGAAATGGAAATCAATGTTTGGTGTAATTGAGAAATATGAATCAGAATTGATCTCATAAAACCATATTTCACCAATTATTTGGAATATTATATATATATATATATATATATATATATATATATACATATATATATTTGTGTGTATATATATATATTCATATATATATGTGTGTGTGTGTGTGAAATTGTTTATTTTTAAACTCATGACAATGTTATTGATGAGTTTCTTTAAATTCAGAAGAAAGAATAAAAAGAAAAATGACAAGGATGAAATGCTAGAGTGATTTATTCTACAAAGAATAAATACTGTATTTTTGAGAGCTGAGTTTCGAGAAAATGTTTCACTAACAACTATTCTGTTCTTGTCATCAACAAATGTCAAAAACACAATATTTGCATGATAGAGGGCCATGCGTTACTGTCAATGTCAAGGTTGCATGATACTCCGTAACAATGTTCTTGACATTATTTGAAGCGGATTTTCATTCTTTTATTAAATAAGATAAGGATGGCTTGAAATCTTATCCCTTAAAGGATTTTCTACTGAATAAAAAGCTGTCAATACATTTCAAATTTAATATTTTATTTTTTTAGTAATATTTTTTTTTTAAAAATCTCTCAGTGGTTTTTCAAAATGCATTCCTTTACGAATCTATTGGTTGTTTCTTTATTTTATAAATATCAATAAGTACGAACCCATTTACTGATAATTATTTGTTTTACAGCGTGCAAGCATTTATTATATAATAAATACATTTTTTTCTTTCCTCCACATTTCAAATAGTTACTGTATTTTCAAATTTTATTTTTTAAGAAAAAAACTTTAAAAATTGCTTTGTTTGACTGTTTGTTTTCAATTAAAGTGCTAATTTTTTGTGTTACAATTATTATTTTATAATATAAAGAAATTAATGCTTTTTTTTTCATGTATCCCTATAATTATAATACTATTTATCCCATGGGTTGTGATTTCAGCAAATTCAAACATGAGGTAGTCAAGTAGTTCGTTGACTATGGGTTAGTTTATTTCTTACCACCTAATTTCGAGCCTTTTTTTATTGGTAATTTTTATTGGTAATTTTATTACCATCCAAGAAAGAGAGAGAAAGAGAGAGAGCAAAAGATAGTGAGAAAGAGAGAGAGAGAGCAAAAGATAGTGAGAAAGAGCAAAAGATAGTGAGAAAGAGAGAGAGAGAGCAAAAGATAGTGAGAAAGAGAGAGAGAGAGCAAAAGATAGAGAAAAGGAGAGAGTGACAGAGAGAGAGAGAGCAAAAGATAGTGAGAAAGAGAGAGAGAGAGCAAAAGATAGTGAGAAAGAGAGAGAGAGAGAGCAAAAGATAGTGAGAAAGAGAGAGAGAGCAAAAGATAGTGAAAAGGAGAGAGTGAAAGAGAGAGAGAGAGCAAAAGATAGTGAGAAAGAGAGAGAGAGAGCAAAAGATAGTGAGAAAGAGAGAGAGAGAGAGCAAAAGATAGTGAGAAAGAGAGAGAGAGAGAGAGAGAAAAAGATAGAGAGAAATAGAGAGAGAGAGAAAAAGATAGTGAGAAAGAGAGAGAGAGAGAAAGAGAGAGAGAGAAAGAGAGAGAGAGAGCAAAAGATAGTGAGAAAGAGAGAGAGAGAGCAAAAGATAGTGAGAAAGAGAGAGAGAGAGCAAAAGATAGTGAGAAAGAGAGAGAGAGAGCAAAAGATAGTGAGAAAGAGAGAGAGAGAGCAAAAGATAGTGAGAAAGAGAGAGAGAGAGAGCAAAAGATAGTGAGAAAGAGAGAGAGAGCAAAAGATAGTGAGAAAGAGAGAGTGAAAGAGAGAGTGAAAGAGAGAGAGAGAGAAAGAGCAAAAAAGAGCTATAAATTTTATTTACAACGAAATTAATGTACTATTCTGCTTATAATGTTGTGACTTAAAGTACTATATTTCTATGAAGAGTATAATTCTTTTACAATGTCTCATGAGCAAAACAAAAGCTATTCATATGAAATATATTTATCTTTTTTCATACTGTCGTGGCTCTATCCAAAACTAGCCTTGTATTGGTGACAGAGCTTCGATATCTATTCTAGCCCTGCTGCAAACACTGTCTCCTTGCAGTAATGTACATCTACAGCAAATCCCGTTGCCTTAATGGAAATGAAACGGCTGATACTTTGGCAAAGGAGGGAACTCTTTAATGACCTTAACATCCTATACCCTGTCATTTTTGGAAACCTGATCAAAATTCTCAATTACACAATTGCTTCCTCTTAGTGTTCTCCTTGAACTCACGGCTGGTATGGTTGGAGGCAAGGCTGTCACTTAAGGGTAGTCCTGTGTAGTAGACAGCATTATCAAGACTCATCAATGGACACCTGAAATAATTGATCAGGAAAACAAGATCTTCTTCATGCATACTAAATGCAACATCACGCATGTTATCCCTGGCCATCTATTTTCCTGTTTAGGAGTTGAAACAGATGACTTGAAGTCCTCTTCTTGTTTTGGACTTTTTGTGAGTTCATGATTTCATGAATCTGATTTAGCCTATTGGCTAATCAGATAGGATAAGAAACAGCTTTTTCATGATTGTATAAAATGATAGCATCAGCAACAGACTAAACCTCTATTGCCTGTCATGTATCGTCCCTTAATGGGAAGTAAAGGCGACATGGACTAATAGAGAGCTCTATTATAAAGAGGATATCCAAAGAAATACAGAAAAAAATTGATATAACTTCTGTATCTCAATTATGTATGAGCACTCATTTATATTATGTTAGATGAAGTGGAGGGAGAGATTTATGAATTTTTCTGAGCATGCAAATATCATCTTTCTTAAATATTTTGAATATCATTCGACTTTTAAATTCATACATAAACAGACCTCCACATAAATTTTATTTTAAACACTAAGCAATTTTTGTTGTAGGTATTAGAATTTCATTAGTGAGTTATGTAAAAATATAATTAAAAAAGAAAAAAAAATAGGCAAACTTTATAATATTTCTAATAAATGATTTATCATTTAAATTACTGTGCATTAGAATATTTATTCTTGGTGACTAGCATACTTTTTTCTTGTCATTTTGCTTATTAAGGAAATATTCTTATCCAAATAGGATTTGTTTAATTTGAAAAATAAAAGAAAGAAATTTGAATATGTTTCTAAACTTTAATTTAAAAAATCAATTCTATGATTGAAATATCAGTTTAAATAACAGAAAAAACTGAAAATTTAGCATTTTATCACACTATTTTTTTCACATAAGTTTATTTATATTTTAATAAAGGAGTTAGATATATATATATTTTGCAAGAGTTTTTGAAAAGTAAATTTTCAGACATTTGTTCAATAGAATTTTTGAAAATTAGTTTTTCAACTGATATTTACCAAATTTTTCGAAAAACTTTAGCAAAATTTATAAAATTTACTTTTTTTTTTGGTAATGATCTAAGGTATTACACAAATATAATTTTTGTATAATCATCATCATAATTTTAGTAAAATATATAAATCTCCTTAATACCTACTTTGAGTTCCATATAATTAAACTTTAAATAATATTTCAAAATTTTCACCACTCGCTTTTAAATTTTCTCAGTTTAACATTTTAATCCCAGTGTGAAGGTTTAAATTTCTCTCTCATTCATTTAGTTATTATATAAAAAAATTCATACATATGTAGAATATTTTTAATGTAATTTTTATAATTATTTAATTATAAAATACTTTGTAATTAATTTATTCATGAATGTGCTTAATACGAAAACAGATAGCTATATATATATATATATATATATATATATATATATATATATAAACTAATTGTTTAATCATAATAGTTTCTTTATTTCTTTATATTTTGATTCCGATGTGATAATTTAAATTTTAATCACTTGCATTTTAATTAATTGGAGTTTGTATAAATAAAGATATAAAGATTATAGATATATAACGATTGGGTAAAACAAATAATTTTAAGAAACTCTTATTAACAAAGTTAATCAAACTTCTGATTACATTTAAATCTATTTAGCCACACTTTTTGCTTTTCCATTTATTTTAAGCTTGATATTTTTTTCAATTTCATTTTCAACTTTCACCTCTTCTAAATCTTTTGCTTAATGAAGCGGTGATCTCTTCTTCAGTTCCAATTATAAATGCCGAGTTTTCATTTATTCAAGCAGAAAACTGACTGATCCGTGAAAATCTCTTAAACTTTATTTGCGTATAACCACAAAAAAAGTCTACTTACACTCAATCGACAATTTTACGCAAGAATGTTTCAGATTTTTCATTTGAAAGTGCTTCCTGAAATTTAAAGAAAGAATAATGTTCACTAATTTTCAAATTCGTTTTTTAAAGTTAATGTAATTTTCCTGATAAATTTAAATACCAAGAATTACATTTTAAAATTTCATATTTTTGAGGTTAGTTTGGCAGGTGTTATGTTGAAGTAAGTGTTTTTTATTGATTTTATGTTTCTGTTCCTTGTGTCTTAAATTAATTATTAATTATGTAAGGAAAAAGTGCATGTAATTTTTATAACCATATTTTTATACATATCCGAATGAAAAAATTCAGAACTCGTTCCTTAAAAAAATCAATATAGGGTAAGTTTGAAAAAGCATTTTAAACAGCAATTAGATGTTTAAATGATTTGATCTAGATTGTAAATAGTTAATGTATGAATACTCATTTTTCTTAAGTTTTAAACCGCTTGTTAAGAATAAAATTAAATGTTAAATAATCCTGTCAAATAATCTTTCTCTGTTTGAGATATATGTCAAGAAAAAATATAATTAAATTTATTTCCTTGTATTTTGTCACATTAATGACTAATAATTATTTAATTTTATGTTCGAGACCTTTTTCTGCAAGAAAAAAGAACACTTATTATTTATGAAAATGTAGGACTGTAGGTATATCGAATAACACGCAAAAACAGTATAGAAGGCAGGAACTTCTTATTTTTCGCAAATTGGTTAGAGAATTTTTTGATTTCGTGAATATAATATACAAAAGTTAACGAACTGTTGCTCAAAATAAGTAGACTTTGAAGGTTTTTTGAGGAGTAAAGTATAATTCCTCATTAACCAGGTAGCTTAACTATACCATAAAAAAGATAACTAATAATTGGAATTTCATAAATACAGATTTTATGCCGAAACTTTCATCTAGAAATTATCTCTAACTAAAAATAAAGATTTCTCAAATATTAAATAATATTAAAGCTATATCAAACAAAATTTTTTCATTAAATTTTATGTAAAGTTTAATTCTTTTCACGAGGAAATATACATTAACATTTTAAAGCAAATGTCACGTATTTCTTCGTTTTATTGCATCTCAAACAATTAATGTGAAACGTTTCAAAGTGGAAAATTAATGTTTTGGAGAATTAATGACTTCCATTTTATCGTAGAATATCTTAGGAAGACATTTTATCAATATTGACTTCCTCATTAATGAATGACAGAGCTGACGCTTATCTGCTGAAGGATCAAAAGACAAGCTCAAGGGATTGAGTAGAAGGCTCAAGGGGTCGAGGAAAAGTCTCAAGGGATCGAAGGGAAAACAATACATTAAAAGAGACGTATAAATAAAATTAGTTGTTATAGCAATTAAAAAAAGGAAAAGAACAGAAATTTATTTGCACTTTTGAAAACGGATATCAGTGTAGGTTTCCATTTGTCATGCAACAATGAAAAAGAATTAGTAATATATTTTTATCAAAATTTAATGAATAGCTTATTTAAATATTTTCCCGTTAAATCTAATATTAAATCTATATTCAAGGTAAAACATTTAATATTTTAACTGTAGAAAATATTTCGTTTCCCTAGTAGTTACATACACGTAACTAGAAGAAAGCGCATTCTGTAGTTTGTTGCTAATGGTCATTTTTTGCACATGAAGGCTAATTATACCGGAAATTACAGTTCAAAGTGGATTCTGAGCCACTGAAGACAACCAGGCTCAATAATTCATGGGATTCAAACCCACGCACTGTTGAGCAGAAGGCAAGAGCGAACGTATTTGATCGATACGTAGGTAAAGATCATTATATTAATAGAGTAAATGCAATCAATAGCTGGTATGTATTTACGATTTCCATTAGTATGAAGTTAAAGTTATAACGGAGTATGCCATCTCAGGTGTCGATTTCCTCACTTTGCAGTGATTTAAATTTACGATAATTATCTTTGAGTACATTCCAGAATGTATCTAAAATAATCACAGCAGATGCTATGATAGTTCTAATATGATGTAGTATCAAGATGCACAGACACAACTATAAATAAGGGCTCTTACATTTAAATAAATATTAAGGCGCAAACAATACAATATATAGATGAAAAAGTTCTAATTATATTTTAAGGTTAGCATTCAAGACAAGATTTACATAAAAGAAAGAATACATAATTTCAAAATATCATTTATAATAAAGGCATAACTTTATATCATATCTCGCAACAGTGAAAGCCATAGCATTATATTGTTACACTTTCTGTTGAGACTTAAAGTCCCAACAGAAATATCACAGTATAATTGAATAAAACTGGAGAAAGTATAAAAAAGTGGCTGATTGTATGATAATATGTTATTTCTCCTCAATCCACTTTCCGAAATTCGCCGTAAACTCAAAAATAACTTTGAAAATTGATAAATGCGTTTGCTTCTGACATGCGATGAAAGGAAAATTTACGTGAAAGTATGAGTTTTTTAAAAAAAATTTCTGATCATTTTCGAATTTTAGAAATATGATGAATATAAAGTGATAAATTAAATGTTTAAACATATGATATAGATTTAATATATGGATAAAGAATGATTTATTTTCGATTAAATGAAAAAGTAATTAAAATACATCTGAAAAATTTATTAATCAAGTACAACAGTTAGAATTTGTTACAGCAACAGAAACATTTTTTTTAACATTAGAAAACATTTAATATTTCTAAAGTTTTGGAAAAACTCTTTTGACACATTTTATCAAAATATATTGCATTTTTGTTGATTGATTACATTTATTTGAATACACATTTAATTTGTAAAAAAACGCAAAGCTTTAAAAATTTAATTGTAAGAAAATTATAAATGGAATTTAATAAACACTAAACATTTTTAGGAAAAGGAAGCATAAGAAATAAAATGCTTCAAGTACTTAAAAAAATCGTAGCTAACTGTAAATCTGTATCTTGAAATAAAATTATTAAATCTTCTTCCTATGAATTGTGCATCAATATGTTTCTTTTTCTAACTTTTAGATGCTAAGTGTGAAACATAAATAGGAGATAAATATTTCAGAAAAATAATCTCTTAAATTATTCAATGATATTTTACAAATAAAATCCCAGAATTTGATATTTTACAGACAAAAATTTTTAAATAAATTTATTGTAAGACAAAAAAAAAATTAATATTGCTTATAAAACTGACCTAAAAAAATTATTTACTTAAAATAAATTAATGACAAGTTAAAAATTGCAAAAAATAACTTTTTAAAATTTATTTATGCATCTTAAATCAGCTTGAATTTTTTTAGTTATTTTATTAATGCAAATTAAAATATTGCGTTTTATATTTTAATAATTTTGCATATTCACCATTCAGATGTTTATTTAACTTACGAAATAAAAGATAACCCTTTCAAGCCTTCTTCATTGTCGCCTTTCAAAACAAAACGGAAGCGCATTTTTCATGCAAGATCAAATACGAGCATTTTATTTTAAAATTTGATCCTTCTAAAATAAAAATTTCCCTTGCATCTGTAAGAGGACCCCTAAAAACCTCTTTTAAGAGCTTAGAAGAAAAGAAAAAATGTTAGTCGCCTATATTACAATATAAGTTAGAATTTTTGAGACAAAATGCCACAAATTTCCTACCTGCAGGATCCATATTCTTTAGATAGACTGAGAATACTTTCAGTTGCTCCGCATGTGACGGAAGAGATGAACGCTCATTGGTCAGAGTCCAGCTGCTGACGTCAGAAGCCCAGGGCGAAGACCGAATGAATCGTTACAGGGGCAGCAATGGCTCTTTGAATAAAATTCCCATGGGGTTACTTTTTAAAGAAAAATTATGAATAACAAAATAGAAAAGGGGGTTTGCGAGTAATTCAATAAATATATATTTGTCACGAAATTCCCAAAATATTCATTTATTAAAAAATTAGGTGATTTCCAGAATAAATTACAATTAGGGACATATTTGCAAATTCCTCGCAAATTAAAATACTTAGTTAATTAATTCTATTAATATGGAAGTGTCTATGCTTAACATAAATTTATCTTCATATTTTTAGGTTTAAAATTTCTTCCTGTAAAATTCCATACTTCAATGAGAAATGATTCTCTTGGGATCATTAAATCATACAAAATTAATATTTTGACCAATGCATTAAAAAAA
This sequence comes from Latrodectus elegans, assembly GCA_030067965.1. NCBI lineage: Eukaryota > Metazoa > Arthropoda > Arachnida > Araneae > Theridiidae > Latrodectus > Latrodectus elegans. The sequence continues at coordinate 64,795,216 of CM057817.1, read as the reverse complement.
AAAAAAATTTTACGACGGATTTTTTCTTCAAGCATTTATTAGTAGAATTCCTATAACTGGTTAGAAATGTTTCATAACTCGAGAGCGAAAAACATTTAGCCCAATTAGAGAAACACATAATTTTTTTTATTATTTCTATTTATCAATACACAAACTCATAAGTTCAATTAAATGAACACAATTTTGAAGATTGCTTAATTTTATATTTGCAGAATGAGCGTATATACTAGTAAACTAGGCCATTGTTAAACTTTTGCAGAATTCCGTTGGTTTATGTTTGCTTCCTAGTATTAAGTCCAACTGTTGAATAAATCACGCTCGCGCGTGCATTTAAACATAACGTATTTTTTATTTTAGTAAATTTATATACATCTTAATTAGAGCTTCAAATATAAAAATAAAGAAAAAAATATGTAAACAATGAAAGAATTTCTTTTTTATTTTTCTTCTCATAGTTAAGATTTTTGCTTAACCGTTTCAAAATTTTTATTACAATGATAATAAAATACTCTCTGCATCCCAACATTTCCTTGAAACAGAAATTTACCATTTTAAGCAATTTTGTCAAATATATTGCACGTTGTAACTCAAGATATAAGCCATTAGGAAACTCATTTCTATGGTTACATTAGATTATATGTATAAAACTATACTTTAAGGAACATATTTAACTTCAAGGAACAAATATCTTAAGAAATATTCCAGTTTTATTGTGTATGACTTCGTCTGTGTATATTGTAAAATATTTGGACCGACTTAATTGCATTTACTGCAAGAGAAGTCAATTTTTCTTTTGAAACAATATATATATCTTCTGGGGGTAATCAGAGAAAGAAAATTAGTGTCAGTCTTCTGTTCTTAATAAATTTTTTACTGAGACCCCAAAAATGAAATTGATTCCCATAAGCATGATATATATATATATATATATAAGTATTAAGAATTTTATTTTATTTGTAAGGACAATAATATATATGGCTTTTCCCACAAAACTGTAATATTGTCTGATGAAATTATATTATTATATTCTTCATTTTTATACAAGTTTTAACTGTCTACATATAATAATATGAATAATTTGTTCCATTTTTGAAAAATGTTTTCTTTTTCTTTTTAATGTTTCTTAAATATTTAACTTAAAAAATTTTTTATCATAATTTTTTTTTCAAAAACGATAATTTTTAGTCATTGCATTTTATCCTAAGAAACATTTCTCATTTTGTTCTAGCGTTCCATTTCGGAAGCATTTTGTGTTCTTCCTTATTCAAAGCTGAAGAATATCGAAATGGGCAAACTTCTATCAGCAATAGTGGAGGCGCCGATTGCGTGACCAGCCTAGAAAGTTGTGATCCATAATTTTATAGCTAAAAAAGCTGAGAGACTTATTGGTCTAAACTGCCGAAATGTAAGAAAATGTAGCTTTCCCAATATAAATTGCAAACTTTTCTCGAAATAAATGTTAAATTCAATGCTTTAATATTTTTTAAGGTATTGAATTTAACATTTTAATTGTTTTTTTTAATTAAAAAAACGAATAAATAATTTTTTTATCTTTATTAAACTGAGAAATGATCTTTTTTTTTCTAAATAAATATGTTTAAATAAATTAAAGTGTCACGTGCATTTCATTTCCACATACTATATATATATATAATTAGTCGTAAATTATTTTTATAAAATCAAATGCCAAATGAAGAATAATAGAATAATTAAGAAAATACGAAATACAGTAAACAGATGGAACAAACATTCAATAGATAGATCAAATTTAAAAGAAACATGGAATAAAAGGAAAATGAAATGCAGTTTCAGGTAATTTATGATTAATTATATTTTAGAAATTCTATTTACGCTACTTTCGCGCTGAATGTATGATTAAGTATAAATATGATATTTGTGTGTATGTGTGTGTGCGTGTATATATATATATATATATATATATATATATATATATATAGATAGATAGATAGATAGATATAGATAGATAGATAGATAGATAGAGAGATAGATAGATAGATAGATAATTCTCAATATCATTTCATCAGGAAAAGAATATAATTCAATATTCTTTTTCTGATAGTGTAATGAGATTGTACTAAATACCTTTGACATGTAATGAGTTTATATTAAGAGCATCTTGCTACATTTATGGGATAATAGATTGAACTTTACATTACTTGTAATATTTTTAATATTTTAATGAATTAATCTCCAAATAAAGAAGTATAATATATTTTTTAAGTAAATATTAATCGGTTTTATCATTTAAGTAAGCTTTAAAGACATTTTATATCAGATTAAGTATTTTGAAGAAAAAAACTAGTGATTGTTGTTTACCAGCTTTTTAAAGAATTTTTAATGTTCTTGAAGCTAAATTTAAAACAATAGTTTTATACTGTTTAAGAGAGTAAATAAAATAACCAGTAGTGATTTTCTGCGATACGACATTCACAAAAGAAAAATCAGAACGAAGTTCTATGCATATTTTTATGTTTACAATACGCTTGACAAATATCTGGAACTCATTTAAAGTGTGTTTAATGCTTTTAAGTTAATGGATTCTTGAATATCTTTTAGAATCTGGGAGGTAAATGCTAAATAGAGTCAATTTAAATAAAATATAGGCACTTATTCAGAAGTGTGGAATGAAATATTTTTCAGTTCTGTTAAACAATCAAAGTTATTGTTAATAATGAAACAAAGAGAGAAATATGGTGGATTATAATGTGAAGCCAATAGAAAAATTCTAAGTAAACTATAGATAAAAAAATGTATATTTATTTTGCAACTAATTTGTTTTGTCGTATGTACTCATCTGGTGGGACAGAGAAAGGACAAACTAGCAGAAACATAGAACATTTGTTGTCGAGGACGATGACAGGAACAAGAGGATGCGCTGCTTTATTTTTCGAAACAATAATCCATAACAGGCAGAAAGTCTTACATTTTCAACAGTTATACATCCAAACTTTATTCGGGATTCGAACCTGAGTCCACTCGATGAGAGCCGAGGATTATAACCACACACCGTACTGGCTGGCGGTTTCGCCATTCATATATATATATATATATATATATATATATATATATATATATATATATTCACGCTTAAATTCTCCTTCAGAGAATGATCTGCAAATACTCAATGGGAAAGCGTGCTGGTTATATAATATGCATTGCAATTTTTTCTTCAAGGTATTAGTGCACAAAACAAGAATGATGGTGAGAATAATTTATTTGCGAAATATCCCTATATTGCGACATTGTATTGAAGAGTAATATTCTTTAGTACACCATCTGCGTACCTCTGTGAATTGAGGCATTGAGAGTTCAATGTAGTAGCACATGCATATCTACAATATAATCTTCTCCATTCAATAGCACTACCTCTTTCAAGTACTTTTCTTTTCTTTGTGTCAGACAGAAGATATCGAGTGTTTGAGTTCCTCAACAAATGAACATTTCAGGAATACCTCCATAAATCTTGCATACAACATGTTAGAATTCTAGAGTGAATTGGAGATAAAATAAAGCTATAGTCTTGCCACTACATGCACTAACTAGCAAATATTTAAAATTTATAAGGGAAATAACTTCTAACTTCTCTATGGTATTAATTCAAGAGGTGAAACCTTTAACTTGAAATTGGTTCTATAACATATTTTCCATGGAACAATTGAAATTTAACCAATTTACCCTGCATTATCACTGATGTATATCAAAATGGTCTGTTATTTATATATGTAACGCTGTGGCTTTGCATATTCTGTAGATGCAAATCATAACGCAATTTAGATAGTAAATGTCATCTCGATTCTCATATTTTTGCTATTGAGAATTCCTATTATATATTGTTGCTCTATAAATAGCGATTTCTCATAAGCAATCTATTTTATTATATTTTCGTAAAATTTTAGTAGCATCATTATTTTTCATAATGCAACTCTATGTATCTTTCATCCAACATATTTAAATTATAGAATTTTGAGCAACTTTTAGTCGATTTTCGAAACTTATGTAGTCTTGAATTCACGACCCATAAATATGATATAGGCTTTACCCCATTTTTTTTTTTTTTTTGTGAATATCTGGATATTATAAATTTCCTATTCGTGTTTAATATTCACCAGAGGCTACAAAGATACTTGCAATAAAGTGCTCGGTGCTGTCAACGGGGATTTCATAGACAAGTGATTTACTATTAGGTTGGTGAATAAGATCGTATCGTTTTTACCAAAAAAAGACTTTTATTTATTTTTTTATTTTATTTTATTTTATTTAAACAAAAAACAATAATTATATCAATAAGTTAATTATATATTCGCCGTTGCTGTTTAGAACCTCTTCCCATCTCTCGACCAATTTGTTGATGCCTTTCCGCCAAAACTCGCCTGGTCTGCTGTCAAAGAAATTGTTGAGCCAGTTTTTAATGACCTTTTGGTGCACTGGGATATGCTTGAAAAGAATGCCACAATCAACAAGGAGTTCTACATTGCCCTGCTACACCGCGTGAATGAGGCTATTTGACTGAAAAGACCTGATCGACAAGGTCAAACCATACTTTTTCACGACAACGCCAGGTTCCATGTTGCACAAGCCGTCAAAGCCGCACTCAAAGAGCACGAATGGGAGGTCCTTCAGCATCCGCCGTACTCTCTGGACGTTGCATCGACCAATTACCATCTTTTCCTCTCCTTGTCAAATCATATGAAGAGTGTTACCTTCGACAACAAAGAGGTCCTTAAAAACTGGCTCAATAACTTCTTTAACACTAGACCAAAAGATTTTTGGCGGAGTGGCATCAACAAATTGGTCGAGAGGTGGGAAAAGGTTGTAAACAGCAGCGGAGAATATATAATTGATTAACTTATTGATATAATTATATATTCCAAGAAGAAGTAATCCATACTCATAGATCTAATGATAGGACATACCTATTCATTAGACAACCATAGCTGATCCACCGTCGGACAATATTAGATTTAAATGGTTAATTACAAAAATGTTGAAATTGGAAGGGGTTTCCATCTTGAATATAAGAATATGCGTCGCAGTGGAAATATGTACGTTGTCCAACATATCTTGCAACTTCTGCTTCAAGAGGATCAAGAATTCTATACCTTTTAGGTAATCGAATTAAAGTTATGACCTGACAACACTATTCCTTTCAATACAAACCCGATAATTTTCCATAAAATGTATGCGTAGAGCTCGACACACATGCTTTTTGCATGTGGGTTTGCAACCCCCCTCACATGAGTACTGGAAATACTCTCTTTCATGAAAGACACTTCGTCATTAAACAATATGGAGGATGAGAAATTGTAATCTTTAATTTGTTTCTGCATATACTCACTGAAATTTAAAATCACGCTCTTCTAGAATCACGATGCATTTGTTACTGGAACTAATGCTGGAGATGTCTTCTGCACAAGTATTACTACTGCAAGTATCTTCTGTTTAAACTAGTACACAACATCCTCGTTGGTTGGCTTATATACAGTTTGATTATAATTAGGTGCTACCTTATGGAAAGAATTTCTATCACATAACTGTAAATGCAAGCAGCAAAAATAGTATACCTTAAGATAACTTAGTATAGTATACCTTAAGTAAAATAGTATACCTTAAGTAAAAAGCCCCTAAATAGCATACCTTAAATAGTATACCTTAAGTAAAAAGCCCCTAAATTGTTCAACTATTATAATCTATCTCTCATGGGTCATAAAAATATATATCGTATAACCTGACATCATACAAAATCTCCATTTACGCGTGAATTAAAGCTTTTTTGGAGATGTGCTTAAAACTTTTTAATCCTGATAACTGATAAAAATTTGATCAACAACAAGTTTTGTTAAATCGAAATTTTGGCAAAATACGAAGACTATATAAATCTCCAAGAAACCAGAACATCTGTCACAGCCGCGAGTTATTAATTACCTGCTGTGGTTAGCATCTGTTCTGCATCTCTGAACAACTCCTGGAGAGAAACCAGCCAATACTGAACAAGGGGCGATGGTTAAACTTCTTCTTTTTGTGTGCAAATGTATCAGGGCATACCTCAGCTCAAGTGTCTTCTGAATTGACTTCTTTACAATGCGATAATACGGCCCACTATTTAGGAAAACTGCTACTAGAAAATGAAACTTCAGTGGATGCTTGAAACATTTTTACATCAGCTTGCAGTTGTTAAGCAACCCCGAAATTCTGTCTGTCTGGATTTGCAATGGCCTAGCGTGATAAGAACACATTTTAAGGCTTTTATTCCAGTCATGGTTGGAAAACATGAGATAGGTGTTAAATTTCTGTTTTCCGTATGCACTTCTTGCGTGGTGGATGGTTGGAAATTTTCTGGGTTTACTCCTTTGCAGCATGTGAATACGGTCCACTGACAATTTATAAATTTTCTAGTAATAATATGTAATGGGAATAAAATGTCTGACATAACGATCTTTAATTTTAACCTATCCACTATGTGATTTCAGCGTACTGTCCCTTTAACATTCATTAGGGAAATTAATATTTCAATAATCATTTAATCATCGTAACCTCTGGTACAATTCTGAGGCCAATGTTTAATTTTGTTGATAAGACTAAGGGTCTAACCATACATTGAAACGAAATCACTGAAAGTATCTGAGACTTTTCATTGTCTTATATCTTTTAAGAAAATTATTTCCAACACAGCATTTTTATGTGACTTCGTCTTCTAGACATACTTTACATCCCTTTGTAAACTTCAGGTGAGGTGCCCTGTACACAGTTGCTCAAAAATGCATTCACCTTTTACAAATTTCATAATTTAAATGAAATAACTATTTAAGATTTACAATATGTTAATAATATTTATTTCACTAATTTATTTTAAATTTCTCTTAAATATTAAAGTACAGGATAATTTTACACGCGAACATTATATAAAATTATTAAATGTGAAATATTTTGTCTAATATTATAAAAAAAGATATTAATGTTAACAAAATTAAAGTTTAACTTTTTCATATATACCTCAAAAAGGCCATGAGTCAATTTCAAAAAAATATCGAAAATGAAATCTATGAAAATAATCTAATGTTTATATTTAGGTATTTAAATTGCTCAATAAATCTTTTTACATAATTCTTTAAAAATTCTTCTAATTTCATTATGAGTTAAGCTTTTTATAGAACGCTTTTTAAACCTGTTTAGTAGGCAAAATAATGTTTTGTAATTTTTTTTCAGTTCGTGGAAAAGATGAATTAAATTATTAATATAAAATAACGGAAAAATCATTTAAGCATTTTATGAATTTTATTACAATCCATTTTTGTAATATTTTTAAAGTCATTATTTTATGCAAATAGTAATAATCAGATGAGCTCATAATTAATTCAGTTTTGATTGAGCTCATGATTAATTCAGTTTTGATTGAGCTCATGATTAATTCAGTTTTGATTGAGCTCATGATTAATTTTTGTTTTTTTTAATAAAATGACTTGTGATAAATTAATGTGATATTAATAATATGAATTATAATTTCAAGCATATTACCCCATAGTAATGTCTATTTCTCAATTCATATTTTTTTACAATCCATACAGTTTCAATACACAATGCTTAAATCCATTGTTCTTAACATTAAGATTTTAAGTGTTTTATTAGTAAGTCTTTTATTTATCTAGCATGCTTTTTAACGGCCATAAGTACTAAATGTATTTGCTTTTGCCCCTGTGAAAGACTCGATAAACTTATATGTATACTTACGCAAGCGTTTATCTCTTTCCTTCGATTTATTTTAGAAATCTAAACCGCTTTTATTTATTTTGCAATTTAGAGGCTCCCAAATGTCTTCTTATCCTTAAAATGATCATTAAACAGTTTTAAAATTTTCAAAACTCATTTCACCTTATTTCCGTTGAACAATAAAATTTATTATTTCTTCGGCTATGAAATTTAATGCTTCATGAGACACTTTTATATAACCAAAAGAAAAATGTAACCAAAATTTTAATTTTAAGCTTCATTGTTTTTCTACATAGGAGAAACGTTTCTCTGAATTTTTATTTGTAATATTAATTTGAGTTTTCCGTAACACATTAGACCTAAATCATACCAAGTAGAAAAATATGTCTTTGAAGTATGAGACAACATATCATGTAACTTTGAAATTTTATATTTGGAATTAAAATTTTTCTTCTGACTTCTTTCTTAATAAATTTTAAAATTAAACGAAAATCTATTAAATAATAGGAAATTTAACATTCTAATTAAATTTTTTATGTAGAGTCACAAGGACAAGGGAAATTAATTATAACAACAGACTTTTTCTTTCTTTTATTAAATAATTGGTATTTCTGTAGTTAAGAAAATAAAATGTATTAATTTTTAATTTAGAATTTAATAAACATTATTTCAGCATTATTTATTTCTATCGCGTTTTTAATGTAAAATATTATAGTTAAATTACATTAGAGTAAACACAATATTTTTCATTCAAAATAATATATCGACATTCTTTCTGTATGTTTGTTGAAGTTTTGTTCACATGATTAAATTGAAAAAGGTTAGCTGCATGGAATGAGAAAAAATTTACATCAAAAACACACAGTATGGTAAACTTAGATCGGAGTCTATTTTTCGTTCTAAAATTCTGATGACAGTGCTTGCAGTTAATTGAAACCATAAATGAATACCGATTAGAAATCGCTGTTAAGTTGCTAATGCAGGGAAACAATTTAAAAGGTGCTTCCAAGAACTATTTTCGCTTCAAGAACATAGGTGGGGGATTCTTACCAATCTTTTAAGAATTACTACCTTTGCGTAGCTACAGGAGGTAGAAAAATGCGTACCCCTTTCTTTTTCTTTACTTTCACGGTGCACTTTTTTGAAAAATAAAGGTGCTTGTTATATTTTATTTATAAAAATAATGTTTTCACCAACGTATTTTTGGTTTCTCTAACACGACTCTTATCCAAAATAAATTGAAAATCAGATAAAAAGAATCCCGCCTTCAATTTTTACAAATATTATAACTAAAGGGAATTTTTCAGGAATTCTACAGTTCAGTTGATAAATTTGAAGTTACTGCACACGTGAGATTTTATTTTATGAGTTAAAACATAGTTTTGAAAAAGATAAATAAATAATAAAACTGTTAAAAAATAATATATGTTATTTTTTTCAAATAAAATTTTTTTCTCAGAAAATGAAGTAATCACTTTCTATTCCCACATCTTACGAAAACAGGATAGCTTGGAAAGTGGAATAAAGTTTTAAATGATTAATGATACATGCCTGTTTTTCAATAATATTTTTCATTACTTTTATTTGAACTTGAAAAAATGTTAAATAAATGTAAACTTTCTTTTTTACATTTTAACATATCAGGGCCGTAGTGGTCTGGTTGGTCAGGGCGTCGTTTTCGCAAGGTAGTAAGTTCGAATCTTGGTTTAACCGAAGATCCATCATTTTTGCTAAAGACGGCTGAGGCACATTAAATAAGTCATGGTCACAATGTCCTCCAAGTGAAATGATACCTCTGGGAGTGGCAGATTAAGTATTGGGGGTCTTCTGCTTAGTTCCTTCTTCAAAATCACGAAAACTCCACCCGGCTGCCTCTGTCTAGCAGGTAGAATCCAACTCATGATTAGGTGCAGGGAAGCATGTGTTGGTGCAAAAATACAAAAACAACATATCTTATACCAATATATATATATATATAACACTATTTTGAAGTAAAGTAATTTGAATTAGATGTAGTCTCTTAATTAGCAAAAAGACCTTTCATATTATTTTATAATAAACAAATTTAATCATGCATAAATATTGTATAAAGCTTGGGAAAAAACATAATGAAATTTAAATCTAAAAATATAGACAGTAAAAATATCATTCTGTGTAAATTTCGAATGAAATTTATTGACAAAAAAAAATATAAAGAATAATTTCAATCAAAATTTTTTGCTTTCTTAATGCTTAAAAAATATAATTCTTGCTTAAATTTATATACCAAAAGTATTTTCTTTTAATATTCAAGCAGCATTTAGTCTGATGTACTTTTTTTACAAGAACATTTTGCTTTACATAGTATTTATTTTTTGGATAAAAGATGTAACAGAAGCAAAGCGTATGTATATATGCTTTTTGCTTCTGTTACATCTTTATATATATATATATATATATATATATATATATATATATATATATATATATATATATATATATATATATATATATATATATATATATATATATATATTATTTTAAGCAAAGTAAAACAAATGAAGGGGTAAAAATCAAATGCTTCTGTTACGATCGTATGATGTTGACACTTTTCATTCCCAACATTTTTTCAAAAATATTTAAGGTAATATTTTACGAATTATTTTGGAATTTATATTAAAAATATTTCAAAGGGATCACATAATTCTGTTCAAAACTTGAATTGTTTCCCAAATTATTTAGAAAACAGAAAAAAAATTGTTCAAATATAAAAAATTATAAAAGTAATTATTTAAAGAGAACTAAATTTAAGTTTTTTAGTTTCATAGAATACTTTTTATTAAATTAGTAAAGTAATTTACATTTATATATGTGTGTCTTATCTTAAACACGAAATTTACGGTTTCACTATTTTTAAACCAATGTGTTAATCAATACACAAGTTAAGTTTGCAAGCATTTTTTAAATGTGTAAAAAAGTCACATTTGTGCTTAAAATATAAATTTTGCTTTGAATAATTATTTTTTAATTGTTATTATGTTGAACAAGAGCAAAATTTGAATATAACGATTCTATTCTACAGGAAAGCGTTATTAACTTTCCTTAATTTATAGAATTAGTGAATTTAGTCAGATATATATTGTTTAAACAAAACGGAATGAATTAACATGAAAACCACGTACTTTATTTATGTTCTAGTAAGAAAAACTTAAATATAAGGAAAGCATGCTATCTGAAATGTTAATTCCAAAATTGGCTCTATTAATTTTGATTTAATTGGCGTGACAAGTGTCAAAGAATGTTTGTATTTCTGTGCATGTTTCTGTGTACGTGATTTTCAGCAAATAAAATATTTTACACTTTTCACCTACAAGAACATTTCATATCTTTAGAAAGATTAATTTTAATATTTTTAGAAAAATTAGTTATTATTATATTTGTTGACTTCAATAATATTTACTTTTTACTATTTAGATTATATATATATGTTTACTTTAAGCGTGGAATTATCTAAAGTCCATGTACTTCAAACCTAGGTGTTAAATAAGTATCTGATTAGTATTTGAATGATCTCATGCGCATATCATTTAATGTGTTAATAACAATTAGGTATAGTTCCAGACTCGCAGAGTGTTTTCAATGTTCAAAGCATCTGTGGAACGTATTCATTTAAATTTGTTCTACTGGCAATTCTTTTTATATTAACTACAACTCGACTTTTATGCAATGTAAACCAAGGAACTTGCTTGTGAATCAATTTTTTACCGCAATTAGAGCACATTATGAAGAGAACTAACATAGTGGGAAAAAATCTGGTATTGACCTGCTGAGGAATGTAAAAATAAAGGATTTAATCTGTTTTGGAAAATAATGATCTATTTAAAATAAATCTCCATTGTTTTAAAGAGAGAGAGAGAGATGATGCCCTGTTCATTAAAAAGGAATTTCAATGTAAAGGGAGTGAATACGCAGGAAGCAATTCAATGAGAAATTCTCTTTTAATTGCTTCCTCTGTGAATGAGAAGAAATTCAGTCAGAAAGATGGCGATTCAAAATGCCTAGAAATGCGTGAAAATGTTGTGCAAATTCAGTCAATAGTCTTAGAAATTTTAATGAGAAATCTTAATACTTCTCATTAAAATTTTATAAAATATTTATTTCATAGACTATTGGGCTTGCTTGTTTCTGTTGGAGTGCAAATTTTTAATTTATTTTCTCAATCATCTGCAACAGCATTCATATTTAAAAATAGTCTACTCTGTTTAAAATCTGGAATTTTCATGAATACTTTTGGTAAAACATGAAAATATCATTCCTTTCATATAAATAATGAGATAAAAGATGACAAGTCAATCATTAATTTTTTGAGAATTCTGACAAGAAGATAACTTTGGAGCTCTTAAGACAATGAAACAAATGCAACATATATAAAGTGCAATAAACTAAGCTAATTTCAGTATCACACAATCTAGTTAACAGTATAGACTCAAACTTGTGTTTGGGCTTTTTTTATTTGCGTGGCATATGAAAGTTTCTATAAAATTGTAACATAAGTGATGAAACTATGACTAAAAAACTAATATTCTTATCAGCCAGTTATCTTTTTCCTCTTATTACATAAGTATTGCGTTGACCAATTTCATGACATATGTATTGTTGCCCGAGTAGAAACTAAATCCAGTGATATTCAGTTCCTTATTTAGTACTGGTATATATAATTTTTCTTATCACTATATTTATCTTTTACTTAAAGTTATTTTCGTTTTCTGATTTGGTTTACCGGTGTATCTCTACCCTGAATGTGTCTTGATTTCGTTTTGAAAAAAAACAGTTCTAGTTATTTCACAGGGTTTTGTGTTTTCTATGCGAGAATTTTATGCAGTCTCTATTCACTACATAAAAATACTTTTTGATTATGTTGTAAGAACACTATTTTTGTTTCCTGTACTCGAAGTTTTCTGCGAGTTTATGCGTTTTCTTTTATGTGCGGTCCCTATAGCCACCACACAAAAATAAATTTGAGTGCCTATGATTTAATACAGTGTATGAATTAAGAAAACAGAGTAAATTCAATAAAATGGGAAAAAATAGCTGCTCATTTTAAAATAGTATAAAACAATAGATTAAAATTTATAGAAAACGGCAATTTTTTTTAAAAAAAAAATCTTTTCTCCTTTATGTTGATCAAAATGAACAAATATCCGCTAGCTTCTGGGTTCTTTAGTTTGCGATTTAAAGATTAATTTTTGCACTCGAGAGGTAATAAAACCGGTATTTGCAATTTAAGTGGATTCTGAACCCTTATGAACAGCCAATCCCCAGGTGGGAATCGAACTCACGAACAGTTGAGCCTATGACTAGAGCACTAGCCATTATGTTATAAGGTCGGCCTGATGGCTTCTAGAGATACACGAAAGAAGTTGAATTTCAAGTTCATAATTAAGAATATGCATTTTGATCAACCTCATAAATTTATATGAAAACTGAATCTAGAGAAAGACTTGTTACATCTATGCAGTTTTCAAACAATCATTTTGTTGAGTATTAACATATCTTTTAGAAGATAACTAAAGTAAAACAATTAATGATATGATTACAAATTTTTTGACATAAATAAATAATTATACAAGCAAATTAAGACTTATCAAATATTCATGGTGAACGGACTATAATTGATTTATTATAGATCCAGAGCTAGAATATTTAATATTAAATAATCCTTAGAGAATAAAAGTAAAGAATTAGAAAGGGAAATATTACTCCAGCGAATATTTTTTTTATAAAAAATGTAGATTGCCGAATATTTAATATTCTTATCACGTTTAAAAACAACGTCAGCCAAAATCATTTCGCATACCATTGGCAAATATTGTCTTCTTAAACGTGAATTTCTTAATAACACCAAAAAGTGCTTGACCTACTTTCGAGGGAAGGAAAAACTTCCTATCTTTAAAAAAGGGAAATGCTCACAACCGAGCTCCAAATATTTACCAAATATTCTGGAAGAAGTTGATTTATGAACTTATCAGACTGAAAATAAAAAGTTCCACTAAGAAGAGAAATAAGATTTTAATGAAATTTTTGAAGATAATTTCATGTTGAAGCGCTATTTTTAGATGAATATGCATAAAAGGAAATCGGCTTATGTTTCCCAGAAAAGATAAGAGAAACAAAACATATTGTTCTTTTAGATTTTACCTTTTTTAGAGAATCACACAAGCACAGTTTGAACAATAATTTATATAATGGTTCAGGAACTATCTTTAAAATATATATCTCTTAATGTTTTTTTAAATTGTTCGCACACAAAATTAGATAGAATTGCATTATATTATTTTCCTTTGGACAAAAGATACATGATGAGGATTTGGCTGTATTGTAATAAATACGCAGTTTTTTTTAGAGTATGCACTCGAACAATTTACGCAAATGATTTGAAGGCACAGGTGCCGCATAATCCATGCGCCAAATTCTGAGATTGGTGACTTTTTGACGGATATTCATTTGTATCTGGTAACCTGATTATTATTATGTCATACAGATGAAGACCAATAAGAATTAAGGTGAAAATTCACTTTTAACAACCCTAGTGTTTACGTCATCGCAACGAGATTTAGAACATTTTGTTCCATTTCAGCATTTTATTAGAAATGTTTGCGAGTTAACTTCTTAAGATTTTTTTAGTGTGTTTTACAATTTGCTTGACATTTTGTATACCTAAATTCCAAGTTGTTTTGCTTTTTTCCATTACTTTAAATAATCATATTTGTGTTCTGCATTTTTTTTCAATATTTGTCAAAATTGTTACGATTAATTATATCTGAAGCTCAAAATATCGTTTTAAAATACCAAGGTGTTCTCAATTCTGGACTGACGTTCAATTTCTCCAGTGGTAAGCAGATTTTAGGTCAAGATAGAGAGGCTAATCGTTTCTCCTGTTTTAAATTGTGTGGAATTCTGCTAGAATTTTTGCGTGAAATTGGAGTATTGAAATTGGATTTAGTGTGCTTAAAATGCGGAAGTCAAATGAGAACTTTAGCCAAGAAAAGCCTCTTAGATGGATATGTTTATTACTGAAAGTAAAGTTTTGAAGGAGTGTCTTGTGGTTCCAGAGGCGTAGTGACGGGAATGGGGGCAGGGGCACTATCATGTCCCGGGTGCAGCTTACATAGGGGCGCCAAATAACTTCAAAGCTAAACAAAATTTTTCAGAAAAAATTTCAATCTTTGTTTTATTATAATATCAATTTCATTTCGAGAAATAAAATTTGCATTTTATAATTATTGTGTCATGTAAAGGGAAAAAAAAAAAAAAAGCAGCAGCTCCAGAGGGAGGAATCAGATTTGGAAAAGAAAAGAAGTTGATGAAAAATGAGGAAGAGCTGCAGAACCTTGCCATAAACGAAACTCTTACTCTTATATTTCTTTATTAATAATAATTTTGCATGGTTTAGTTCCTTTTAAAAATTGTGATCTTTTAACCATGTTTTCGATTTTCATTCCTTAGTTAGGTTCGGTTTTCATTCTTTTAATCTTTTCCTTTTTAAGTTTCATACTTTGCTCAAAGTTTGTTTTACTATTGTTTTGTGCAATTCTTGTAAATGTGTAAATAACGAAAATATCTTAATTTTTTTTCCTATAAAATTTCTGGATAATTAGATTGGTCAATTCCATTTTAATGCATATGAGAGGTTTTCATTTTAGTATAAAGTTATTTACCCAATTATTTGTGTTAATGTTATATGGTAATTTTTGGATCTATTAACTTAAGGAGATTACGGAAGAGTAAGCT
Source organism: Latrodectus elegans (assembly GCA_030067965.1). Taxonomy (NCBI): domain Eukaryota; kingdom Metazoa; phylum Arthropoda; class Arachnida; order Araneae; family Theridiidae; genus Latrodectus; species Latrodectus elegans. The sequence goes on along the minus strand of CM057817.1, from coordinate 64,779,721 downwards.
CATGAAAGACACCTATTTAATTTTGTGAATACGCCAAGATACATAGTGCCCTTTATGACTAAATTGTTATACAGATTATCAAAGTCAAGTTATAAACTCAAAAAATCATAGCAATAATATTAACAGAACAAATAAGTTTGTTTTACTCAATATAAAAAAATAAAAACGTTCAATGAATATTATTTTCTCTGGACCCATCTGGATGTTATAATTATTCAAAAATTCAAAACTTAAAAGGTTTTTATCGAAATTTCAGTGTTTTGAAATATTATTTGTCATGCTATTTTTAATTTCTCACAACAGCTTAAATCATTTTATTTAACAAGCAGTACTTCCCTAATATTTTTGATATACCTTTATGATAAAAATGTGAAAATTTAATTTTATTTTGATTAAAATAACGTAATAAATAATAATGCGCAAAAAAGAAAATTTCACTCACTCACACACACAAACACACCAAACACATACACACACACACACATATATATATATATATATATATATATATATATATATATATATATATATATATATATATATTGAAATATTAATGGAAACTTGCAAGAATTTTTAAATGTACTATTAATAACAGAAAAGTCCGATTTTGCTTAAGTTATCAGGAAGCGATATAGAAAGATTAGTTTCAATAGTTATTGTGAGACTTAGTAAAATTGTATTACTCATTGTCCCAAAATTAAAATAAAACTCTTGTATTTTTTATTTTAGGTTTTTACTGTTTTAGCCATTCAGTCTAGAGCCGCGTTACACTCGTGAGAAAACTCCTGCTGAAACGTTTCATATTAGCGGTTCCTTTTGTCAAAAATATTGTGTCCGGCACCAGACTGACCTTCAAAGAAAAGTGAGAAATTTTTCATAAAATAGCACTGCAGTATGCCGCTTAGGGAATTGTCTTTCTGGAATCGAAATGGAGGGGATCGAGAACTAATTATCTCCAATTTCTAGGAAAACACATAAACTTTCCTTCCTTTTTATTGTTCACAAGGTTAGTATTTCGCGTTTCTTCCAAACATTGCTTCATTTTAACAATAATGTAAACTTTTGAAAATCTGGAGTTCTGACATTTAAAATATTATCGCCGTAAGTTAGATTTTCTATCTATTATTTATTCTTTCAATCTGAATATTTATTGCACATTTTTGCTGATATAAATATTTACTAACATATGCTTGCAGACTTTGGAAAATTAAATATCTAATCACTTATTAGTTAAAACTATTCATTTAAAAGTAATTTATTTAATGTTTAAATGTTTTTGTTTGGGGAAATAATTTTTACTTGACTCGTAATTTTGTTGGCTTTACATTAGCAACTTATATTAAAAAATTCTTTTTTTAAATGGTATAATTTAAAAATCAAGGAATGTTTTCTTCCTTTTTAAATGTTTTTTTTTTCCTTTCTGTATGCTTAAACAAACAAAATCTTCTTTAATAGCGTAACAACCTATTACAGGTTTTAGCTGCTTCTACAGCACGCCTTAAGCATACAGAATATATTTCTTAATTAATTAGTTCAATTTATATGAAAAATAAATCTTTTAACTTGAAAAAATCGCTCAAGAAATTTATAAAGAAATCGTACATATTTCTCGTTGTACATTATAAAATTTTAAAAGTAAGATCGTCTTTAAATAAAATAAATTTATAAAAAATAAATAAATAAATAAAAACTTCCTACCATTGCATGAGCAGCACTTCCAAAATGATTCTTAATAGAAATAAATTTTAATAAAAATTACTCCTTATTTTAATAATAAAATATATTTTAATATCTTAAAAAACCAGTTTTGTTAAATACCTTAAAAATACGAAGAAAATTTCCACTACTATAATAACTGTTAGAGAAAATTTCTTTAAATAAAATTAAGCGATATAACAGTTAAAATATATTTTTTTATCTCAGCAATTGTAATTCTTGATAGTATCTTGAATAGATGAAAAACTTGAAAGAACACTATGGAGTGCATCAATTTTGATAATAAAAACTATTTTTATAATATAATATGTATTGTTTGGCTGAAAGTTTCTGATTAGATTAAATATCCATAATTTTACTTGAATTTATGAGTGTTTTGATTTTAGAAATTTGCAAAATATTTTTGTTGTCTGTAATGGCGTTCCGTTGCTCATCAGATATTTGTATTGATAATGCTATGGGATAATTTAGTTACCTAAACTGAAATTAGATGAAGAGAGAGACGTATTAACAAAGGTCTTCTAATTTTAGAATCAGAAAAATTGGTTTTATGGCATAAAAATGAAATATTATAAACTATCAATATAACATTTTGTGATATCAATTTTTTACCATATAATTTTGGTTTACATTAATGGTCTTAATGATATAATTTAAAAAGCTATTTTAAATACGAAATTTCCCATAAAGTTAAACTTGTTTTTCACAGGAATTTTTCTGAAATAAAAAAATAAAATAAAATTTTCTGTTTAATGTGTTAAATGAAATGTTTAAAAATATATCATGGTTAAAAATCAGGTGAGTTGATCCTAAATTAGGAGTGTTAAGTCTTACGCAAACATTATTTTGCAATAAATAGCTCAAGTTTGGAAAATTGGTAATATTATAGAACTTTTGAAAATCTGTTAAGATAAGTTAATAGCATACGTTCAACACCTAATAATCAACAATTTGTAGAATCTTTCATAAATAAGATAATGCACAATTAACAGGGGGTAAAAATGTTTAATTGATTCAATTGGTTAACAAGCTAGAAAAAATACATTTAAATTTTTAAGACATTTTTACGTACATGTTAAACCATTAAAATCAATTTTCTTAAAAGTTAAAAATTAATTCATAAATCAATAAATATCCCGACTTCAAAACTGTAATTTTCGGATCAATGATGTCCATATATGTTTTCCTAACCGAGGGCCCTGGGGTGCGAAGCATATGTCCCGGTTAGGTAGTCAGCCCAAAGCTAAATCCCCGGTGTTCAGTTCCCAAGCGTGATTGGTACTGAGTCGATTCAGACTACCTAACCGGCGCTGACCCCTAGCCTGTGAATCGAACCTCGGAAACGTATCTTGGAAGCGCTAAGTCAGCGTGCCTAACAAATGTAAAAGTTTGGGTGAATTTTCTCATACAGATTTCCATGGAACAGAAATCTAACGGGGAACTGAAAGATGTTACTCAGCAGTAAAAAAGAAATTAAACCAAAAATTGTATTAGAACTTCCAACATGCCTAATGTCATACGGTGAAGATAGAAGAATTGGCCATTCAAATAATATTCATTATTTCTGCATGAAATCCACCATGAGTGAAAAACGTCAATGTGATTTAACGATTTTAAGTAAAGATGAAAATTTTGAAATGATCAACTTTGATAAAGTAATTGATTAATTCGCTTCAGTAAAGGCAAGAAAAATGTGTGAATAGTGTAGCATATTAGATTGCGAAAAATTACACCTGCTAATATCTATGATATGTAACGAATTATTTCCCATAAAAAAATTTTTTTTACGTTTTTAAAAATAATTGTATTAGTATATAAAATCAATTATAATTTTTTATAATTAATTCTATATTACATAAGTCTGGTTATTCTAACGACACTTTTCCGAATTCAATATAAATCTTTTTTTTTTAAGTAGAATTGAATTTTGTTTAAATTTAAAACTGAGCTTGATACTTTAAATTAATATATTTTCGATTATTTTATAGTGTGTGTACAACATTCTGTTTTTATATTGTGTTCTTATTACAATTATACTCTATTTATTATAATGTATTACACATATCATTGTATTATTATGTATTTTTTATTACTTAATACATTTTATTCCCATATTTATATATTATTTTATTTTTAAGAGGGCACCAAAAAAAAGTATCGTACCCGGGCGCAAATTATGCTCACTACCGCACTGTGTGGTTCCCAGAAGTCTATTAGGTACTGATATTTAAGGCGAATTTTCTTTAAACATACTTTAGCAGACTGAAGGCAGTTAATAAATGAAACAATGTTTTACTCAGTTGAGTCATCTTCAGAGAAAACTGGTGGAAAAGGTAAAATTGTTGACAAAATTTGAAAAGAGGAAGTACCATAAAGGGCATGCGATAGAAGGTCAATGGGTATTTGTGGTGGTGTCATGAGATGTATCGGAAAATTATTTTTGGCAGCAGTACATGATAGAACAAGGGAACTTTAGTTAATATTATTAAACAGTGGGTTGAGGCAGGCACAGCCATTTATTCCGATTCTTGAAAGGCTTATGATTCATTAGGAAGCGCGGGCTATGAACATTTAACTGTTAATTACAGTGTCACTTTCGTGGATGAAACTACAAGATGCCATACAAATACTTTTGAAAGCACATGGAGACAAGAGTAAATTGCCGACACATAATCACCAAGCGGACTTTAAATTTTATATAGCATTTTATTTATTCCATAAATCCTGTGGAGAAAAGAAATTGGACACATTTAATGTTTTTTGGGAAAAAGTTAGAAAAATTAATTGGGATGAATTTAAAGTTACTGTTTAAAATTGTGTCGACATATTCTTTCTTTAGTTTATGTATGTCATATTTATAACTTATATTATTACTATATAATATTATATACTTTGTATATACATGTTTGAAATTGTTTCTGTATTTAATTTTTTAAAGATATATTTAACAGTTTAATTTGTACTTGATAATTTATAGTTATTCTTTTCCGAATGTTGCTTTATTTTTCATTATTCGTGTTCGGATTCTTCTGGAATTTTCGTTAGAATTCGTATTCCGATTTTCTTAGAACTGATATTTACTTTTTCGAAGCTCCCATATTTTCCTTATTCGCATTCGTTTCCGAATTAATTTCGGAAACGAATATGAATAAGGAAAATATTCGTATTTTTTAATGTGTCACTTTCTTCTCTAATGTTTCATTTTTCTTAAATCTTATTGCTTCTATAATATATATTCGCGCTCTTTATTTATCAGGTTTAAATTTAATATTTAGATATGTAAAGTTTTTCAAAAACGATTTTATTACGTCACAAATAACACATATTCGCGCGGCATTACGTCGCAATGACGTCATCTTGGCAACATTTTTTATCGCCGTCGCAAAAATAAAAATAAATAATAATAATAATAATAATAATAAAAAAAAAAACACTTAGAAATTGTAATCATGGGATTGTACGGCACCTGTGCCAATTTGAATCCCAAAACTGATTTTGATGCTGAATAAAACAAACGCCCTTGCTTTCTTCTTCTTCTTCTGAAGCCAGGAGTTAGAGAATTTCTGCTTTTTTAAAGACTTAAAACATTCCTAGATAATGATATGATTGCACTTTAGCAATTGTACGATTTTAAAGCAAACCATATTAAAAATTTACCATCTTTTTCTTAAACAAATCTTAACGATACATTGCTGCTAAAATGCATGCAAATGTGTGAAATTGCTTTATCATAATATTCGGATGAAATGAATAGAAGAATGAGATGAGAATCATTACAAAATACTAGATCAACCCAAATGTATGGAATAGCGCCTGGATCAGTGGATCTAAAATGTTGGGCATCGTATTCAAAATCAAATCTTCTCAGTATTTCGCGAATATGTAGGAAACGTAAGTATTACATATGATAGTACTTTGGAAAACAGTCGCAAGAATATTGGCCGAAAGAGACTTGTACATAATCTCCATTTTACGAAAGCTGCCAGTGTTTGCAATCCACCGACTATTGATAGCAGATTCAGAAAACATCAGGATCGCATTTACTTGTGGATGACTAAATACCATAACAGTGTTTAGCAAAGAGTCATGGTTTTGCTCTTTTGTGGACTATCGTCTAGAGAAAGTTCATTACTTTTGGTACTTTTAGAAACTTAATAAAGGCATGATATAACTCAGAACCTGTAGATTGTTTTTACCTTATGTTCTACGGATGCAGTATGGAAGTTCCCAGAAGGATAAACAATGAACGTACATTAATTTAATCAAGAGATAAGCTTTGATATGTTTTTAAATATTTCCATGAACTACACTGTTTACTGGTCATCAGTAATGAAAGAGAAAAAAAGATTGATATTTGAGATCTAAATTAACTCCTCTGTATGGTAACACGAACTACGGAGGATAGTGGTGAGCATAGGAAATTTACTTCCCTCAAACTATAAATATTAATTTTTTTTTGGAAGTATTTCCAAAAAAATTCAAGAGTTCTGTTTTTAAAAACAGCTATTCATCAACATAAGCATAGCATTTTTTTTAAATATTTTTCTGGGAGACAAGCTTATTAAACGTATAAAAGCATCTCTAGGTATGCGGAAGAGACTAATTTTTTTTTTTTTTTTAAAATATTGATTGGTTAAAATATATTATTTCTGTTAACGTACTTATATATGCACACACATGGTAGTTTAATTTATCGCATGTACCTTAAAAGCCACGGTAGGCAAAACAATGAACAAGCTTGTATAACTCCGTTTTTAATTTTGCTTCAAGTTAACAACTAAGTTAATTTTGTGATAATGATCTCTTATATAAAACTTTCTAGCTTAAAAAAATTTAATGATTTTTAAAATTTCATTAAATAAATTTTATATATTTTTTTATAAATTAAATTTACATAATTAAAATCTTTAATATCTTTGTCCACCGAGTTCTTGCCCAAGTTTGAAACTAGAAGAGAAGTTTGGAATGGAATAAAACTTATTTTAGAATGTTTATTATAAGACTTATTTCAGGATGTTCTTATACAGGATGTCTGAGTTAAAAAAAGGCTGTTTCATCGAGATTTCGATTATAGTATTTGTAATTAATTTAAGTGATTTAACACCACGTCCCAGAACATTTCTCATTTTATGAATACAGGTATATATGTAGTTTTTTTTTCTCTTTTAAAATTGTCATCTATGCGTAAGTATTGGAGAGCAGAGAAAAAATATATACGACATCTTATTTCCCCTTATTTCTGTTGTCCTACAATAAATTGTTTTATAAAAATATCTATGTTTACTATTTCTTCAATTTTTATAAAAGCACTGTTTTTGCACACGACAGAGAGCATTTTTATGCAATGCATTTTTCTATTGGGCTATCCAGAGAAAAGACATCTCGAATGAAAAATTTAACAACCAAAGGGAGAATGCTTCGAAGAGTTCCACACTTCATTCCATTTGCTTTTTTGGCTGATTAGATAAATAAACCAGGTAAATCAAAGCGTGGTTAACTTTTTGATAGAAAACAGTATTTTGAACAAACCATAAAACGCAATGATATTTAGTATATTTTTTTAATATATATAAAATATATAAATCTTTAATCTTCGGATCTTCATTTTTTCCCCTCAAAAATTGAATGCATAAAAGCTACGGCCTGCTAATGCCACAAGGCTCGGTCTGCTAATTTCACAATATCGGGAATTTAATTGAACTCTGTGAACTCTTTAATATTATCAATTTAATTGTTATTCGTTTTTAAGACTAAAATAGTGAGTAATACAAATATTTTGTAAACTTCAGGGATAAATTTATTTTACCATTCAATGAAATTTCTATTAACTTTGGAATTAAAATATTGAAAGGCACTTATTACGTTTGGATTAAATTAACAAGCACCACTAACATTAAATTTTTAGTATTAATATCATTGAAAATTGTTAACTTTCACGTGCATAATTTATCAACAAACTACAGAAATTTAAAAAAAAATGCTCTTTTGGTGTGTAATGTCATGTTATTTAATAAACATACGTAGATATTTTAATTTAAATAACCACACTATGATTTACATGATTTATTTTCTTAACACAATATTTTTCGTTACATTAAATTTTCCTGCTTTATATAATACGTATTTCACTTTCCTTTTAATCCAAAATATCCCTGGATATTTTTATTTACAACATTCTATATTTTGGGTTTTAAACAATTTTTTTTATACAGAAATATACATAAAAACATATGAAATAAATAAAAATTGACAGTTTCGGCCTTTTTGAAAAATATTACATTATAAATAAGTAGAAGCTATAGATTGCAATATATGAATGGAGGACAGAGAGCTACTTAAATGCAGTGGCGCCTCTAAAATCCTGGTTAGAATAATTTCTGTTATTATATGGAAATCTCTTTTGGATCTTATTTCCTAATAAATAAATTATAAATATTTTATTCTATTTTATTTGCAGTCTTTAAAATTAGTATATTTGACTCAGAAACTTTAGTGCCGGAAGTTCCAATTCTTTACATTAATTTCAAATTTTACGGCAAAAAAAAAGCCTCATTTAGTCCCTCAATAATCATTTTCAATTTTTTTCAATAATATATATATATATAAGGAAGGTGGTTTTCATGAACAAATTTCCTTTGTCTAATGCAATTATTTCATTCAGAATATAAAGAAACCCAAGATATTTTGTTGCAAAATATTAAGTTTACAAATATTATAGAATACCACAGGCTTTTTTACAAATCGAACTATTAAAAATTAACTTATTGCATGGTAAAAAAAAAATAAATATAAGTAAACGTACAAGGAATGAGAAAAGGGAACTTTTGCTTAACTACCGTTTGGCTGTCAGCTCGGTTCTCAAATGAGAATTTATTGCTCTTGATAATATGGAAATAATCATATAGTTACTTAAAAATTTAAATAAAAATTTTTTAAAGTAAAATAAATTCAGTTGTAAGAAAGCCCATTACTCCCATCTTCTAGTTATTTAGACTCTGAAGTAATAGAGACAGTTAAAAATCAAATACCAGTTCATTACATAAACTAATATATATATATAGTTATTATATATAGAAGAAATTACGAGATTAAAATTTAGTATGTATTTTAGGGTTTTTTAAAGCTTCTCGTGAACAACATTTATAACAATGACCTTTTAGAACATGCTCTCAAACTTGTGAAAAATCAAACACCTTAGGAGATTTTTAAAAGGAAACCAAAATTTCTTATAAGGAATAATTTTTTCTTATTACGAATTATCAGAGCATGACTAAGTTAAAGTATTTATGGTTTAATTTTATTAATAATTTTTGAATTTTCACTGTATCCGAATATTGTACTTAGCTCATTAACTTTGAAGATTTAAAAGTAAAATGTAATAATACTTCAAATGCTAAAAAACTTTATTAAAAATTTAAACTTTTTGTTTAAAATCACTAAGTAATTTTAACTCGAGGAATGAACATCAATCCATTTACGAAAATGCGATACATTGGTATATATTTCCGGAAATCTGCTATCGCAATCATTTCTGTTCCATGTCAATATCCCAATAACTGTATAGGTTCCATCTTTCTCTATCATCAAAGGTGCCCCGGAATCCAGCTACAAGAAAATTGGACCAGATTAATTTTGAAAGCAATCAACAAGACTTCAATTTAAACACCAAAATTTCTAATCTTTTTACGTTGTATATTAGGCTATAGAAACATTTAAGTTATTTTTTCAGAATCAAAACAATAACACGGGGGACCTATTACAGACTAGATTATTAATATCAAATATTGAGATTTAATATCCATATAGATTTTCTTGTTCTAATTTTTACAATTCACACCCTCGCAATTTAAAAATTTGTGAATCACTTTAAGTAAATAAAAACAATTGTGATTATGAGAGTTTAGTTGTCTGGACTGCTGTCTAAATATTAAATCCACTTTCAGATATAACTGAAATCTACTTAAATCCAAATATCCACAAAATCCCACAGAAAATTTATCTGTAGATTAAATCAGGTACATAAAATGCATAACTTGCCTTAAAAATTGCGAAGAACTTTGAATTCTTAAATAAATAAACTTCATATAGACTAATCTATGAGAATTATAATCATATCCATGGTCTAATAATAAGAATTTAAATTGGGTAACGTTTTATTTTTCGAGCAGCAAATTAAAGTTATCCTCGCATAAGGAACACTCAAGGATGATTTTTAAAATTAAATTTAACAGTGTTCATTGTAAAAGCCAGATAAATAATAAACTTTATATATAATTTTGAAAAAATAAAAATGTCTCGCAAAAACTGCAAGTTTTTCTTCAAACAAAAGAGGATTGCTAAAAACAGCTAAAGTAAAAGGATACTCGACTACGTCAAAACTATTATTTTCCAGAAAAATGATAAGTGACAAAGATGCACTCGGATAAACTTTTTCTAAAAATGTCATTCGTTCCACAAGACAGAAAAAACAATGTTCAAATGACAATTTCGACAGGTATTTTTAAACTTTTGTTCTTTCTTCAAAAGAACGTAATGGTAACAGCCAAATATTAAAAAACCAATTTCAAATAAAGAATTCTATTTAAAATTCTTGCATCAAATTTGCATTATAAAGATATTAAAGTGTCAAAGTTTCTATTGCAATTAAAAATACGTTTAAAACTGCACTAATTCTAATACATACTTATAAAAACTGCATACAAAAAATTATGCGATACTATAAGTCATACAGAGAGTTTAAAAAACTCTTAAAAATTTATAGTTATGTAAATTATATACAATTTACAGTTAAAAATAATTAAACACAGTTATGTAACTATACAACTTTAATTCAATTATATGACTAGATTTCTAGCTATTCTGCTTGTAGACCTGCAAAACATAATTTACTTCTGCAAATATTGTAACTTGTACTATACTTTCTGTATAAATTTTGTGCATAAATTATACATAATTACGAATATTATAACTAAGTGATCCGGATATTTGTCCGATAAATGCATCTGAATACATTGCAAAAGTTGCGTTCTAAACGAAAAGTATTCGAACTAATGAATAATTTTAGTTGAAGATTGATATTCATGTAACATTTTCAAAATTTAAACCTTGTTTTATATATATATATATATATATATATATATATATATATATATATATATATATATATATATATATATATATATATATATATATATATATATATATATATATATAATAAATAATAAAAACTGATCTTAATTTTTTAACAGTATTAAATAAGTTTTGCTTAGAACTAAATGTATCTCCAATTCAAACTTTAACGCTATAGTAATTTATATATAAAAAGCAAATTGCTTAAATGAACAAATTTAAGTTCGCTGTAAGTTTCTCAATATATTTGCAAAAATTATTAAAGGCGAATTAAAATTTAAAAACTTAAAATTCCAGATTTGTTTGTTGCTCAACGGTCATTTTTTGCACACGAGGGCTAATTAGACCGAGGCCTACGGTTTTTAAAGTGGATTCCGAACCACTTACAAACACCCATGACCAAGGTGGGATTCGAACCTACGAACTGTTGAACCGAAGGCTAGAGCTTAAAACTCTCTAAAAAATTATATATACTGAATAATTTCAACCATTTCCAGTTCATATAAATAACAAGACTGTTTCCTGGTCAAAGATTAGTCAAACCAAACAAAAAGCAAATCAAGAATGAACTAGAACTTTTCGCTGCATTGATTTCCACGAAGTAAACGAATGTACATTTAACAGTTACACGAAAGTCTTGTGCAGTTTTTACCAAACATTTAAAATTTTACTTTCGTATTTAGAATTCAGTTTAAATACTTTTATTATTTTATGAGACTAGTTAATTAGTAATCAAATTCAATAGATAAAAATTTATTGCTAGAGGTACTTTATTATATTTACTTTGTATGTTTCTCAATGACAAAAAATTGTGGGATACATTAACAGATATAGAAAACCAAGCCTTGTGTACATAAGCGTGAATGTAGGAAAGTGTCAGACTTATTTCTATTTCCGATAGAGGAAAAAAATTCCTGTATTTAAATTATCTTTTTCAATTCAATTATATGACTAGATCTCAAACACTTCAGCTTGCATATCTACAAAAATATTTGCAAGATGTTTATAGGAAATATGTGCATGATAATTCAAGAACAGAAATTACTTCAATTGCAATTTTAAAATAGTTTTGCAATAAGCCTAATTTTTTCAGGGCCAGCAGGTTTGGCTATAATGAGCACTAAGTTTCAAAACTCAATGTGACATTTATGGTACAATCTTTATTCTAGAAACCAGATAGCTCTCTGACCAGTTATCGCATATTGATTACTCTAGTTTTTCAATAAAAACTAGGTATGATTTAGTTCCTGGACTTCACAATAAATATTTGCTTGTTAGACAGGAAATTTATTACAAAAGTTTCTCACTATTTGGAATGGGATGGAAGTAATTCAATTTAAAAAGGATGCTTACATTACACAAAGAGTCTTCAGTTCTTGGTTCGGTACAAATGAACTCTTCTCCTTGATTACGGCACTCTTCTTTAGGTAAAATACGCAAGTGCTCTACATTCTTAGTCATCGCTAAAACAAAATGTTTAATTGTTTAAAAATGTTTAAGATTAAAAAAGTCTGTATGAAAGAAAATTTTTAATCTTTTAGAACTATAAGTAAACCTTGGAAATTTTGAAATCTTAGATTTAAGTAATCACACAATAACAGGATTTTTACATTGTTGAAAAGTTTAAATACCGAAAATGGATAACTGTTTCATTTACTTATGTGAAGGTTGTCCCAGTCTCTTATTTTAAGATCATTGATAAGTTTCATTAGATTCAGTTAGAAAAAATTAATATTTTGCATTTAATACAATATATGGAATATGTAACTTATGAACTTATATCCATTAAAAATGCTGTTTTTTATTTTTTTTTAAAGAAAACTAAATTGGTTTAGAAAATTTCAATAAGACCAACATCCTGAGATAATAATTCGTTATACTTTCTCAAATTAAGATTAAGGTTCAAAGTTTTAGAAATCTAATATTAACGTTAATTATTCAATCTTAATTTGACTCCATATTATTTTTAGCATTACTCACATTTTACATACTTTCAATAAATATACTTACTAAAGCTGCCTTGCCATCCAAGCATAATAGCTTGATGGCCAACAAAAGCAAACGCATCTGTTTCGTCTGGAAGACAAATGAAGCGGCGGAACTCTCCCATAGGCACTGGTCTAGATAACTTGAGCAATGCTACGTCATTCTGCATCGTTCTAGGGTTATATCGAGTATGCCTTTTTATTTCTCCAACTGTAAATTCTTGATTTAGAGGATTTTGTGTTGAATTTATTGGTCCCAAAATAACCAATATCTGATTATGTGGAATTCTGTAAGAAAGAGTTTGATATCTATTTAAATTCAAAGCTAAATTTCTATGTAGTATGTGCACGAGTCAAATCTGAAGAAACTAATTTAGAAACTTTGATTTAAGAGTAAAGCTCTTTTGTCTTGTAAATCTGATTGGTTGAGTGTGACTTACTCACGAAAAATTCTTGGAAAATTAAACAATACGATTTCTAAGTTCTTTCACAATAAGGCACTAAAGATTCATATTTTTAAAACAAGACAAGCTAATCTTTAAAAATTTACAATTTGATTTAATCACCCGAGTAATGTAATCCGGATTATTAAAACAGAACCTTATACATTTGTTTATTCTATTTCCCCCTTCTCCACAATGAATATAAACTTTGTGATTCCTAGACTAGCAGCATAATATTCCTAACAGAATATTACGTTAATACAGAAATTTAAATTGGGCAAATAGTGTTAAAAAGAACTAAATATATATATAAAGCCCCAGAACTAAAATTACAACATTTAATTACTAATCTTTCTGCACTCTCGCTCGTTTTAGTTAACCAACCAACTCTTTTGGGGAAGTTTCATGGCGCAAGGTCCAAATATGGACATGCTGCGCCTTCCCCAAAAGAGATAAAAGGTATTTAAATTATATTTCTGCTGCGTGGTAAATACCTAGTAGTACTTCACTCAATACTGGTCTCAATATTGAAACTATACACGTATTTTGCTTAGTAAATGAAACAAAAGTGACAATTTATACAATGAAATCGGAAATCTATAAAGTTCATTCGTATGAAAACTTCGCCTTCCCCTCCAAAACTTACAGAAAGTAAAGTATTGAAACATGTACGAAAAAAAGAATAGTCAGTACTTTATGGTGTTTAGTTACATCTTCGTTCTTAACACGGCATCCATCAAACACGAAAGTTTACAAAACGATCTTCCAAAACTAAACCGTAGTCACATTTTTGTATACTAAGTCTGATTTTACCTTTTCTTTCACATATGTACGTGTGTGTGTACACACACACATATATATATATGATACTCTGAACCATTACAAACATGTATTATGGTAGTGACTGAGTATTCTATAAAAAGGGTCAGTAAATTCAGCTCTAGGATTCAAATCCTTATAACCCGATAGTGGTTCAAAATAATAAAGTGGTTTACTGTGTTAAGTAGTTTCTCAGATTGCAGAAACAGGCAGCCAGAAACACTTCGCAATAAACCATTCATTAAAATTAATTTAATAAGAAGCTAATTGCGCTAACCTTTAGTGAAAACTTGTGTATTACGCAAAAAGGCTTCATTTCAAAATCAGTTCTTTATAAATTAAGATTAAAATATCGAGATATCTTACCTTCTAGTGCAGTGAGCAGCTGTGAGAATATACCGTTCATTTATAAGTGCTCCTCCACAAAATATTTTTCTTGTAGACGCTGATATAAGAGGTGCCTATGATTTCAAAATATTTAGTCAAAATTTAAATATTTTGAATTCTGAATGGAATTTTTAAAAATTCAGATAAAACTGTATTATTGAAGTTGTTATATTTAGAGGAAATACTCACGTGATAAATTTAAAATTAGTAACTTATTTTTAAAAATTTATATATTTAAACTTAATAGAATTCAGTGCAGGTATCAGAATTCAGCTTAAGCTAATTCAGTACAAAAAATTTGATTTTAGAGACATATCACTTTATAAAAATGAATCTAAAAAAAAAAAAAAAAAAAGATAACAGAGCTACAATGACATTTCTACATAAACCTAAAAATTAAGACATCCCATTAGAAGACTAAAGTATGTTCAAACTGTTCTTTGCTCAAGAGTTATAAGACTGAAAGTCTGGATAAAGAATTTGGTGGATGTTTCGTTGCTTTTGAACAACTTACACCATGATTTGTAAGTTATATTTCGTGATTGGAATAACATATTCCTTAGAATTTTCCTACTGAATTGAAAACATATTGAGTAATACTTTCAACTCAAATTGATAAAATAAAATGTAAGAGAAAAATATTTTATAGTAAAAGATATTTATGAGATATCAAGTGAACTAAATAAAACTCTAGATAAAATGGAAAAATTGAAAATACCCGATATTCTCCAAGTCTAACACATATTTGAAATTACTTATATATTTGTCGTTCCATACACTAGAAATAACTGATAGAAAGGTAAAATAATTGTAACGTCCTACAATAATTACTTTATAGTTATTCGTGTGTGCTTTCTAAAAATTTAATTGTTAAAAATGGAGAGTAACCTTTTCATTTACGCAAAACTAATATAGTCATCTTTTTACTATATTATTAATATTTCACCATTTTAGAGCAACTATAAAATAGAGCTTAAACTTTAGATGATTTAGGAGATGTTCAATGAGTACTTTTTGCTAAGACGGTATATAGTTTGTTTCCCTAGAAAATACCAAGTTTTATATTGCAGGTTCATTTTCACTTTTGCCTACTAGTGTAAATTGGGCCACATCCTAGAGTTTGTCGATAGAAGATTCCAAATTACCACAAAAATTATCTTATGTGGTATGGTTTGATGCTCTGATCATTTTTGATACGATAACTAATTAGAAGGAGATTTAGAATTTAAAGTTAATTCCGAATCTCTAAATATCCATATCAGACCTGGGGAATTAATTTCGAATTGCGAACAGAAAACTAGCATTAACTATTTAGCTAAATTCGAAGCAAGTTCAAAATAACTAGAAACCATCCTAGAAAAAGATCTTTTCATACATAGGAGGAAAACCATCTTTTGTAAGGCAATAAGGTATCTAAGGAAAGATTTCACTCTTCAAAGTGAAATATTCTATGATAAACCTTATAGAACCGGAAGTTAATGATTTGAAAAGCATAACATTTTATACACTGCTTGACACTGAAAATGCATCAAGGAGAGTTGCCAGAAAGTGACGAAACTTTGCAAACAGAGAGAGAGACAGCACTGGGCAATCAATGATCTGTATTTCGAAACGATATACCTAATACAAAGTGAGAACAGATTCGAGTCAGTAGGTTATAAGAAATAGAAGTAGGTCAGTAGGTTGAATCCACATTCGTATACGGCGACTATCACTGAAGAAACAGAAGCGTGACTCATCTGAGAAGACAATCGTATGCCACTGTCGTCCACATCGCTCTAATCTGGCACGATTCCAAACATTGGTGTCTAATCTGTGGATGCAATGGTAGTCTTAACGGATGCGACTGAAGCCTAAACATTAACATTATCTTTATCTTAATCTTAACATATGGATTCATTCTATCGTCATCGAATCCATCAGCTCTGCGAAGACAACCTGATCCATACCTTCAACTTAGAACAGTAACACAAGTTTTAATAAAATTTGACAGATTTATTCAGATGCATTGAATTTAGGTACCCGAAACTACAATTTTATCATTGGTAAGCCAACTTCAGTGGTATAAAGGATAAGTAAAATTAACTGAAAACCATGTAACAGTTTTGAAATCTTCACAAATCATAACCCTATCAACGCAATAAGTAACCTCTTAATATAAAGAACCTTTGATATAATAGAACCAAAATAGCTACTTTTATTAATAAAACGTCCATGACAGTAGATTTGCGTCCCTGGTTTCAGTCTGTCGCTCAACGATTATTTTTTAATACGAGGCTTAATTAAACTGGGACATAGATGTTCAAAATCCACTAACGTCTAACTACTGCATTTTTGGTTTTTCGCTCAACGGTCAGTTTTTGTTCAAGAAATCTAATTAGATCGGGTCTTACGACTTAAAGGGGACACCGAATCACTACAGACACACAAAATGGAATTTCAACCAACTAACTGAACAGAAGGCGAGAGTGCTCAAAATTCGGCTTCCAGCCCAGCAACCTCAAGTTGGGGTTCGAAACCATGAACTGTTGAGTTTAAAACCAGATAAAAACTCGCCTGAAAGCTAGCCTACTGCTTAGCTTCATAGAATTATAATTGAAATATGTCAATAATAACAATGTCAATATGGAGATTAGTTTTTAGAATTTTAATTGCACTTTAATTCATAGTAAAATTTTATAAAGGCAAAACTTTACTCTCATTGAAAAAACTTAGATTCCTTTATTCAATAAATCTTATTAAATTCTTATTAATATGGCTTGTGAAAATTTATTTATGAAACAAATCTAAAATAAAGTCTGTTCTTAATATATACGAAATTATAATATTTAACATATAAATCGTAGCTTACAATAAATGTTAAATTCTAATTGAATATTTCTGTAAAGGAAGTTTCAGATATTTTTTTCACTGAATATTATGATTGCTTTAGTTTATACAACTAATATTTATTGGTTTTAAATAAATTAAGTATCCTAAATACCGGATAAACAAGCAAAATATTGTATTATAAATCAAACATTCATAGAAAAACAATATGTAGGTAACTAAAATATTACCATCCAAGGCCAGGACAGAACATCTTTACCAGAATTGACGATTTGCCCACAAGTAACTGAAAAATTTCCAGATTACAAAAAGGAAAAGCTACTTATACACTGAAAAGAATATTCTGCATTATATAACATTTACCTGTAGTTTCAATTTCTTGAACATCTTCCGGTTCTGTGGGATTAGGATTAAGATTCTCCCAGTCAACTTTCAAGGTTTCAGCACTAAACTCAGCACAACATATACCTACGAATACATCATCAATGGAGCAAACTTTCTTCATTAAATCATCTAACGTAAGAGCAAGATTTGGATCTGGACATAATTGAATTGGCATGCAATTGCCAGTCTCGTTCTTTGGAGTAATGCATTTTTTAAATTTGCTCCTTTCTTGAGTATGGAAGCTAAGCAGTTGGGACCATATTCCAGATTCTGAAAATAAGTTTCTACTTTCTTGATTCAAATTTCTTTCTTGAATTATTCCACTTCCGTCTTCAAAAGGTACATTAACCGGATCCTCAAATTTAAATTCTTCTATATCATCATGAGGAATTTCTGGTAAAGTGACTAAATCTATTTGTTCTAACAGTTCAAACCCCTCTTTTATTTTAGAAGAACCAGCTTCTTTCACTTCTGAATCTTTGGTTGGTTTTTTAATATTTTTATCGTCAATTTTTGTTTTATCTAAATACACTGTATTTTCAAGCTTATTTGCCAATTTAATTCCTTTTATCTCTTGTTTGTTGACACCCTTTTCATTTTTATTTGCCAATTTAATTCCTTTTATCTCTTGTTTGTCGACACCCTTTTCATTTTTATTTGCCAATTTAATTCCTTTTATCTCTTGTTTGTCGACACCCTTTTCATTTTTATTTGCCAATTTAATTCCTTTTATCTCTTGTTTGTCGACACCCTTTTCAGTTTTATTTGCCAATTTAATTTCTTTTATATCTTGCTTAGGAACATTTGACACATATGTAACAGGGTAAACATCTTCTAAGTAAATAGAATCTCCCTTTTCCTTCATTGGCTTATAGGCATGATTAATAGGTTTTCCCATTTCACCATGTTTCTTTGTAAGATCTTCAATTTTCACTGGAGTTTCATAGTCTTCAACCAATGGCTTTTTAGAAGAAGCTTCCTGTATGTGTTCTACTTTATTTTTATTTGGTTTAGATTTGTCTACCAAAGAAAGTTTTGGATCATTCTCATGAGCATATTGATAATCCTGGTGTTTCTGCTTACTTAGATCTTTTACAGGCTTTGATTTTACTGGAATTTTACTCTTTATTTTTATCACCGAGTCTATAGACTCATCGGCTTCACTAACTTCGTCTAATATTTCTCCACTTGGCTTCATTTTATTTAACTTTGTTTCTATCTGCTCATTGTAGCTCTTAATAGGAACCTTCTTCGATACTTTTATTACATATGGCTCCTCATAATTATCAATTATAGGCGCTTTTGGTTTTTCTCTTTTGTTCGAAAACATACTTGCTAATTCTTTCATTGTTAACTTAGACTCGCCGGGAGCATAACTATGTTTCAAAGGATTTGAATTTACGATCTCTATAAACTCTTCGTTTCCTAATGGATCAACATTCCTAAGAGGAAACTCTTCAACCTTATTAAGACTTACTTTTTCTGCATTTAAATAGCTTGGATTTTTTGAAGTTAAATCTCGTACTGGAATTTGATCATAGTACTCTTCTTTAGGATTTACCTTAACTAGTTTCTCTGTAATTATTGGATTATAATAATCAATTTTTGAAGCTTCTTTCCAGTCATCAATTTCTTTGTAATCAACACTAGTTTCGAGATTTCTGTCCTTGCCCATAAATTCTGCGGGTTCCTCATTTTCCGAGTCTAGGTGTTTCAACAGAAAACTTTTAGGCATTTCATCTATTATTGCTTTACTTCCCTTTACGTCCTTCATTTCTTTAGAATAATCTTTGACGCCTTTACTTTTTAAAGTAGAAACTGCTTTCTTAATCTGCTTATTAGCCTTATTTTGATTAAAATTGTGAAGCAAAGTTTCATGTAACAAGTCTTCATCGGAATTTTTGATAATATGAGTTATATGTGTGTCTTTCCTTACATGTTCTGGCACCGCTTTCAGATGATAGTTAGATGACCAGTAGTACTTTGGCAGTGTTTTTTTACTATGAAGACCAGTTTTGATGTTTCCATGTTCGTTTGAATTTAAAGAAGGGATGAAAATTGGTCGACCATTTACTTCAGGTACATATCTTTTAAGGGTTTGACTATTTGCATGATGCTTTTGGAAACTTTCATGTACTTTAGGACTTTCTCTTAAGTAGGAGTTCTCATAAATATAGCTGAATTTATCACCTATTCATAATTAAAAAAATAGGAGTGCATTCAATAAAACATTAGTTTACAATATGTATGCGAAATAATATTGCATTAAACTATCAAGAAAAAACCCTTAACCAAACAAAAATTTTCCAAAATCTGTTTATTACAAGTAATTAGCCTTTATTAAGTCATATCTATAAATGTTACATAAGAATATTGCTTTGTAAAGTACGAATTTGGATCGCCATTGTCCTACTTATGCTTAAATTTCGAATACACACACAACCACTTTTTCGGTAATATGCATATATATACATACACAATATATTTTAATGTCTACGACCATCCACTAATATAATAATTAAACGATTTAAATATTTTAATATTTAAACTTTTAAAGTACTTAAAGAAAGCAAAGAAATATCTGACCCATAAGTTCAAATTGCACAGCAACAAAATATTCCAATCACAGAAAGACAACTCAATATTTATTAATATCATAAAAGATCACGAAATAATGTGTCCCGATATTGATAAATTTTGTACATTT
The DNA here is from genome assembly GCA_030067965.1 of Latrodectus elegans. Lineage (NCBI taxonomy): Eukaryota > Metazoa > Arthropoda > Arachnida > Araneae > Theridiidae > Latrodectus > Latrodectus elegans. The sequence continues at coordinate 64,759,322 of CM057817.1, read as the reverse complement.
ATGATAAAATTAAATTTTCCGCAGCTTTCAAAACATGTTCAAGAAATGCTTTGTCCTACTGCAAGCTTTATCGAACAATCAATAATTGATTTTTGAATTTCTCACAAGTATCATAGCAGTTCTAAAAATAAACTGAGATTTTAAATATTTAATTTACCTATGAGAGAGTCTCATATTATACCATGAATATTAAGAAATACAAATATGAATTAAATGTTAAAAGTCTTTCCAAAATATTCTTTCTGCAGAAAAGTGAGGATTTTAATGAATTAAAAAAATGTGATGAAAAGATTCTAGATTTTAAAAGTATTAATTTCTTTGAAATATAAAAGCGAGTGTTAATTTTGTTTATTCTGTAAAAAAAAAAAAAATACAGCCCAAAGCGCAATTTGCGATTTTAACATGTATAATCAATTTTTGAAGAACACCGATTCAATAGTACATCCCAGAATTAAAGAATTGTAAAAAGAAAAATCTACAGAACGTCAAGCTGAAACCTGCTAATCAGGAAATTTTATAAGCGAAAATATGTAGATTAAAAGTATTAGCTCTGTTACAACTTTTATATAAATTTAGATATTTAAGTAATTGATTTAAAGACAAATTGGTTACATAGAAATGTTTACAATGAATTTCTATGAATCCTTGTATCAATTTAAAAATTTGAATAAGAAAATGTCTTGATATTAAGTACAACTATGTATTATCATAATCTTTTATTGCTAGGACTCGGAAAATAAATTTAAAGCAGTGTGTGGAAACTCATGTAGTTTCTTACAAAAAATTAACGCGCGAAGTGTGCAATTTCTAATTATTACATTTATAGCAAATGTATAACGAATCGAAAAGTATTCTCTATTTCATGACAATATTTTGACAAGACACTTCAATATCTAGGGTTTCAAGTGACCTTTCGTTAAAAAGTGTCAATACATTCCTGTTTTTTGAAAAATTTGTTTTTTGCGTGCTGTCACACGAATGTTTGTTATTTTGGTTACGAAGTGTCTTAAACCGGAAAGTTATCCCTAATTCTAGGTTTATAATTACTGATTTGAAAAATAAAGATGTTTGATTCCAGAGAAAAGGAAAACCTTTACAATAATGTTTAAGTTGAATGAAAAACAGGAATCCTTTCAAATTACATAATAAAAAATTTGAAAGTGCTAAAATTATGCTTCATTGAAACATAGTAGAAAGACTATCTACGAGTAAATCATTGGATTTTCTGCTGTGTATTGAAGAAAAGAAAACAACGAAGTGCACTTTCTCATAACTGTATCGAAGAAAAAGAAAAACACGAGTGCACTTTCATTGTTTACTGTTAAAATTCTTATTGATTTATTAGATCATGGGGATTAAGTGAAAGATAATGAAGATTGCCCAATTATTTTCAACTGAATATTGATAATGAAAGATTCAACAGTTGTGAAGGAAATCATTTAGTATATAACTATGAAAGATACTGATAATTAAGACTAAACAGTTGGTAGTTGAAGGAGTGTTCCCAAAAATTGAATCATGCGTAACACTGGATACTAATCAAATTCTACCTCACAGACAAGTTGCAATCATGTAAAATACTACATCGAATGGTGCAAATATTTTATTGCTTTCAAAGATCATTGAGAAACTACCAATTGCGATCAGAAAGGAACTTTTCAGCTCCTCGATAACATATCAGGTCTCTCTGAAATAACAGAGGCAAAAGAGACAGAAAAAAGTTAAAAATAGAGACATACAAACTCTCTCCAATAAACGCAGGCAAGGTTGCTCAAACCAAAGAAGTCCTCTGAACGAATATCGCTCAACCATCTAAACAAAGTTCATCTATTTCAGTGATAAATCACGTACTAACTAACATCAATAATGACCAGAAGACCTCAGTAACAGCAGTCAAATGAGAATACCCTATAGCACTCGAACATCTTAAAATATTTCAAAAATCCACATTCTCCGAGAAAGCAGACAAGAGTTGCTGTTCAAATTATTCTATTACATATTCAACCAAGTGATCTCCTGGACTACCTTCTGGTAAGCTGTAAAAAGACTACCCAGTGGCAAATCATTCAAGTCCATTGTCTCCAACAAGGCAGAAAATCATAAATCAGTTTTAACGCCAGATTTAGAAGCTCTTGACATAATCAACTCCAGCACATAATGACACCGAGGTAGGCTTTATCAGTTTAAGGTACATTAGTGTCTCATTAGGTGCTACAATTGCAAAACAAGTCAGACTAAGCGACAATGACTAAGCGCAATGCAACTTATCGTGTTTATTGTAGTGGTTCTCATCATTCAAGTTATTGAAAAATCCGATGACACGGTCTGTATCAACTGTACTAGTACCTATAACAATACATGATGCTCAGTACAACTTCCATCAACTCTGCATCACACTTTCACAGCTCAGTCTACAAAGAACTAGGAGTACTACGACACCTTGTAAAAAAAGCATATTGAGGATCGGAACAACCTCTTTGGTGTTTATAAGAAAAGAGTAGTCAATATAATAAACAGATACGATCAATAAAGAAAACTTCCCGGAGGAATTTCTGTAAACTTCCAACCCATATAGAACACAGCATACAAAGCAATATTCAAAACCCCTGTCCTACCATCTCTTCATGCATATTCCATGGATCTCGGAGGCAATGACTTAAACCAAACAAAAGACATACTATAAGGTATTTCCCCACATCTTCCCTCCAGCTTTGAGTTCCTACATCACTCAATCTTCAAACGGCTTCCAATTCTCCGAAAGAAAATTTGCCAGAGTAATTAATTCATTACATGATGGGGAAGTACTAAGCTAAGAAGGCTTAGACCTCATAATCAGAATAATCAATTCCACATTTCCAGATTCATTATAGCTATTTAATGAAAGTCTTTCATAGGATTACGTTCCAAAACTTCTAAGAATGACAGTTCAATTTCTAAAAATGTACAAAGACATGCTTGACATTAATTCCCACCATGAAATTTTCCTACTATTCCTACCTATTGTGGGAAAACGTTTCGAAAAAAGCCGTTTCTTCCAGGAAAATTCACATTTCTTCAATAAAACTCATTATGGCATCCGTCAGCTGAAGACGCTTTCAACCTTACGAACATCATTCTCATAAATCTAAATTAAACATGGCTCTAACAACGATAGGGAGTTTTTGACTGAATTCGACATAAGCTCAAGCAAATATTAACAGACTGCCCACAAAGCAGAAACTTACTAATTAGTCATTTAGATGAAAAATCAATCTTAACAGTGATATAGCAAAGAAAAAGATTGGAGGCCTTCAGAGTTCTTGTAGTGGCCCTATACTCTGAAATTTAGTAGCTGATATCCCCTTGAAATTGGACTGGTCTATCTTTGGAAAAGATCGGGATCCAGAAAGCTCAAATCATCTGCAAGCGTTTCCAGATGATTTCACAATCTCAATGGCAGCACGAAGTGAAAAGCTTTGAAAAGTAGCGAATGAAGATCTTAATCTTTAAATCATGGACATACGATTTCAACCTCGATAACTCTTATGAAAAATTAAATTTCTCCTAATAGCTAAACTACAACGTGGGCTACAAGTTTTCTTAGATGATCATTGACTATAAAGGTAGACACCATTTTAATTACCGGTCAACACATTTAATTAAAGTTAAATTTCAAGGCTCTTATCATAAAACAGGGAAATAAAGCTATTCAAAAATTTGAAAAACTTACATTCCACCCAGCTAGTATGGTGGTTATGACCTTCTCTCACCAAGAGAGGCTCAGATTTAAATCCTGAATAAGTCTTGGATGTAAAACTGGGGAAGAAGTTTGACTATTGACACGTAATGGATCCTCGTTTGAAAAGGCAGAATGCCCACCTTGTTCCTGTCTGGAGTCATCGTCTTTGTCAAAAAAATTTCTCTATTTCTGCTTGTCGTTGTCCTCTCTCATGTGCATCAGATAGAAATATGCGATGAAGACAACTGGTAGCCGGTGGGGATACTCAATGAAATCCCGGACAGTATTATATAAAACTGGGATAGAAAGAATGCCTTTATATGGAACAGTCATTTGTGGAATTTCACTTTCTGCTAAGTTATCCATAAAGCTCAATTTTATATTGCAAAAATTTTTCAACATAACAAGAGCATTTCGTACTACTCCAACGTTAGCACTCCAAATACCAGGAATCCCACCATTTAACCTTACAATCGAAGTAAAATTTATTCACCATACACGTAGCCAGATTCCCTGCCTCTATCCTCCTCTACCATCACTAGACACTGAAGTCGATATGAAGCTAAATTCAATCTATCCAGGAATTTTGCATCTGGAACCACATATTTTAGTTTATGGAAAAATTAATATTCCATCGTTTGAAGAGGGTAAGATTAACATCTTCACTGATGGATCAAAAACTAGAAATTTCGTAGGATCAGCCGCAGTCTCTTGACAGGAATGGTTATGGATCAGTATTGCAGACCAATCTCAGAGGCAGAAATTCTGTATATAAAGCAGAAGTTTTAGACTTAAAGGAGGCTGTTAAACAATGTAAGCAACAACCCCCCGTCACTATTTGGTCTGACTGCAAGAGTATTTAATTATCAACACTGACAGCAGAAGCCCTATCGCGTGATCCATTCGGAAAGATAGTTTTCTAGCATCACAATGGGTCAAAACCCATGAGGGAACTGCAGGCATTGAAAGAGCAAACCAAGCCTCTAAAAAGGCTATCTCAGATTACCAAACCACGACCATACCCTCCTCCCACGATGCTCAATAAAAGCTACCCTTAGGAACTGTTGAAAAATTGGCAGGAAAACTGGATTAGCGATAATACAGGCCATTTGATCTTTGATTTAGAACCCAGTACTTCTATGCATCCCCTTCATTGGTCTAGAAATGAGATACTTTCCTCGTGGGTCATGGGCCTTTCTCTGCTCTTATATTTTAAAGATTTTAATATATTTTCAACCTACTACTTCACAAGTTGAGGGGGAAACCCACTTACTCATGTACAACATCCTGGTATTTGGCGGCTCCAATGGCTCAACGAGAAACAATCTGGAAAAAGGTATGGAAAATAGTCATCCCAGGCAAAAGCTCAATAAGCTAATGGAGTTTCTAAATAAGTATGAGAAACTCTTCTCTAGGTTGAAAATAGAAATTTAACCTTAAGGCCTTCATTTTTCTGGCCATCTTCAAAGAAAAGTTAAGAAAAAATAAATTCTATACACTTAAGAAACAAAAGCACTATCCACCTCTAAAAAAAATGATTTTCTACTTTCAAACCAATATTTCTGTAGATCTAGAATGGACAATTTAATAATTTTTTTACAGTTAGTTTTTAAGATGGAACACACCTGTTACTTTTATCTTTCATAACTCGAATAAACATTTTAATTTTTTTAGAAGTAAGAGCCCATGGTTGCAATTATAAAAAATATCAAATCAATTTTTCAGTGATCTCTACCTAAACTGGTAAAGGTCATCTCGGACAAGACACAGGGAGGCATGCTGGCGTAAAACTTCAATATCTGGATTTTACTTTTTTTTTTAATCAAATTATTACTTTAAGGTAATTTTTTGCGCATGAAGCTTACAAGCAGCAAGTAACGGTCAATATTTATAGTGTGTATTCCAAATTATAAATATCTACCTTCGTAGGATCGGATACATATGAACTCTTTTGCCATAACTAAGCATTGAGCCTAAGCATTCTTACATTAATTTCTCTATAATATCAAAAAGTAGGTTGTCTCAAATGCCATTTTTACACTTAAAGTCTAATTTAGCGAACCGAAACCATAGTGTTTTCGTTATCAGTATGGCTATCATTAGAAAGAGACCGACTTCAATGTATAAACTAAATTTATTGTAAAAACTTTCGATTGGGTTTAATCTTGTTTTATTCTTCAGCCAACATCATTTTGTTACAAATTTCTTTTGTCCATTAGACATAGATAAGTTTAATTATATACTTGCGCTTCTTATTTCATTAATCTTTTATTTCACTAAATTAAGAGTATATATTATACACCTCTCATTAATATATTTAAATATGATTAGTATTACTTCAAATTAATCCATATTCTTAGGAGCTCGAATTTCTAATTCATATCTCTTCTGTAGGAATATTTACAACCATTTAAGAAGCCTATTCCTAAGCATTTAAGGAGCCTAATTAGAGATAAACACCATAAAGGAGCTTCGAATTTTCTTTTAGCACATCAAATTTATTTTAATTTAGGGGATCTTACGTAGCTTTTGTCGTTATTTACAAGTCAAGGGAAATTCGACGATTTAAACAATTGTCAAAAACTTTTCAACCTATAAGACTAAGTACTAATTTGCTCTTAAAATGCGAAAACAAGGATTTAACATAGTTAGAACTTCTAGCAGTGAAGTTTTTTAAAGTTAATTTATGGATGTTCATATAGGAAATAAAAACAAAGCATTTCTTAAATGATTATTTTTCATTAAGTTTAATCAAAATTATTTTACAAAAACCAAACACCCTAGATTACAGAGCTATCTGTTCAAACATATGTTTAATTCTGTATAACAGACACTCGTAGGTATAATTTGGTTAAAATATCTAGAATATTAGCATTCAGATGAACTTGTTCGAACTTAGTTACATTCAATTTAACTGGTAATTAATATTATAATTTTCAGTTTATAGAACCCAAGTTGTTACTGCTCCTCTGTTAATTTTCATAATTCGGAGAATCTAAATTCAAGTATTCAGCAGAAAGTCCCTTAGAAAACTAGTTTTGTAAATGCCTTTGCTTTATATATACTCATACTTTGGAGAGTAGATTGAAGATTTATCAGATGTCATTCCCCAAGTATAATATTTCTTTGCCTATAACTTAAGAAAATTCAAAATCTTCATAACATTGAACAAATTTAAAACTGAATTTTTAGTAAATGAGTTTGCTCACAAGTAAGATTTGAAAATATTACTCTAGTATTAACAGAAATTTTACCATTAGTTTCATCTTCATGAAGCTGTAAGGACTTCAGTTCCACCAAGTACAAAATGCTCAGTAAAACTAAAAAGCTATACATGTTCATCTAAAAATAAAATACAAGTTTGTTATATTTTATTTTGCTGTTCTACAAGAAGTACAAACATAAGCAACTTTTTTATTGTTAGATAAGATTGCTTGAAGGTATATGGTACTTATTGCTTATGTAAAGCTAGATTTATATTAAAATTTAATTTTAATAAGAACTAAGATAAATTTACAAAATTAAATAAAAACCCATTTTGAAAGTTTAGTAGTCTAATCTTGATAATGTAAATATATTAAGTGTACAATGACATAGCATTTTAAAGTTTACTTCTTGTGAATGCTTATAGTTGTTAAAGAAAAACAATGAAACCGAACAATGAGTAAATGTAATTTTAGTACAAAGTGGCTGGTATAAATGTCTTTTAATGTAACTGAAATAACGTGCGACTATATTAAAGAAAAAATTCTAGAGAAAATTACGGTAATTTATTAAGTCGTTTTATTAAAAAAAATTCAAAGCGAACAATAATTTTTTAAGAATTTAATACTTAAAGACTTAAATACTGTTAATATCAGTACATTTTACTTTCTAGCGTAAAAACTAGATACTAAATTTTTTATTAATAGAATTTTAAATACAATTAAGATGTAAATATAGCAGAAGATAACGAAATTTCAGTTTCTTAAGTAACTTACGTATTAATAAATTATAGAAGAGAGAGTTTTTAAACAATATTGTTGGAAGACTTTTTCGCTAAAATCTCATTGCTCTTAATTTAACTAAAACCGAAATTAGTTTTTCTACAGCAGAAAAAAACCCCTTAACATTATTAATACAATTGATTTAAAATTAAATTTCACTGAAACTGTAGCAAAGAGTAAACTAACAAATGAAGTTCTCAGTTATTGTCAAGCATCAAGAAAACACTAATACACGAATGATTTTGGACAACTCTATTTTCACATCTATTAAATATTCCACATAATATGTAAAGTACACTACAAACTAAAAAGATCCAAAGTATGATATAGAACTTAATAAAATTAAACCGTTTTTATTTTACTTTTAATAAAACTACTTTTCTATACAAAACATGAAAGATTGCGTCGGATTACTTATTAAATTCGACAACACTTGAAATCAAACTAACAACTTATGTTATGCATTGCAATTCGTTTACCGAAACAGCCTAACCAAACATTTTTTTTAATAAATGGAATCTGAACTCACCTCCATTTTGAGAGACCTCCAATTTATTCTAAAAGGAGGTAATTGAGTTGAAGGAATTTTAAATTCATTACAAAATAAAGTGGAGCTTCTTCTAGATACGCATGTGTTCTTCCTCTCTAAAATTTATATATATTTTTAACAACCCATGTGGTACAGCGGTTAGAATTTCACTCTCTCTCGCTCTCACACACGAGGTTCCAGATTCAAATCCAAGAAACAGCATGAGCTTTGATTAATTTTGCATTTTATCAAGTCTAAAAATTGTTACACTTTATTTGGTTCCATTACTGGTCATTTATAATAGTTTATTGTGTAATCCTAATCCGACTTTAATGAATTAATTACATTTAATTTTAATTGTAGTATGTAGCTGTCGAGCTATTATAATTTTATTTGAAAATTTTTTCCCATAACGTTGTGTTTGAGCTTTACGCTGGCTTCTTATTGACTTTCTGGGGGAAATATTGCAATATTATTTAGAAAATACATGATCACAAGTTCTATTCTAAAAACTTCCTTTTTATTTCGGGATTCAATCCAAGTGGGAAAGGGAATTTCAAATCTCTACATCACAGGGATCACAACCATTTGCAGTGGGGAAATAAAAAAATATAAAAAAAAAAAAAAAAAGATACGAAACGTATTTTATTAGAAATTTAAAAATTGAGAATTTAAAAATGGCAATCGCGTCAAAGCATTTAAATTTTTTTTTTGTCTTTCACCATTGTTTTAACGTTTTGCATACGTCTTAAGCTCCAAAAAGTCCCTGTCGCTGATATTTAAAGTATATTTGTGTTACTTTGCTAAACTCTTCAGAAATTTATGAAATAAAAGTTTTCAAAATGTTAATGCTGATGTATATGTAGTTTTCTATTAATGCTAAAAGCAAATTGTATTTCAATGTTTTTTGGATTCAATTTAATTGATACATCATTTAACCACTGAGAGAGAATATTCTAGTCAACGTTGAGTGCAAAAGTTCTCGTGCAAAACCTTTTCAAAAAGCTTATATAGAAGCATGGAATTTAGGTGGATACTACAGGCCATAGTAATTTACCATCTGCAAGAACTTATTGCGGGGGCATCTTTAGGTAAGTTCAACCCCCTTTGTCCAGTCTGTTCTTTGATTAAGTTTTAAAGGAAATGTATAAAGAATTTTATAAGAGACTAAAATAGCCTTATTTTAATTAAATGTGTTCCGTTTTATCACAGTACTTAAAAAATCTAAGAATTTGACATTAAATTCATTTTAGTTTTAAAAGGAAAAAAACAGACCCTAAAAATAGTGTTCAACTACGAAAGAAAAGTTCTACTAAAATGGGTTGAATAAAACTGGAAAGTAAACACAACCGTAAATGTTAATAGTGAACATTTTCATAAGCCCACAAAATGAGACAATATGCTGAATATTAGTCAGAAAAATTTTTAGAATTCTTAAACTTAACAAAAAAAATTGTCAGAAAACTCTTTATATAAAAACACTGGAGCTCCTTATTTTCATTCTTTACATTAAATCTGAATTCATTTTGTAATCTCAATTATAGATTATACTTCTAAGAAGTTATTAAAATAGTGAGAAATTACTTTCATTGAAAAACTTAGTAGTTTATTTATGACATTTAAAGTTAGTTACCCTAGACAATGTTACATTTGACATTGCTTTGAATGAAAGACTTGCTGACAAATAGTTAAAGCTCTTGCTTTTAATTAACAGTTCTGGGGGTTTGAATGTTACCTTGGTTCTGTACATTTCTAGTGATTCAGAATTCACTTTAAACATTAAGTATCGATTGAATTAGATCTTGCGAGCAAAAAATGATTGAACGATAAAAACCAAACAAATTGGGTAAAGATTGTTTGAATAATCACCCTGGCCTGTAATTAAATGCTTTGGGGATTCAACTTTTTACCGGGGGGGGGGATAGTTGTAGTGCTTTCAACTTCATTTTAAACCTTATACCCTGACTTATTTTTCTTATTGAAGTTATTATAGAAAATAAAGTTATTGTTGCCCTATTGGGGCTATATATTATTTCCCCTAATTGGGTAGTATTAATGAAAGTCGTGTGTGTTATAAATTAAGAAAGCAGCTATTCTATACAAATTGCGTAGTATCATAGTTTAAAAATATGATCAAACCTTTATAAATCTTCATTTCTTATGCTGAAAAAATTATCAACAACAAAGTTTCATGTTTGTCTTCTAGTTACTTATTCATAATGTATAAAATGAAGTTTATAAAATTTTATTCTGGTTATCGGCACTTTTTAGAATTTTATTAATCGTAACTTACCACTTTCAGTCTAGTCATTTTTTTAAGGCAATTATAAATTGTGTATTTTTATAATATTTTATATCTGAAATATTGTATTGACTTCAGATTTAGAATCTCCAATAGATTTCTGATTTTGTATATAAAATGAAAGTGTTAGAGACTAATATTAAAATGATTTGAACAGAAAGGATTTTAAACAGATATTTTAAATTAATCCTGATTTTAATTTTTTTGGCATCGATTAAATAGCACCTTCTCGAGAAGTATTTAGAATATAAAAGTAACTTTGTATCAGTGAAGTGTTAATGCTATTTAATCTGAATTTATACAGTATATTTTAGAGAAAAATGAATTACATAAATTATTAGTGTATTAATAAAATATTTAAGGAATGTTAAGAGAATATAAAGAGCTTTGCACTTTGTAGTCTAACACAAGTAAAAAATTTAAATTTTCCACGATATAATAGACTTATTTTAGATCGTTCGATCCCTTTCCTACTTGCCCTATACTCTAAGCAAATTGGCTACCATGTATGAAAAAGACTCCCACAAAACAATTGCAGGAAATTTTACAAACTAAAGTTTAATCTTTCTTAGATTAAGAGATGGAGCCATATTTTCTTTCCAAAATCTTGACTAAGTTTACTGTAAAACTTCTTGATTATTCCCACAGCTCTTAATCAAAATCCAATTTCCGAACGTAACTTTTCTCAGAAATACGTAACTTACTTACATAGAAAACACTTCGTTGATTGTCTATATCTCAAATTTTTTGTCCTTTTGGTATGACATTAACGTACAATATTTTTAGCTTTCAGAAATCTTGAACATTTGCACAAGATATTAAATACTTAGTTTTTATTTATTATATTCTAGCATTAACATAATACTTTAGGTAGTACATAAGTAAAATTTTGTGTATTAAATTTGTAGCTTTTACTGTCCAAAGAATAGTTGATAAAGAAAAGCTAAGGAGCAGAAAACGTGTTAAAAAATTATTTTAATATATATTTCTGAATAAATTTCTCTTCCAAAATTTATGTTCTCAAGAAATCAATTTTCATTATAAGTATTGTGCTTTTTTAATAGTCATCTGCCTTATGTAACCGAGCTGGCAGCCGAATGGTTAGCGCTTTTGCCTTCGGTTCAACAGTTCGTAAGTTCGAATACCACCTTGAGTATGGTTGTTTGTAGTGGTTCGGAATCCACTATAAGCAGTAGGACCCGTCTAATTAGCTCTCATGATCAAAAAATGAACGTTGATCGACAAACCGAACCTACTGTAAAGTATTACTTCGATTTTTTTTCTAAACTGATGACATTATCAGCGTTAAGTGCTCAATGAGATTTGAGAATAGCATCTCCTTTAAAGATTTTCTCTACACTTAGTTCGTATTGAAAGTCCAATTCAATTGAATTCATCTATTTTTTAATGGCTGATGAAAACAAGGACACTTCGAAGTATTTATTGAACACTTGAGAAATAGATTGAAATCTATGAAAAACAGTAATTTTTGTAAGATTCTTTTATTTCTATCTAATAAAAACTTGCCTTCATTTTTTGCTGATCTCGTAATCGAATAGTTATCGCTGATCCTACATTTCGAACTAAGGATTTGATTCTCTCACGGCCTTTTCACTCCTCACACGAGATTTACTCAAATACTTATTTTTCAACGAACAACCACTTCATTGTATAAAATGTAATATTGCATATTCCCCAACACTAATTTTTTTAATTTACGAATGTCAGTTTTAAAAAATTACCGTTTATTTTTTAAAGGTCTATACCGTTAAATTTGGAAATTTTAGTTGGTCTAAATCCAAATTTTAATATTTTCCTTTGTACTTCTTATAGGTTTATTAATCAGTACATAACATTTTATCTTCTGACAATTTAGATATAATTTTAACATCTCTTACATTTTACTAGAGGTTTTATAACTAAGTAAAAGTGTACTGCACCTAAAATCTGGTGCAGTTTATCGGTAATAAGACATTGCGAAATTAAACTCCACAAATCAAATCTCACATGCGTGTATGTGTAGTTTGTGGAATTAAAAATTCAGCTTTATAGCCTAGTTCATAGTGCGTGTGGGGGGGGGGGGAAATCTAGTCTTTCAACTGTGTAAAATCTTAATTATATCTGAAGCTCATTTTTTCCACCCAACCGGGAGTCCAGTGGTTAGCCATCTGCCCTTCAACAGTTTTTTGGTTCGGTTCCCACCTTGAACAGCGATGCTTGTAATGGTTTAGAATCTAATTTAAATTGTAGGTCCCAGTCTGATATTCATGTGCAAAAAATGAGTTAGGTAAAAATTCAATTCATTTGTATCATGAAAGGGAAATTAGTTGTATTACGATTTTTAAGCAAGTTATTTGTTTTACATTAATATTTTATTTATAAAACTGAAATCTTTATGAATTATCTTAAATATGTTTTTGTTGTAAATGTAATGTTATTAAAGATTTAAACAGTAAAATTTTGTTGCAAACATTTAATTTCTAGATGGTTTTAACAATAGGTTCAGGGAAATAGCTTTGCTTTAATATTTATCAAAAATAGAAAATTCTACCTATAATCAATTACACTAGTTACATATATAAGCTTGTAAATGGTACACAAAATTTAATTGTTAATTTAATCGGCCTCTGCAATAATCAATATTTGCTATTGATAAATGATGCATTAAATTATCAATGTCACATCAATTTTTATTATTTTTTACGGATTTAAAAATAAGTCTCTCAACTTTTAATCAAACTATTCTGTGAGGATAAAATTTATAAAGTTTCTTTCTTGGTTGTTTCTTTCGAAAACCAGAAAATGTACAATAAACTCATAATTTAAGATCAAATTTAAGCTTTAAATGATTGAAAATACCTACTTTTTAATAACTAATAAACTTCATTATTTCAACACTCAAACTGCCAATTTTTAAAGGTTTTTCTCAGTAATTTAAGTCTTCAATATTACATGTCGGTGAGAGATATATAAAACAATATTGAACTGGGTAGTTGTAATAGGAAATGTCTTGTTTCTTAAGAACTACGATTATCTGTTTTTATTTTTAGTTAATGAAAATCTGAAGCCAGTATTACAGAAAGTAACTTCCAAGGAGGAGGCATCAAGCATATGGGCAGCCAATTTACTTAGTTTCAAGGCTGAATCTAAAATTCCTGCTTCAACTTTGGCCATACCATCATTTACATCCAAGCACTTGCATTCCTCAAAAACTTATACGCCAAAAGAGAAGATTATTACATTGAAACACAGACCAACAGAACACAAGTGGAATTTTAAGCAAGTAAAGACTAGTTATGAAATAAATCCTAGTGTATCTTATCCTCTTCTTCCAAATGATTCAAACCCTTTCGACTTAAGTGCTAATGTGGCTGGATTTCAAGTTAAGATAACATCTTCTCATAAGCGATTAAATAACAAAGATAATACTGAGAGTTTCAAGAAAGGTCATGAAATAGAAATTATTCCTGTTGAAACTTTAAATAGCAAATTAAAGGATAAAATTAGTAAAGAAAAAGCAAGTGATATCGACAGTTCAAATGTAATTTCAAATAAAGCTTCAGAATTCGTTGCGAATAATGTCTTGGAGACTAAAATCCAGTCTACAACAGATCCTGAAATTTTGGTTGAGGAAAAAGATTTAATACCAGATACTCAAAAGGACATGGCATCTACAGAAAATCCTCATCAAAAAAATTCGCTGGAAGAAAAATCTGGTCGTATTTTACAAATGTTTTCAAGGACTAACTCTAGCAATTGTACTACTCCTTCCGGTGAAGTCGGTCATTGCCGTCGCTTGAGTGAATGCCTTTTAAGTGATGCTTTGAGTAACTTCAGCCTTTTCTTACAGTATCTCTGCATGGTGAGGGGTGCTTTTGTAGGAATTTGTTGTCCATCTAATCCTGTAATTGAGATTTCGGATGGAGATGATGCTCCGGATAATTCTACTATAGAATTGATGCAACCAAAGGAAGGTATGTAATTTTGAAATGCAAATATTTTGTTAACTTAAACAATTTTAAAATCAAATATTTTGTTAACTTAAACAATTTTAAAATCAAATATTTTGTTAACTTAAACAATTTATATTTGAATGAAACCATAAAACAGACCCCATCAAGAAAATCATTGAAATTGTCATAATTAGTATCTTTTGAATCAAAGTGAAATGGTGAACAAGGACTAATATATTAATGAGTGTGTAATGCTTTCTTTAGATGTAGCTATACATATAATTTAATATAGTACTTCCCTCAGTGTTTACCGAGCTGGTAGTCAAATGGTTAGTACTCTTACCTGTGATTCAACAATTCGTGGATTCTATTTCTTGTTAAAACTTGGGTATTTGCAGTTGAATCTACTTTAGCCAAGACTGAAGCTAGTTAGTTTAATCTGCTATGGATCAAGCAAAAGGGTCATATCCTTGGGCTTGGCTTTAAGGGTGGTCACTGTCTCCGTGAGTGACTCCGAGCGTATATGTGTCGGCTATCACTATGGTAAAAGCAGAGGTTAGAAATGTCCACACAGCCCGCAGCTGCCATCCCTTGTAGGGCTCCGTGATGAGCAGTAGCGTCGAGCCTGAACCTTTAAAAAATATCCTGTGGATTCTAATTACTTTGTAATTGAAACCAATTGATGTAATCATTGCATGATAATAATTCCACTTTTCATGGAGTATCACCTTTTGTAGAACAAAAACTTCTCAAATCTACTATTGATATCATAAAAAAAATGTTCAAAAATTATGATCGAGAGATACTGTTGAAGTAGACTCAAAGAAAGCCTTGTTAATCAGAAATTTTAAATTGATTTCATTCCCAGTAAAAACATCATTTCATAAATCTTTGAGTCTCGTAGTGTTCTTTCTAAGCCCAATTTAATGTATGTTACAGAAGCAGAATATTTGAAAGAACGTGATCAAGAAAGTTTGTGTGGCACATCGTATATACATAATACGAGCCGTTATATTTATACTCACCCAACATGTTTTAATTTTTCAAATACGGGCATTACCAAATTCTATAAAAGCTGCAAACTTCATCCATACATTCCTATTTCTCTTAGATATGTCAAATGTCAGAGATGTGGTCATTCTCATCAGGAATGTAGGAATAGTGATCTTGTATGTGGAAAATGTGCACAATCTAATCATGAAATTAATGTTCGTACTTCAGAAATTTTCAAGCGTTGATCTGTTCTGGTGCACAGGCTGCATTTTCCAACTCTTCTCCTATATATTTATCTTGAAGGATGTAATTGTAATCAAGTTGAAACAAAATATTACAAAATAGTAAAAAAAACACCAAAAATTGGCGTTTCTTATTTTACATTAGAAACAGATGCAAAAATAAGCAATCCAGCAAAGAAGAGTAGTTTACCAATATCTGCTTCACTTTCAACTTTATCATCTAAATCCATTTTACCCTCAATTTCGAATAACCCCAAAAAATCTTCAATTATCAAAGTCTTAACACTGGTGTAAAAATAAAATAAAAAAAAAAATCCTGAAGTCTTGCGAAAAAGTACTAAAAGAACAACTGATATCCTCTTCTGAAACAGACGTGGAAGTGTTTCTTTCCCTACATCTCGAACCGTTTCAAAATGTTGAAAAGCAAGCACAAATAAAACTTGCTCTGAATGACCTTAATTTTTTTGAAATTGTCATAGTTCTTGGAGAACAATGGAGTTTTTATAACATTTATCTGTCTCTTTTTGGTTTTGCCATGTTAGTAGGAGAATGGTAGTGCTTTTACCTTTGGTTCAACAGTTCATGGGTTCAAATCTCACTTTAGGCAGGGATATTTTTAGTGGTTTGTAATCCACTTTAAGAACTATAGATCGCGTTCTAATTAACCGTCGTGTGCAAAAAAAGACCGTTGATTGCTTTGCTTTGTTTGTCAATCTTCCTGGCTTTCATGCATTTTAGTGTCTTTATTTTTCTAAGTTTTATCTGAACATTCTCAATTTGTTCTTATCCAGTGATTTACTCAAGCATTTTGTTTTCGGCGTAGCTTATCCTATCTAAGAATTTTTGTGTCATTAAAATCAAAAATGTCTAGCCTACCGGTAAGTAATTCTTGCATAAATCATTTCGGTAATGTGTGTAATCGTTCGGAATCCATTTTAAACTAATTCACAATTTAATTAATCTTAGTGTGGAATAAGTGATTGTGGATTGAATAATAACTGAAGTGTTATGATTTCCTTACAAAAAAAATTATGAAATGAAAATTGTTGAAAGTATTTCTTGCATAATTGCAAATAATATATTTCTATTTAGAAAATTTGATGTTTGGTTTTTATTTTAGGATGTGGTCGAAACTCAAAAACACGCATAGTTGGTGGCTCAATGACTGTGCCTCATGAGTGGACTTGGATGGTAAGTTTTATCTACTAAAAATACTTCTATTTTTCATGAATCTGGAACAGCAATAGTGATTAATTTAGAACTTATCTGAAAGAAAGTGCATGCAGGTTCTCACTTCAGGCAAAAAAATTTTCTGTGAATCGTTTTGGAGTGAGAAATACACACATAGTATAAGCATTAAAAACTTAAACTAAGATTTCAACACATAGATATTATCTTTGCAGGTGGCATTAATGAGGAAAAATAGGTTTTTTTGTGGTGGAGTTATAATCAATAATTGGTATGTCCTCACTGCTGCTCACTGTGTTTTAGGGTAAGCTATACAATTCTTAATATTTTGAAAGATTTTTGGAACTCTATTGCTATTTTTTTAAGTTTATTTAAGAGCAAAATAACAAAACTTTAAATATTTTTGGAAGATTTTATCTGGCTGAAATTTGATTTTTCATATAAAATTTTAAAACCTGAAAATTGTATAATTGTTTGACATTAATTTTCTATAATGTGTTGTATACATAGTCTATAATATAAAATTAACAGTGTGCAGGAAATTATAAATGAGAAAGCATACAGTATTTTTATTAAGAAAGCGTTAATTTTTACTGTACCAATACTAAGGAGAAAACTGAAGAATAAAGGCGAAAGCTTGTTTTAATGTACTAAGCAAAGAAGGAAATAATATAGAAACATAGCACACTCTCTACTTATAAGTAATTGAACACCGGGGGATAGGAAAATTTAAAATATAAACAAAGATTTTAAGAGAAAATACTTCTATAATTTATTAAAGCTTCAAGAATCATTTAATACATGAACTGTAAATACTCTAAAAAAAACGGTTGAAAATCATTAACTGTATAAGTATTGTTATCGACTATAAGTAACCATTTAATGTAAATTTTGTGAATATGAATAGTTTTAACAAAGTTTGCTGATTCACATCAACTGCTAGAGTCTTTCCTGGTAGCGATTGCAATTAGACAGCCGAAAAATACACTTCATAACTTATACAATTGCCATTGGTATTTCATCTTACTAGACTTGGAAAAAATACCTTTACTTTCTGTTTTTTGACGGTGAGAACCGTCCTTAAATCATCGATCTAATAGTCGATAAATTAAAAAAATGAACAGAACAAGAGATTGGTAGCACTGATGTGCCCATGAAAACGAAAATGTTGGTAATCATAGATACCAATGCAGTTTTCTAAATGTTGTGATATCTAATTCAAGATGAATGCGTAGAATAACACTGTTAAAAGATATGGTTAAGAGATTAGAAGCCGTACAACCCAGATGGAATTTCGAGGATTGGATGCTGGTTTCTGCCATAAACAGCCCTGGATCTGTTGAACAGACAATTGAAAGACTAGCAGAAATGGAAGGATTTAGACGCATTGATTTTAAACCCACTTCAGTTTGTGGTTAGAATCTCAGCCAACATTTTCTGTTGGGAGGGATGGTCTCTAGCTAATAGTACTGAGTCCAGCATATGCGATGTGGGAATGAAACAGTTGGTTTATCTTAATACTATAGGATTTATCAATTTTTAAGAAGTGTAGCTATTACCAAAGGAATAGCGAACTAGAGAGGGAATATCCTAGGCGATCACCTTTAATTGGGTGGACTGTTTAGCATAAAGTTAATAGGGGTGGCTCTACTATAGCTCTTTCTAGAGAATTTTATATAATGTTCAGGCACTTGTTTTCTATTAGGGTCTTCAATGGCAAATAATGATACACTATCAAATGCTTTTTCGAAATCAATAAAAGCAAAGACAGTAATCCTAAAATTGTGCCTATTATTTAGAAAGGATTCCTTCAATCTAGCAAAAGCCATTTCAATCCCATCTGTTGGCAGGAAGAGAAACTGACCTGAATCAAGATGGATGAAACTAGCTTCCATCGCGCCAAAACTTTGCATTAGACGAACTAATGAGATTCGTCTGAGTTTCGAAAGTTACTTTGTTTTTGATATAAAAATAGTCTTTGATCGCAAAGAACAATCCGGAATCCATTTAAGGAAATGCCCCAATGGAAACACTTCACATCTAAACCTAAGTGAATGTTGTTCAATATTTTTGGGGTAATGCCGTCGGGGCCCGGGGCCATAGACAAATTTCCAAGCTGTTATAATAGCTTTAATTTCCTCGGGTTGAAACACCATTTCGAGATACAAATTAAAAAGATTACGAGGTCCAGTATCAGAAATGTCGGGAGTTGATGGTATTTCTAATGGTTGGTGCGCGTTGAGAAGTGTGACTAGTAATCACTTATTTTGACGAGGGATCCAATAAACAAGAAGTATCGTTAAATATCTTCGATTGTTCATAAATATATATAGCAAACGAATATTTGCATAATTTCTTTTCTGCTTCCCGCCACTAATTTTAATTTGAAATTTTGGTGTCATGGTTTAAACGTGTATTTTAATCTAGTTGAATTGTAACCATTAAAGTATGGGACTTCTGTTAAGCGAGTACCGGATCATTATGATGGTCATTAAGTCCTCATCTAGGATGACTTCGGGACTACTCAGTTGAAATTTTGGTTGTGAGCCCATATTAGTTTATCTTCTAAATAGTATAGTTTCGATAATTAAGATTCCATCTAGAGATAATGAACTGGAGATTATAGTGGAAAGCTTTGAGAATCTGGGCTAGGCGGTATCAGTCTCTCCCAACCAGGGTCACCTAAATTATTGAATTCACTTTTTTCAATTCTCCGTAATCTAATTTAGAGTTAGATGATGAATCGGGTTCATCGAGTGAAATACTTAATGTTCTGACCAAGTCTTGCACCATTGTTTTGCAGATACACTGGCGTCTTTTGCCTTTAATAGCCTCTTGGGTCTTATTGGGCATCAAAGCAAAGAGATATTGATTGATGGGTGGAATTTTTTTTTTTTTTTGAAGAAGCAAATAGTGTGTACTTGTCTTCATGCCAAGCCCTAGAAGATTTCTTAATCATTCCATTTAGAATTTATAGGTTGTTGAATAGACAATAGTTCAAGCAGTCAGGTAGGTGATGCAGATGTGCTCGCAAAGTTTGCCATTACTGCCCTAGAGGATTTTTGACGATACAGCTATAAGTCCCATGGGCAACAGATAATTGATCGCGATTTATATCAAAACTTGCGTCTGCCTCAGCAATCTCAGGCAGACCTATATTTCCATTTGTGTCAGACATAGCAAGTTGAAAAAGACACATCAATGGGTGCTAACCCACAGTACGGGTCGTAAGCATAGATTGCTCTTAGTCTCAGCATAACAAAGTTTTACTGAGTTGCCTCCTTTTCGAGGGTCCTGTTGGTAACTTGTTTATAACCTAAATTCTCGAAGGAGTAAAACCAGCTTGATTAATCGCCCCGATCAATAGTCGGAGACAGCAATGCAGATAATGTAAACATTGGTACCCAAGACCAAAAACCTTGGCGAGAAGAAAAGCAAGCCTCTTCCCTCGTTTTCAACCTTTGAGTCATGGCTCTTACCCGATATTGAATTTTTACATTCACTTTGACACTCGGAGTATTGGTCAGAAATCGCAAATCTCATAATTATCAAGGGCCTTAAATCAATCGATCAATCAAGAATCAATATTAATGCAAACGTATATGCTACGTTGAACTTCATTGTTTCAAAGGTACACCGAGCTACCAGTTGAATGGTTCTGTCTTCGGTTCAACATTTAGTGTATTCAAATCACACTTTTCGTGTAGATGTTTTCTAGTGGTCAACATACACTTTATACAGCAAATCCTGGTCTACTAAACTCTTGTATGCAAAAATATCTTTGTGCCACAAGTAAACAAAGTTGTAATTCGGTCTAACGAATGCCAAAATCAGCTGACTTCCTAATCTAAGAATCTTCGTAAGCCTTTCTAAAGGAATTATTGTTCGATGACCCTCTGTCGCCGACCCTTTCACTGAGTTAACCAATTCGATCTGTTGGATTTTGTGATCGGAGGATTGTGCATGGTTGCAAAAGAAACTGGTAAACTGAGCTTCCTAACCAACATAGACTAGTCTAGGATGTTTGTTGGAACATTCTAATGAATGTGGATGATAAGAAGGGTGTGGTACTTTCAAATTGTTCGGGACAGCATCGTCTATCGCGCTCAATTTTTATAGGTCTTCTGAGTCTGGACACATCTTGGTAGCCATTGCTTATTTTCTATTTATTAATATAGTATAACAATTCGGGTGTTTCTCTAGACTTCGCATTTCTAAATATCATAAAAAATGTCAAATATGCAACTAGTTACGTTTTGGGTAACTGAAGATGGTCTTTTTCGGTCTGACTTCATCGAAGTGTTCTGTTCAGGAGTGAGTTTCCCTACAAACTATGAAATCTTATGAAATGATTTGAGTGACATGAAGTAGAACCGCAGATAACATCAATATGCCATATTTGTTAGTTCATATGTTATTGGTATTATATATGCCTAAAACTAACCAGCAATTAATGAAATGAGTTGTATATTTACACATTTCCTAGGTATTTTATTGAATGTCAAATAAGAAACAAGCAAAGTATAAAATCTCCGATTCGCACACATTTCAAATATCACGTGGGACGCAAACTTTACTGATCTCAAGCTCAGAATTTTAGCTATACTTTGCGGTTCTTATGGGAGTGTCAATTTATTTAAATTTGTGCAACTAAAATTGGTTTTTTGTGCTGCATAAAAATAAAGGAACAAGCGGTAGTACTAGAGAAGGGATTGTGGTTTATAGACATGAAAAAATTATTCAATGAACTGTGTAAAATTAGAGTTAATGCTGAAAAAGTTTTCTTAAGTGAAACTACTAACCAGAAGTTAATGATGTACAAACAGCCAGACTAACAATGGTCCCTGGGTTCTTTCATTGGTTGCTAAATTGATATGATGTGATGATTATTGAACATAAAAGTGAACTTATTTTTTATCATGTTAAAGGCGTCAGTACAATACAGTATTGCGTAACGTCAGGCTGAATTATTTCACATACTTAATGAAACTCATTTGTTGTTCACAGGGAGGACTTGATAAAATTTTGAGAATTTTCTACCAAGTAAAGATATTACGCGTCATAATATTGAACTGTACATCTACCTTTATGAACCTTGACAGAAAAAAGTTATTAAAAAAGGAATTGTAAGACCTATGTTCTTTTAAATTTAACTTGTCAAATCTTACGGACTTTATTGTAAGACAGAATACAAATATATTATGGTGTGCCAAAACGATCTCGCGAGATTCTCAAGCTTCTTATGCCAAATAGCTGAAGAAATGGTCTACAACTTTGTTTGGAGAGCTATCAGTATTAGTATAGAATGATAGGAAATTTTCCAATATTTTGGTGACCAGCTTGAAGGCTTGCTTTGAAAACCGCCCATTGGGACGTCTATGAAATTTTAAAGAAAGTATAAGCTGATCACTTTTCTCTAAGATCTTAGAATTTAAGGTATCCCAGCTCACGAAATTCCTCTCCAATCAGTTACAATTGCTCAGTTCAGTGCAGCGACTAAGAATTCGTCAATAACTATGAGATATCACTAATGGACTACTTAAGTCTGGATAAATATTTAAATATCCATAGAACAAATATTTAATATTCGTATGTAACCTTCACTATGCATACAAAATTTACTAAAATTGCGATTTTAATTTAGGAACTTTTCCAGACTCATTAGTAAAATGTAGTACATTTGCTAATGCTTAATCATAAGTAGTTAACTGTTTTCATTAAATTTTTAGATGTTTCAATTTTTGTTTGAATTGTATTAAAGTATAGAAATGGTGAGTATTTTAAGGTTCATCTGAGAATTTACAAAATTCTAGTTCGGAATTATGAATTGGTATTCCAGTGTATCAATGTAGTCATAATTTGACAACCTTGGTTTAAAATAAATTTCTTTCAAAGAAGAACTTGTATTCTACTTACGAATAAAACGGTTCTGAATTTTTGCAGGTCTTAAAAATAGAATTATTGATATGAATAAGTCCCTAAATAACAATTACCATGTACTTTTTAAGAAGTTATTTATGAGTTCCTTAAATACTGTTTTTAGAATACAAAATATTTCAAATTTTCTTTTTAGTATTAAAGTGAAAGATTTAACTGTCAGATTAGGAGAATACAATTTCCAGGAAAATAATAGGCATCAACGAGACTTTTCTGTAGCTGAAATAAAAAGGCACGCTCAATTTGTTACAATGACATTCCAGCATGATATTGCCTTGCTAAGGTTAAAGGAAAAAATGGAATATACCAATTTCATTAGTAGTATTTGCCTTCCAGATATTGCCACTGATTATACTGATGCAAATGCTACTGTTGTTGGATGGGGAACTGTTTCTTTCGGTAAGTTATCCAAATTACAATACTTAGTATTATTAGTGTCAATGAAAAGTTCCAACATATAAAATACTATCTCTCTCTCTCTCTCTATATATATATATATATATATATTAGTTATTGGCTCCAAATGAACGTTGCTTCATATCTTCAATAAGTCTTGGCACCGCATGTCAACGTCAACACTTGGATCTTGCGCCATAAAAGAAAAGCAATCTTCAATAAGTCGTCGACATGTCAGATGCCGAGCTCGCAGCCGAATGGTTAACGCTCTTGCCTTCCGTTCAACAGTTCGTGGGTTCAAATTCCACTTTGGGCATGGATGTTTGTAGCGATTCGGAATCCACTTTAAACCGTAGGTTCCAGTCTAATTATTCCTCGTGTGCAAAAAGTGACCGTTGAGCAACAAACCAAGTCGACATGTCAGATGCAATGTCAGGGTACTTGCTGACTAATATTTATATATTCACACAAAAGAAATTAACATCAGAGGAAAGAGCATTTATTTACAAAAGTAATTGCTCGAAACTTGAATTAAGAAATCAATTATTACGGTATTTTTCGAACTGACAAATTAGAACTCGTACTTCATGGATTCGCTCAAAAATAATAGATTTTGTTCACAGCAATCTAAAACGTAAAAATTTAGTTTTTAAACTTGTAGAGAAACTGTCAAATTTCATTAGGGAATTTCAGAAAGGGCAATTTTTATAAAAAGTTGCCAAACAAAAAAAACAAGCAAAAAATTTATTTAAATAAGTTTTTAAGTTGGGCAATATTTTGAAAATTGACATTTTGATTATCTTGCAAATTTTTAAAAATGCAATGTATAGATTAGTTATCACGATTTGAAATGCATACAATTGCTTTCAAGGATGCGCTTTTTTCCTAAATGTTGTGATTATTCCGCTCTTTAATGAGGTTAAGATAGCTTAAATCCATTAAAGTTAAAATCATTAACCATTGCGATTTCAGCAATGATTTAATACGTACATTTTTCGTAGGAGGTGCAGTTAGTCCTGTCTTAAGACAAGTAACAATTCCAGTTTGGTCCAATGAAGAATGTGACAAAACGTATGTGCTAGAAAAAATAACAGATTCCTTTATGTGTGCGGGTTCACCAGAAAATGGAGAAGATGCTTGTCAGGTATTTAGCTTTTAAACAAAACAATTTCTAATTTAGTTCAAGATAAAATTATCAAGAATTCAAAGTATTATTCGGTTTATTCCATTCATCAAAACTTAATCTACAATCCCTGTGAGAGTTTAACTCAAAGCGCTATTACAAGTGAATTGGGACTTAATTTTTAAACAAATCCTAAAGTCTCACTTGACTTTGAAGAAAAACCCTTAAAATGTTTAAAAAATTTATTTAATGTTTAATAGAAATCTTTTTTTAACTATAATATTTTCAACAAAGTAATCTGTATCAAATATGTCAATAAGAAGACGGCCTGCTGCAAAATTTAAGCAGGGACAACTAAGTTCAGTTTGAATAAAAACCTGAAACATAAGAAACTTGGCTAATTTACGAAATAAAAAGAACTGGTGGGTGATTTTTAAGTTAGTGTTTTGCAAAAATTATAAAGTACAGCATCAGAAAATGTATACACCTATGTTTAAGAATTTCTCATAAAGATCTTAATCCTATCTTTTATTTGATTAAAGTTCCATGAGTAGTTTCATTTATTCATACTTTAAACTATAAACTTGACTGTATCAAAAATGATTAAAAAACTGCCTTGTTTGATTCATCTGAATATGATGAAATTGCAAGTTTAATCAATGCAATAATTATGCTTGTCACCGAATTATAAAGAGTAATACTAGATATGAATTCTCCCGCTCTTTTGAAGTATTCTAATAGTAACCATACCAAAAAGATCTCTAAGTAATCGAAAAGAATTTTCAGTAAATTGGCGAGGTAAAATTTCAGCAGCATAGTTTGGGACAGTAAAAGTATGAACAACGATAACTTTAAAGAAATGTTTGTTGTAAAAATAACCAAAGTACTAATTTTTTATTTTCATGCGACAAAACATCACGGAGGCTTACGTAATTTTTCATTTAAAAAATGCTTTATATTTGTAAATATAGAAAGAAACATTTCTACTATCATTTTTATTAAGTACAATCATTACATGACACCTACTTGGACTCTTAAGTTTTTATCCATGCAAACTTAATTTCAAATGCATAAATTTTCTGAACAAAGTAAACATTTAAGGAAATTTGTTTTGAAATGTTTACTAATTTTTTTAGATTTCCTTACACATATATCCTGAAATTAGAATATTTACTATACCTAGTTTCATTTGTAATAGAAAATTCACACCATTGATTAACTCGAATAGTATTTAGGTTTGTCTCAGTTGACAAGGTGTATGACAAGGTGATTTTGAGCTATTGCACTATACGTTGAGATTCCCGAAACGTTTGCGGTCTCCCTTAATGAATTGTGTGGAACAGAGTTATTTTCCTTGATGTTAATTACGGAGGAAATAGATCAGTAACAGTGTCAATAAATGTGAATGATTAAGAAATATCAATAACAATCTATGAATATTAGCAACGATGAAGAGCATCTAACATGAAAATTTGTTGATGATGAGATGTGAATTCAAAAGCTTTCAGAAGAAACTTTATATAAGCAATACTTATTTGCTCATAACATTAAGACTATTTAAGCAACTGAGCAGTACTTGTTTTTATGGAAACTTTATAAGGGGGAACAGTGTACTTCATAACTTCTATATATTACTTAAGTTATCTAAATACCGTAATTTCCAAAAACTTTTGACTTCTCAATTATCTTTAATAGCAAGTTTTTCAAAGTGCTCTTTTAAAATGGTATCTCGCAAGGTACTCATACCATAAGTTTTCCTTTACCCAAGTACACACAAGAAAAATTTTAATCATCGATACCTTTCATGTAAGCCGCCTTGTTAAGCTTTAATTTACCTGCATTTGCAAAAGAAAACCGTAAAACTAAACATTTTCCCAGACATCGTTAAACTTCTTTTAAACTATATTAACATTCTTATATTTACTGTAAAATAATAAATCACACGCCTTCTGACAAAAATATTTTGCTCTTTTAGGGTGACTCTGGAGGACCACTTATGGCCTTGAATGAAAATGGCCGATGGGAGGTGATTGGTATCGTTTCCTGGGGACGGCGATGTGGGGATCCAACATATCCTGGTGTCTACACAAGAGTTACGACATACAAAAATTGGATAACTGAAAATATGTAATGAAAACAGAATTATTGGACATTTAATCGTAAACTATTTGTCTAGTATTCTCGAGATTTTTTTAAATTTATACTTTTAATTTTCTATAGAAACTGATTGACGTCGCTAGATGTATTTTAAATATTGTAGGAATATTTTATATATTGTATTTTTATATGTTTATAAGAAAAATAAAAGTCAGTTATATGTATGAAAAAGAAATTAAGATTAATTTCAGACACTGGGAAAAACACAGAAATTAAAATTAATCTGCACGTATAATTGATATCTTCATGAATTCGAAGGTATTTACATAATAGCTCCAAATAAACAGTTGCTCATATTTTCACATAACTTATAATCGAGCATTTAGTAAATCTACTTCATTATTAAGTAAACAATTGGTAAGGAGTAGATATTGATAATGTTTCTGAATATTTAAATCGCGGTTCACAATTCCCCACGGAACCTCGAACAAAAAAGATTGTATAATATTCAGCTTATTCGCGGAAAAGAAATCGTACTTCTGCAATTAGATCTTCCTCTAAGTTCAAAGACTTTACATAGACTTATTTTGCTTTACAAAACTAGCACACTTTCAGTATTGGCAACATGTTTCTAGAATCTTCATCACTGAAATACGATCCCGAAATACTAATGGAAATATTCCACATTAAACTTGAGTAGCGAAAAAGAATCTAAGACTTTCTATTAAAATAACTGATAGTTTACTTAGTAAAGTGTTTAGTGTCTCTTGTCCATTTGAGGTCAAATTACTCAAAGTGCCAAAATCACGGCCTTGGCAATGTGTACAATTTTATCATATGGATTTCCCTGAGAGGGAAATCCATCAATAGCCTGTAAACTTAGGACTTTTTGAAAACAATGGAACAGACGAGTTAATGTTTTATTTACAAATTAGAAAAATGTTTCTATTATCAAGCAAGATTTATTGGTTTGATTATATACAAGAGCATAACTATATTAGAGGATAGTTTTCATACAAAAATGGGTAAAAAAATTTTTTCAAAAAATCAGACTTGGTGATCTCTGTATATATCGATGAAAATTAATAAATTAGGATTGTGATGGGGGAGCAATACCTGCTAAGCAGTCCTAAAGACTGCTTAAGAGCAGTCTAAAGACTAATTTATTACTCCCTAATTATTGACAACAGATTTTGGTGATCGGCAGAAATTCCAAACTCTAATCAGAATGAGGAAAACTATAAACATTTCAGAAAAATTTAAGATAATGAACTCAGAAATTGAGAAACGTCAATCTTTCTTGAAAAACGTAAAATGAAATAAATAGGATTTTTTACATCATTAAATAAAAATATTAAATGTTGCAAAATATTTAACAATATATAAATTTTGATATGTCAAGAATAGCCAAACGTAGTTGTAAGGGATTTTTATAGCCACAGCGTATAATATAGCCTTCTTTCTCTCTCTCTCCCTGAGAGGACTTGATAAATAGTCGTTTCACCGGTTGCAAGAGAAGAATCTTGGAAAACTTCCATTTGAACGATGTGCACTGAGAAACACAGCACCCAACACCCTTTGTTCAACAGTGGCTGAGATCAAATCGGGCATTTTCTGCTCCAAAGTGTGTGTTCTTATTATTACTACGCCACGATGAGCTTCCCTATGTATTAATGATGACCACCGCGAAATTGCCTTTCGGTAACTTTTCATCGATAGTGGGCTGTATTCACGAATCACAGGGGAGGAAACCTGGAAAACTCCTAAGCACTACGATAGATGTGCATGTAGAAGGAAGAAATGCAACATCTTTCTCCCATTCGATAGTGGCTATTATCGCTCTCGGAACCTTACGCTCTGAAGAGTGGTGCTCACCCACTAAGCCACGGTGAGCCCTTCTACGTGTGGTTCCTAAAGCGGTCTAGGTGGACTCCCAGAGGTTCATAGACCACATAGGGGTCCACCTAGATGTCAAAAGAAAACAGGGGTTCACAAGTTGTAAGTGGGGGTCCACCAAAAATTTTCTGGTTTCCATAATAAAGAACAAAAGTTTTGGCTTGGATTTAACTATCGACGTAGGCAGGTAGCATCATTCACAAGGTAGACACTCAAAAATATTCGAGATTCAGTTCAAACACAGAATTGAATAGAACAATAGATAATAGTACAAGTGTACACCACATGTCAAGACTTGCAAAGTGCAGCCCGTGTGTTATCTCATTAAAAGTATGACTATCTTTTATTGTTGATTTACATTTCAGAGTTCATTGTTGATTGTTTGTAATAATGTTTATAATTTTGTATAACCACAAGTATTACTTTAATAAATAAGACACAAGAAAATGTGCCACTTTTTTTTCTTAACACTCACAATTTAGGATAATATTTTTTAGGAGTTTTGGGAATACAGTAGAAATGCAGCAGCAGAAGGTCTAATGAAAATAGTATAACTTTAAAAGTGGTCCACGAGAAAAAAAAAGTTTGGGAACCCATGCATGATCTAGGGGAAAAGGTTGTCTTCATAAAACTACTTTTCTTTCAAATATATTAACATTACATTAAAAAATCCATGCAAGCTTGAAATTCCTCTTGACTTTTAACTTGAGATTTTGCATTTGGTATATTTGCTTCACTTATCATGCATTTCAGTAGTTGTACAGATCTTTTATATAGCAACTTTATATTAATTCAATTTTGGGAAAAGAAAATATTTTTAATAGTGGATATTGGTAACTTTTATCTTTATTTTAGTATACTTATACATAAATATTTCGTTAAGTTATTTTAGAAATCCTGACTTTAGTTTTCATATTTTAACGATTATATATATATATATATGAACTATAAATGTACTATATATCTATATGTATATATAGTACATTTATAGTTCATAAAAAATTGTGCATTAATAAGAGAAATTTGAATTTTTTTATAAAATAATTTATTATTTTTATAAGTGTGAACATTTTGCATAAATTTCAGTTTTTATGATTTAATCACGAAGTTAATGAAAATACGAATGAAGTAACATTTTTAACAATAAAATTTTTGATTAAAAAAGAAGTTATTCTAAACAAAGAATTTAAGTTCAGCATTTGATATTTATTATAACCTTTTTATTTTAAAGAGTTGAAAAATGTAAATTTTACAGCATATATTTCTATTTTTTAATATGAGAAAAAATGACTCCTGCTATTTTCCAAAAATGAAATTTATTGCATATAAATAAAATGGCTGGAATACTTTACAATGACAAATATTATGACATATTACATGATTAATCTATGAAAAATGATAATTATTACATGATTAATGTATGAAAAATGACAATTATTACAAGATTAATGTATGAAAAATGACAATTATTACATGATTAATGTATGAAAAATGACAATTATTACATGATTAATGTATGAAAAATGACAACTATTACATGATTAACTTATGAAGAATGACAATTATTGCATGAAAAATTAATAACAGAGCAAGGAATAAATTTTCACTTTTCAAACTTATCAAAAAATATATATATATATATATATATTTTTATTCCATTTACATGCATGTTATTTAATATATATATTATTAAAGAGAGAAATTTTCTTGAAATTATACCTAAATTTTAAATCTGTTTGAAGTAATACTGTGAATAAATTGGACAGTAATAAGAATACTAAGTGATTTTTAATCTCTTAAAAACAAACAAATTTCTCTTAACTATTTGGTTAAAATTACAAAAAAAGTAAATAATATTTAAGCCATTTTTCATGAATACACAGTAATAGTTTAGGTTATGTTATGAACTAATTAAATTTGAATAAAAAGTAAAATAAATGAAAATAATAGCACTCATTGCTTATGTAAAAATTTAAAATTAACTTATTTTTGGAAAAAAAAAAAAAAAAAAAAAACCTTACTTTTTGCTAATTGCTTAAATATGAATACTATTTAGCATGCAATATAGTTGGATTGATTTCAATTCAGTAAAAATGACACATAAGTAGTAGTGAAATTTTGGAAGTATTAGTAACTTTTGCAGTGAAATTCAAGAATTGGCACACAGTCTTACACACCGGGTTGCCAAGTTAATAAAAAACTGATCTAGTTTCAAAGAATATATATAAAAAAAAATCACAAATAAAGCTGTTATCAGGGCCAATTCCAGAACACACTAAACTGGATACCATTCAAAAGTGAAATATTAAAAACATGCAACATTGATGAATTACAAGAACATGATGAAGTATAAAACAATGATTCAGATGCAAGATGGTATATTTAACACAAAAACATATACAAAATCATTGAAATTATACTCAACATTAAAATAAAAGTCCATTTGAGAAAATAAACATTGCATGATAAAATAACATTGAGGACAATTGATTTTCAAATGTAAAGACATATACAATACTCAGTTTACTTAACTAAAGTGCCAAATAGTTTCTCTGTTAAAATTTACAAACAATGCAAAGTTTCAGGTTTTCAAAGAAAATTATGAAAAGGTAAGATTTTATATTATAAATATAGATTCAGATTAGCAAAAAATATTAAATTTTAAATTAACATTTGTTCATTTAAATATCAGTGCCTTTACAATATAACAATTTTTTTAATAAAATCATTTACATACATTTAAAATAATTTTTTACTTAAGCTCAAATTATTTATATAATAAATAAATACTATTATATAATTGCAATTTTTAGAAAAATTTGATAAAATATTAAAGTTTTTTCAATTCTTAATCGCTTACTTAATGAAAATAAAATATACATCTCAACTCACAATACAGGTAATAAATGATACAGTAAAGATAATGAAAATAAAATATTTGTCTCAATAAAATTATATATAAGTTTTGTTGATTAATTTTATGTTTTTGCAACATTTAATTACACTGTGTCCAATTCTTATTTAATTTTTACTATCCCTATAGAATAAAAGTTTACTTAAATACTGTTAAATGAGTTAAAATGTTTAATGTATTCTGAAAATTTTCTCTTGTTTTACTTTTAAATTTTCTTTTTTTAAATTGAAAAACAATCCCAAAAAAGGGGTAAAATAAAAATATATTTTTGGTTTTTAAAATATTTCTGTTATTTATTCAACAGTTTAGTAGACATTTATTCCCGCCTAAGATTACTGTGATAAAATTAGAGTACAACTGACACAATCACTAATATTTGAAAATATCCATCGAGGAAAACTTGATGTTTAATATCATAAATTTATCTGTCAGAAATTTACTATTATTTCAAAAAATTGTTATTATTAATCAGTTTCACTTACTTACATTTATTATCCACATTTCAGAATTGACTACAGAAATTTAGTATGACTAAATATTTGTCATAAATGTTATATTTAATTTGAAAATATTCATTACAATAAAAATTTATAATTCTTAGATTTAAAATATTTCTTTTGTTTAAAAATACAATCATACATACTATTTTATTTCTTAAAATTGCTACAGGACAATAACAAAGAATATACAACAAAGATTATTATAAAAGGAGGTTAAAAAATTACAGAGTAAACTTCCTTTTTAACTCTAAAAAATTTATTTCTTAAAGTGAAATAAATTACAAAAATTTAAAAATAAACTTTTATTATTAATCTTTTATTATGAATCTAATTTTTTATTTGCAATAAAAAATTGAAATAAAAGAAACCTTATAAAAAACTTACAAAAAATTTAAAGGTTATTCAAAACAAAATTACAGGAGTTTGAAGAAGCATTTTCCTTTTTAATCCAATTTTTAAGGATGCAACATATCTTGATCATAAACATAATTTTGAAATAGAATATGTAAAAGAGGACATAATTTCCATTTTTTTACAAAAATGTAGTCTTACATAACTTACTAAACACTTAAAATAGTAGAAATTGTTATATACATCAATTTAACATCTAGAAGTATATATATTTCCTTATTGAACATAGTAAATCCACAAAACATAAATTTAGCAAATTTAGCAGTCTGCCAATAAGTATAAAAAATATATTGGGATGGTGTGTCAATATGGAAGAAGAGAACAAAAGAAAATAAGAGAAAACTTAGTCACACACACAACAACACATGCCAGCTATAAGACACACAAATATTATGGTATTTAAGTGTCTCCCATGCCTTCACAATATGAAATATATAATATAAAGCTGAGATTATTCATTAAAAATTCCTTAATGTTTCTATTTGCACTGCCAAAAACTCTTAACTATAGTAGAATGGCAACTTCAATTCTTTAATGTGAATGTAAAATATACCACAATGAAAAGTATGAATACAAGTCAACACTTGACATTTTTGCATAATAACAATAGTTTTTTTTCTGGAAAATACAGTTAACAAAACTAATTACTTAATAACAGACTATATTTAAACTGTTTTTTTTTTCTTTCTTATTTTCTTCTTTTTTTTTTTTTTTTCATGTTTATAAAAGTTGTTGCTTTTTATTAGTAGAAAATTAATAAATTTAATCTTCTATATGTCTATCATAATTTTAAATTACTCTCAAAAGCAAATTTTTGTACTTATTACGTGAAAGTCAAACAATTAACTGAAACTAGAACTTTTGGTTTCGTTATCTGACAGGGGTAAAGACATAGTGACAAGAAAGAATATTCATATTACAGAGAAAAAAATTTCATTTTTTTATTTCCAGATATAACAAAAGTCCAACTTCCATTTGATGTAAAATAAATATCTTTAAAAATGAGAAAATATGTTTAAATTAATGTTTGTATGTAATGTTTAATAAATGTATTTTCTAAAAGGAATATGTGGTTTTGTGTTATTCAATTATCCTATCATTAAAACATAACATGTTTGAACCACGACTTTCAACATTAATTGCGATATAAAATTATTTTAAAATATTTAAATCAAATCTATCTTAAGATAAGAAATTTGATCTAATTTGTGATCTTAAGATTTAATTTGCTTCAATATTATTTGAAATATTGAAGCAAATTAGAATTTTTTATTCAACGAGATTGCTTTAAATAATTATATAAAAATTTTAATTTTTGTTATTTTAGTTAAAGTCCTTAGAAACCAAAATAGAAATTTCTATTTTATACTTGTCACACTCCAGTTATTAGGCGATCAAATATTGAAAGCACATATTACTTATTTCATAAACACACAAATTATGCATTAAAATATGCTAGTAGAAATACAAAATGTAAATCAAAATGAAAATTATTAGTTTAAATAATATTATAATACAGACAATTTTTAGATATCTCAATGTTTTGTTTGCAATGTTTAATTATATAGCATTTATTCTTAAAATATATTAACATGTTACAAAGTCTTTCACACACAAGATATATCTACTGAAAATGACAATTTACTTTTACATCATAGTATAGAAATACTTTACAGCAAAAATTAGATATTCAGTAGACTGAATCAAATGTTTAGAATATATTTAAAAAAACTGATAACATTAACACTATATAAATAGAATTTTGTTGATTATAAGGAATATTTTAGTCTTAATATATAACTATTCAAGGTAAAATTATAGGAGCCGGAACAGGTTTGACGTGATTTCATATTTTGCACAGTTATCATTACACATTATCATGGCCATCTAAGTTAAGTCACTTCCTGAAATATCTGGTTTTCAAAATAATGATTGCGTTTAAACTAGAACTTTGCAATCTTGCTCTAACTGAAGTTTTAACTACCAATATTTTGAATACAAACACATGCATACACATACGTCAAACAAACGCAAGAAAAAAATTCCAAAATGGTAAACCCAGTTTGTCACATTTATTGCCACACAGTAGCCTGAGAGTTGGCCATATATAAAAAAAATATATATATATATTTAATATAATTATGAAAACAATTTTGTTCCTTGTTTA
The DNA here is from genome assembly GCA_030067965.1 of Latrodectus elegans. Lineage (NCBI taxonomy): Eukaryota > Metazoa > Arthropoda > Arachnida > Araneae > Theridiidae > Latrodectus > Latrodectus elegans. The sequence continues at coordinate 64,724,970 of CM057817.1, read as the reverse complement.
TAATCAGGAATATTTAAATCTTAATATATATGTATTCAAATATAATAATGTATGTATTCAAATATATAATATATATATAAGCTAAAATATAAAAAAACTGATAACATTAACACTATATAAATAGAATTTTGTTGATTATAAGGAATATTTTAGTCTTAATATATAACTATTCAAGGTAAAATTATAGGAGCCGGAACAGGTTTGACGTGATTTCATATTTTGCAGTTATCATTACACATTATCATGGCCATCTAAATTAAGTCACTTCCTGAAATATCTGGTTTTCAAAATAATGATCGCGTTTAAACTAGAACTTTGCAATCTTGCTCTAACTCAAGTTTTAACTACCAATATTTTGAATACAAACACATGCATACACATACGTCAAACAAACGCAAGAAAAAAAATTCCAAAATGGTAAACCCAGTTTGGCACATTTATTGCCACACTGTAGCCTGAGAGTTGGCCATATACAAAAAAAAAAAAAAAATTATTTAATATAATAATGAAAACAATTTTGTTCCTTGTTTATAATAAGGAATATTTAAATCTTAATATATATGTATTCAAATATAATAATATATGTATTCAAATATATAATACATGTATTCAAATATATAATATATATATGAGCTAAAATATAATAATATACTTTCACCTGTGGGATTTGGTGATATGCAAATAAAATTTTTTAAAAATTAATTTATTCAATATAATTCACAAAACATTTTTGGAATTGAATAAAACACAACTATAATTATAAGTAATCATTACATAATTACTATCAAATAATAGATATCATTAATTTTATACTAAAATGTTTCCTATCATAATAAATGTTTACTAAATACAGACGTTCTTTGCTTTATTGTGTTGTTATTATTTATACCAATGTGTTTAGATGTTATGCAAGCAAAAAACTTGGAAATTTACAGTAACAATCAAGTAGATTATTGATGATTTCTTACACGAATTCAAAATATAAGCTCAGAATTATTTGTTTTAATAATCACAATCAATTAGTATATTTTCAATCAATTTTTTTATATCATTAAGCACTTCCAAACTGCTGTCTAATATTAGAAGTCCTTGGAAACATTGTAACAAAGTCTCCTTTTCTGAAATATCCAAAGACAGAGCATATTCTATAGCTTTATTATGTAATGAAGTTGAGTTATACATTTTAGCTGTTTTGTATATTTTTAAAACTGTAGAAGGATACAAAGTGTGACACAACCTATCTTCAATAAAAGATTTTGCATCAAATAATAAAAATCTATCACACTCTTGCAATAATTCCAGTAATGTTTCAAAAGGTATTCCTTTAATATATGGACAATATTCAGTTGTGCAACAACCATGAAGAAAATGAAAAATGCTTGTAAGAATTTCAGCAGACAGTCCACATATTTTAATAACATCTTTATTGGATTCTTGGAAATGTCCATTAAGAAGAGCTTGAAAATAATTAGAATTTCTGCAAATTTTTTCACGGGAAGCACCAATTTTTATTCCATTTTCAACAACAAATATTATATCAAATATGTCCTCTTTATACATGCATTTAGTAGACAATTTCAAACCACACGTTTGAGAGAAACAGCAAATATTTTTTGATTTTTTATAACTGGTGCTTTTTAAGCTTTGATAAACCTTACATAAGCATAAAATTGCTTGTTTCCAAATAATACCATCAGAAAAATCACTTAACAAGTTGAATAAAATTGCTAATCCATTGGCCTGTATCAATGTTTTATATAAAGCTGATTTTGAATCAATTAATTTTGAAACTGTATAAATTGCATGGAACTGGTATATTTTATCAGCAGTGCACAAAATATGACATAAAGTTCCAATACCATACTCAGATTCTACTACCTCACGTATAGCAGCATATAAGTTTTTGTATATAGTATAAATGCGTGAACAATGTAAACAAATTTTTGGATCATGAATAATTTTTAAAATATGTTCCATTTCAGACACAAATCCACTCATTATAAGTTTTTCAAAACAATAACGATTTTTTACAAGTATTAAAAGAATTTTTTCAGCTTTTGGATTAGCATTTTTAATACAGATTATATATTGCAGAAGAATTGAAAAACAAGCACTGCTTGCAAGATCAGAATTACATTTCTTGCCTAAATGAAATGAAAGCTGTGCCAACAAAGTTAATATATAACTATCAATAGTTTGTCGTTTGGTATTTTTGCTAATTGGAGAATGAAAAGGAAAGTGTTTTATTATGTCCAAGTTTTGATGGGAAAATTCAGATACCTTGAATTTTTTCTTTATATATTTATCACTATATTGGTCAGAGCTCATACAAAGTTTCGTATTACATCTTTTATGTTCCCTTACAGCAAACTTTTCTTTTGAGTAAACATTATACTCATTTAAAGGTTTATCAGAAGCAGAATTTGCATATTTTACAGAATAATTGTTTGATTCATTATTGGAAGAAGAAATTAAGTTTACTTGTGTTTTGCCTTTTTCTGCTGAGATAGCTGTCTTTGGAATTTCAATGGAAGTAAAAGAATGTTCTGCATGATCAGGCACAGCATTTTTTACAGAAATAGTCACATTACTTATATCACATTCTATATTATCAGCAGAACTTATTTTCGATGAATAGGAAGAAGAGTTTCCTTCAGATTCTGAACAGGAATACAAAGAATCCTGCCAATTAAGATTAGAGAGAAGAGTGCCAGTAGAAATGTCTTTTGAGCTTCTATAATTATCAGTATTAGAGCTGTAGTTAGCAAAATTGTAATTATTTAAAAAAGGATTATTGGAAAAATATTTCATGTAATTGTTATTTATGTCACTTGAACTTTTAAGAGAATTTCCAGAGTTACACTCATCATTATTTTTGGTATTGTCAACTGAGGAAGTATTATGCTTGACACAATCTTTTGTTAATAAATCATTACAATTCAAAACATAAGACTTGTTAGATTTGATGTCTTTATAAATGTTATGCTGAACTTTTTCTTGAGGTCTAAATGTAGTTTGATTTTGATTAAACATGGACTCCTTATAAAATATAGAGTTTTTATGGTCAAACTTATGTTGTTCATTAAAAGTCTTCAAAATTTGCATTAATATAGATATTAAATCAAGATCGATTAATATATCAGCAAGCCCTTGTTCAAAAGTAAGGGGTAACAAGGCAACAATAATATAATGATGAATGTCTTTAAAAGCATTGTAGCGCAAGGCTTCAACCAGTACTTTTAATCCCTTTAATCTAGAAATACCATAGTTAGCCCACATGTGCATGTAACCTAAACAGTTACATAAACCCAATAAAGCAAGTTTAGCATTAGAAAACGAGTTGTGATCAGTAGCAGCTTCAGCAAAAATTTTAATAGCACCTGCTTTTGTTAAATCTGAACGAACCATATCTAGAGTTGTTAAATTTTTCAGAGATTTGATGATATGGGCCTTGATATTAGTTTCACACTGGTTATACAAATCAACTAATGTTTGTAAAAATTTTATTTCCAGTATCTGACGTACACAATCTATATTGCAGTTTTCAGTTAATTTAGATAAAGCTTGGATACAGCACATAGTAATGTCTTTATTAGCTGAATTTATTAATTTAGCAATGTGAATAATGCCATTTTCATGTATAATTAGATCCCGACATTTAGCATCTTTACCAAGAATGCAAAGAGTTTGTAATGCTGTTTCTTTAAAAGTAATTTTTTCAGTTGCCAATAAAAATTTTATTATGTTTGTTACAAGCTTAATAGTTTGAAATACTTTGAAGTCTACTTCATAGCTTGCAAGATTTGCAATAATTTTACAGACTTGATTTTGAATATCATCACTTGGTAAATTTTCCATTACTTGTGTTAAGATTTTAATGCCATTATATTTTATAACTTTAAATGCCCACATTTCTTCATGACAAGCATCATTAATAATTGTCAATGATATACTATATAATTTTGGATGTTCAAGATATGAAATTATTATTTGTATTACAAAATATTTTTCTAACTCTTCCATTTTATCAAAATGATTCACATAATGATCTCTAACAATTATAAGAGCACCATGTATTTCCAAAAGATTATCACTTTTCAATTGCTGAGCAATACTGCCAGGATTATCCATAACTGAGTGATACTCAAAAGTGAAGTCCTAAAAATATTATTTATATTAAAGAATTGTGTAGAGTAAATAACTGTTAAAAAAAAGTAATAAAAGAGAATCCATAAAACTATAAATGAATTGTTTCAGGTTAATAATTTTTAATGTTTCAGGTTAATAATTGTTATAATTCTTGAGGAAGTTCCAAAACAATTTTTTTTATTTCAAATTACTTGAACTATTTTTTAAAACTAAGATTTAACAGGTGAAAAGTACATAAAAATTTGCTGGGAAAAAGTACATGAAAAATTTTCTGGGAATTAAAATTATAAGAATTATAAGTTTATCACATTAAAATTAAACCTGATTTCTCCCATTTCCAATGATATTTGAGTAAAATATATTTGATATACTGATTATACAATTCACTAAACTCATAGAATTTGCACATTAATGGGAAAATGTTTACTATCTTAACAAAAGTAGAATTCTAAAATTAGTGAAAAGAAAAAGTTTCCTTAATGTGAAGTTTCTCTATCATATATTTTAACAGTAATCTACTTTTAAATGTTTCTTTATTATAATCAAATAAAAATGTGATAAAATCAGAAATATTACATATGATGTTTCTTCAAACATTTTTAAATAGTGCTCTCAATTATTTTACCAAAGTACATTTAATAAGCACACTTTAAAAAAGAACTTTTAAAAATTAATAAACTTACAAAATCCTATATTTGACATGAATAAAATATTCCAATACATTTCAAATTAACATAACTCTGTTATTTCATTTAAAACGTTCTAATAAGAATCTAATGTATATAGTGAAATACACCTACAGTAACAATTGAAAGATAAGAGAAGGATGTCACATAAAGCAAAAAACACTAATAGTTTCTGAATTAAGGTAAAAAATTTTGAAAAATATCAAATGTTTATGGTTTTCAAATTATCTGACAATAAAGACATATATTTTGAAAGAAAACATTTATCTTTCGAAAGGAAAATTTGAGTGGAAAAATCTGCAAAGCAATATTATTTCCATCAAAAAAATTAGATTTAACAGTAAATTAGATTTAAAATTCAAAGTTGAATTGTGATTAAAACGATTTTTAAAAATTAGTTTGTAACATACACTTTTAAATTTTAATTACGAAAAAAATTGTTGTGTGATAAAAAATACTCTTGTTGTTTATTTAAACAAAAAAAATAGATGGTTGTTTATTTAAACAACCATGATAAAAACATAGCATAAAATGTATAATATCTGAAATGCATTTTGCAAATGATTATTTAATGTATTACTTTGAATTTGCTGATAATTTAACCTACAAAGAATGAATAAAATTCAGAGTCAAAACTGGCATCTATCATGGAATTTGTACGTGGAACATGCTCTATCATACATCATTTAATGAGCTGTATAAAGTTTTTTAAACATAAAAACAAACTATTTAGAAAAAATTTTATCAAAAAAAATAATAATAATAAATAAATAAAAAATAAAGACTAAATTGCTTGACTAGTATGATTGATATTTTGGTAAATAATGTAGAATATATATATATTGATTACCAAACCATGCATATGACACATGCCAAAAATTAATATTTAAAAATATAAAAACAATTAGTGAGATTGTATAACCTAAGAAATACCAAAATGAAATAAAAGCACCTCCAATGAAAGAGAATAGCAAAGGTGCTCAAAACATTCATCATTAAAGACATTACGGTGAAAAAGAGTTAGTGTTGCCTCAACCATAAAACCTGAACAATGCAGCAGTGGATGTAGGTTAAAGAGATAAATGAAAAAAAAAAATGTTAACTATGTTCCTAATAGTTGGCCAATTATCTGGAGAACATTTGTTTGAACAAATGTTCTAGATTGTTTGATGCAGCATGTGAAGCACTCTATTCCAGTATGATTTGACTAATTATCTCATTGAATTTTGCTTGTTTTATTGTTACTATCAAAAACTATGCAAGCATTTTCAATAGCCAAGTTTCTTTCAAATTCAAGTAAAATTTCTGTGGAGCTGATATGTACCTTGAGGATAAAGGCTTTATTCCAATTACTCACATCTTCTAGGCATTTCTAGAAGCATATCACTAGATAATATAATTAGTTTGAAAATCTAACTGTCAATAAATTTCCATAAATTAGGCTTATAAATTTGATAATTATAAATTTATTATTAAGATTTAATGGAAAGCTTAACCAAGAACTTAAAAAGGTAATTTTGAAATGCCTGAAAGATAAGAATTTATGGAAAATTTATCAATATTATAATCTAAATGTAAAAACTAATAGGAGAAGAATATTGAATTATTGCCAAAATAAAGTATCAATATATAAATTTTAACTTACAATTCACTGTTAATTTCCCTAGCAACACACAATAATATTAAAGATATATCAAATCAGTATAAATGAAATACAATACATAACTATTTTTTATGAGTGAATAATTTGACTATATTTATTCTTTCTAATATTCAATCACTTCTTACCTGACAATCTTTATATAATTAGCAGTTCAGTGTATTTTTTTAAAGAATGAAGAAAGATCAAAGGTCATGCATCTAATGAACCAAACATCTTAAGTATTTTTGTAGATGGATTGTAATATGCAGAATGGTGCCACACAATTGCCAAATCTCTTCTTTGAAGAACTTTTTTTAAAATCCCTATAAATGTATTTCAGTAAATTTTAACATAACAAAATAGCGCATACATAAAAGCAAATATTATTTAATACACTTTATATGAGACAATCTTACATATATTGCAAAACAAATTAGCATAAGTCATAAGAAGAGTTTAATTTATTCAAACTACATTCATATATTAGAATTTAATAAATATGGTCACAGAATGAAAAGTAAAATATAATTACTAATTAGAAAAAAAAAACAATAAATATAGAAAACCATTAATTTCCCAAACTATTAATCCATTCTATTAATCTTAAATAATATCAGTATTATAAATACTCCAGCATTTAAATAATAAAAATATTGGAACACACAAAAAAAAAAGCAAAAAATTCAGATATATTAAATTCTTTGTATATAAAAACTGCAATGGAAAATTATTTTAACTATAACATATAACAATATATAATATACTTTTAAACCGGTGGAGATAAAATTAAAATGTGAATGCAAAAATTTATTCCATTCATTTTTCAAGATTTTAATACTAAACAGAAGAATCAAATCTGGTCACTTTTTAAATTAATCTGGTCATTTTGGGGACAATTAAATAAGCATTTCACAAAATAATTCACAAACATTTCTAGTATATTTTAGGAGTGATATTATGTAAAACATTCACAATTGAGAAGTGAAAACTGAAAGAACTGAGAAATATAACCGTAGTGAAGATATATTTAAAGTAAATATTTAAGTCTACATTTTAAGGCTTTTGAAGATATTTTTTTGTTTCTTGTTCCAATGATTTGGCAAAAGGAGTAATGTTTTATGTGCCATTTCCTTTAGAAATGTATTGTAAATCTCATGAGCATTTGTGTTTTTAACTCCTTGTAAATTAATTTGTCTTGAAGTTCTCATTCATAAGCCTGAAAGCTATTATTTTCAATTTCCTGAATATGATTGAATATAGATTACAAAAACAATCACCTCTGTACATATCTTTTCATAGAAACAACAATTTCAGTCTCACAAACCGGGACCTACAGTTTAAAGTGGATTCTGAAACACTACAAACATCCATACCCAATGTGGGATTCGAACCCACAAACTGTTGAACCAAAGGCAAGAGTGCTTACCATTCGGCTGCCAGCTCGGAAATTTTACATAAGAGGGAATTAAAAAATAAAAGGATAAAAAACTTATAACAACTATATAAATATAATGATTACAAGAGCAAAAATATTCCATCAATATTATAGTATTATCACAAATCATGTACTTAATTATGATACTTTTGGGTTCAACAACATAATAACTTTAGAGAATGACAAATATATATAATTAATAATTTTGCTACTTTTTTTGTTGTAACTAAGACTTTTTTACTACAACCTTGGACATTTTCCAAAAATTCAATGAATAAAAGTTAATTAATCTTCCTTTAAATGATATTTGATATATAAAACTGTTAAAATAAAAATCACAACTTTTAACAGAAATGTGATTTTTGATTGATATACTTTCAAATCCATAACCAAATAGCAGATTACATTACAACAGATTTCTGATGTTAGGCTAAATTGTACTGAAATGAATTAAACTATATATTATAACAAAATGCAGTGATACAAAATTTGCTCTATATTAGCATTACTTAATTAAAGACTCAAAGATAAAATAAAATTCAAAATTTCTAAAATTTAAAAAAATGGTATTATTAAATTTGTACTAAATTATTATTATTTTAAACAGAAAGTATTAAATTTTCTCAATTCAATATTACAACATTATTAAATTTCACAATATAGAACAGGAAAAGTGATACTAAAATACAGCATCACTCCTCTTATGTATATTACTATTTGTGAAAAGATTGTAAGTAACAATTTAATAACATTAAATTTAGGGTAGAAAAATGAAAATAACTTGAAGTCAATTATAAAAGTCCATGCATTCAATAAAAATATAAATTGCAAAAATTACCATAGCTACTAAGTTAAAAGTTAATGTGATGACTAGTGACACAAACTCTCTTCTGTTGCGCCACTGCCAAAGAAACCTCAGTTGATATTGAGCCTCGCGTAGGGAAGGCTGTTGTGTGAATGAATATTAGATGGTTCCTTTGTTTTCCTTTTTAATGTAGTGTGCTGTTTATATTTAGCATTTATGTGTTTGATGTAAAGTTAATTTCAATTAAATGAGTTAAACTGACTGCAAGACTCCAATGTTTATTGAGAATAAAAATTTGTCGATTATTAATAGATTCATCGAAAAAAAAATCATGGAGTTCCTTGGTTGTAAAAACGCAAGTGAAACTTACCTTCCGTTATGATAATTAGTTTTTTCTCAATTTTAACGAGAAAATTGACTTTTGGCACCCGAACAGGAACTGAAATGTAAATGACTTTAATTGACTCTTAAACATTGACTGTTATTTACAATTTAAAAATAACGAATGTTTTGCATGTTTAAAAATTGAAACTAATAAACAGCATTTAATTAAGTTAAAATAATTTGTAGTAAGATAATAATTGATACTAAGATTGTGAGAGATTATTTTATATTAGAATAATTTATATTGCTTGTTACTAACATAATGACTGGAGAAGAATTCAATAAATAAAAGCGAAAGTGAGGGTTTTTGAGAGCTCGTTACGAAATCGATTGCTAAAATCGAAACTTACAGTTACAAATCGGATGTTAGTGCAGAGGAGCTAGAAGAATCTCTTTAAGTTCTTCATAAACGAAATGAACTAAAATGAATTGATTCGCAAATTGAAAGTTTCATTAAGATTGACGAAATTGAGGAGGAATTTTCCACAGTGTCGAAAAATATCAAGGAAAAATAACCAGAACAAGATTTCGCACTTTAAAGTTTAATTAAACATTTAAATACAGGAACTGAAACCAATAATTCCATTCAGGAAAATAATATTTATCGTAACAGTTCCGCTCAGAATCCATTTCAAATCCTTGAAAAGGAAAGATTAAAATTGTCAATATTAACTATTCCAAAATACTTTGGAGAGATTTCTCTTTTGAATTTTTGGAATTGTTTTAATTCTTCAATCCATAAAAATGCAAACTTAAACAAAATTGATAAATTTATTTATCTTTTTAGGAGGTTCGGCACTTAATGCAATTGATGGTTTAGCGTTAACAGCAGAACATTATGATTGCGCAATTAATTTATTGAAACAACGATTTGGTGATAAAAAATATTTTTAATAAATGCACACATCGAAAACCTTCTTTAAGCAAGCCCATTAAAAAAACTTTAATGACGTAAAAAATTTCAGGAACATTTTTAATCATATTCAAAAGAATATCAGAAGCTTAGAAAGTTTATCTGTGGAAAAGGAAAGCTATTCAAACATTTTAGTTCCAATATTAACTAAATTATTGCCCCGCGATCTATTGTTGGAATTTAATAAAAGAACAAAAAAAGAACCTTGGTTAGTGATACTGATGAGCTGTTTGAATTTCTATCTGCGCATTTCACAGCCAGAGAAATCACTTTCCGAACTTAGAACTCCTCACTTTCTGAAATCTTAACATCACCTTGCTAAAACGATGAGTCAGAGAGAGAAAAATTCTAGGCGACCCACCTCCGCAGCTGCATTAGTGAATGAAAGTGTTGAAGAAAAGAGAAATAGAAAATATGTTTGTTTATTTTATAAATCGCCAAAACATAGCTCTGCTTCCTGCACGAATAAATTAAGTTTCGATGAAAAAATAGGCATTTGTAAGCAGTCTGGCTCTTGTTTTCGTTGTTTAAGCGATAAAATTAAAAAGAGACATCTCTCCTCTGCTTGCGAGGCTAACGTTGAGTGTGAGATATGTTCCGGTAGGCACGTTACTATAATGTGTGCATGGGAAGAACAATAAAGGGGAAGGGCGCAGGAGAAAAAGAAAATAATTCCGCTCCCTCGAAAACGAAACACGATACGGACTGCACTCTAAGTACGGACCCTGCCTGTAAAGAAAAAGTAATGCTGCAAACTCTTATTGTGAAAATTTCGAAGGATAAACAAAAATATTTAGTTCAAATGATAATTGATACTGGTAGCTCTTGTAGTTATTAATCGGAATTTAAAGCACGTAAGTAAAAATTAAAAAGTGTTGGGTAGGAAACTGCTGTACATGGATTATTCGGGAGTTCGCAGGAAAAAGAAACGCATAAAAATATGTGATTAAGTTAAGTAATGTAGACGACAGTTTAACATGTGCACACACATTAAATGTAATGAAACAGAAAACAATTTGTGTCCCGATTCCGAAATTGGAAAATAGAGAAATTATAAAAGAATTAAAAGGGCAGAGCTATCCTTGATTGTTTATTTCCATTGCCGTATAGTTTTTGGAGTAAATGTCAGCCCATTTTTACTCTCTGCGACTATCAGTTATTTAGAAAATGTAGATGACTCTAAAAAAGGTACAGCCTTAAAACTTAAGAGATTCTATGTATGTAAACAATTGTGTTGCGACTGTGAATACAATGGAGGAGTTAAATTCTTTCATCGCGGTATCTAAAGAATAAATGGCTTCGGCGCAGTTTGACTTGAGGGGTTGGAAACATAGCCGGCCAAGAAGGGATGACGACATTTCAATTTTGCATATGCATAGGGATGAATATAAAGAAATTGTTTCAGTTTTTGGCCTTAAATGGGATTTATACAATGATACTTTGTCCTATGAGGTAAAAGGGAAAAATTCAATCCTCCTAGTTTGTATTCAGTCTTCAATGAACAAACAGAAGACTGAATATAAAAACACATTCCAGCATCACATTCTAGCCAGAATTCTTAATTAAGTAACTCCAGATACAAATTACATTTTATCTGATATCTAGCTGTACAATATCGTTAAATATAGTTGCGATAGATAATATTATGATGTTAGTAAAATACACATAATTGGTATTTGTGCATAAAAGCCATCTTAGTAAAGTCTATTTTAATCTCTTTCACCAAAAATTATCTTTGCAGATAAGAAACATTAGCTTTTTTGTCTAGAGAGATGTTAAGTAAAAATTATTTATCCATAATGATAGCACCAGTTATTCAATTTTAGAACAAGAGTGTGTTCATTACACTTTATTGTATTTATCTAATTTCAAATCTACTAACTCTTACCAAAGACAAAGATTTTGGAAATCATTATAGTGACATTTTCAGTATTATTTTTTCTAATAAACTATCTACATTTCACATTGAAAATGAGAGGGGAAAAAAAAGCATCATTAAAATCTGATTTTTTTATAATTAAGTATATTCTTCAGCAGTTGACATTAAGAATTAACATATGAATTTTTCAATAACATTTTACTGCTGGCTACTATTTGGTAATTGTAGGAGAAAATGTTATCTAAATAAAGCCAAAGCAAGTTGTTATAAAATATTCAAAATATATTATACAAAAGAAAAAATATTCACTGTTCACATTGAAAGAAAATAAATAAACTTCTTTCACTTAAACAAAAAAAAAGAATACAAACAAAAATTATGTGACATTTTAAATAAAAATTTAATAAATAACAAATCATACTGCAAAAAACAGTAGTATTTGTCTTATGCATTTCCTAGTAAAAGATTGTGAGCTAGCAATAATTTAAAGGTATATTCCAATAATTTAATCTTCAGGCCAATTCTCCACTATAAATATTCAGTCAAATATTTGTTAAAAGAAAGCTTTTTCACTGATTTGTATGGTTTGCCAAGTAAATTTATAGCAAAAAAAACTTTCATTATCAAAAAACAAATTTATTATTTCAAAAAGAGTTCACAAAACTTATCCCTCTACATATCTGAAGGATATATATCAAAGCCTTCTCACATGTAAACTTTCTATTGAATAGTAATCAAATTAACTGAGGACTGAAAGCTTCACACAAAAAGAACAAAATACCTCAAAATTATACTTACACCTAGTGCTGTGCAATACACAAAAATTGCTGCATCATATTGGTAGCAAAGGTAAATTTTCAGCAATGGTAAAGGACTTCAATAAAACATTGTATGTGTATTTCTAGCCAGAAACTAGAAGTCAACTACAAGAAGTGCATGCTGTCAATTTTGTGAACTACATCATTTTTAATTAATTTTTATATTATTGAAACATCTAAGAAACAGAAATTAATTACTGAGAAATAACAATAAATGAATAATGTGGATAGCAGAGTTTTTGAAATGATTTCTGTAAAATAAAATGAATCACTACATCTTAGCAAAAGGAGTGAATCAATCATCAAATTGGGGGTCTAAAACCTAGAACTTAACCAGTTCAGCAACTATATTCATGCATTCGAAATATGGTTATAAGGCATATTTTGAATGTATGAATAGAGAAATCTCAAGTGATTTAGTTTAAATATAATATTTTAGGCCTGATTTCAGTATATAAACATAAAAATTTAACAAAATTAATATTCAAATATGGATTAAAATATGGAGTTCCATATTCTTATATTTGTAAATATATGTCTGTTTTATGCGCGTTCCTTCCAATGACTTATGTATGTAAATCCAAACTAATAAAAGTGATCTCTCTCTCTCTAAAATCCCTTTAGTTCTTTATTCAACATACATCATAAGAATCCATATCAAAAATATTATTTAAAATTTTCTCAATTTCAAATTAAAATACTTGATATTTATATCATATAATCTTTTTGGTAAATTTTTTGTAATTTCACCTGTTCTTCTGACAAACTAGGTTGATAAAGGATTTCTTCCAGTTTCTTTCTATTTTAGTAACCACAATTGATATTAAATTACTTTATTTTAAAATAATATTAATCAGGATACAAGTTATAAGACTTCTAAGCCTTATGATCAAAGTTTTCTATTGTGTGAAGCCAGGTTAAAAGATTAGCTAAAAGTCAAATAAAAAAAGAGACAGAATATCCCTGAGAGAATCCAAATCCAAAGTATAGTCCCAAAGGTTGTTAGTCAAACAGCCCCCACAGCATCACAGTAGAATAAAATGTGCGTAGATATCTCTGCCTTCTCTTCACATTTCAGACAGAAAGAAAAGATAAAAATCACTACCCAAATCTATGATTTTCTGCCAATATTTTTTTAGTTTTTTTATACTTTTAATACCGAGACTTGATAGTCATAAGTTCAAAAATGGATAAATCTTACTGTGGATGTCCTGCGTGGAAATGAAGACAACACCAGTAAGATGTAAATGCACAAGTGAAAAAAAGTAGAAATCAGAAGGAGTGATGCTTCGTCAGGGCTATATAGCAAAAAATATCTCATTTAAGTCTGTACAGAATTCACCCAATGACTGCAGACAAATATGGTCTTGCATTATCTCGCTGGAACAATACCTTCTAGCACTGGAACTAAGTTTGATATTTGGATTCGATAGTAGTGTAAACTAATGTATAAACTCAGATTAATAACTGCCATTGGTTACTTTTTTCTACATACTCTTTGTGGATAATACCATGGAAATCCCAACAGATACACACAAAGCATGATTATTTTGTTAGTCAAATTGCATTTTGTGACACTACCAATAGCCTCACTGAGTGCAGAAGAACCCTCTTTTCAGCTTGTTGAAGTAAATCCACATTTCCTCACAAATGATAATCTGATCTTGTATTTTATCTTCGTATTGGCATTTGAACAGATTAGTGTAGGACTGAACACAGCTGTCCTTATTTGCTTGAGCCAGCTTATGCAGCACTCAGCAATTGAACTTGTATGACAAGTTTATGTGGTATATAGCACGTCTAATAGATATAGCATTGAAGTCAAACTCTTTAGTTAGCTTTCAACTGGTTGCATACTGATTTTGTTAAATAAGTTCCTACAGACAGACCTTATTAACATCAGTAATAGTCTGGACGGAGCATTGCGATTCTTGAATATCATAACCCTTGTTTCTGAACTTTCAATACCAAATCTTCACTGTGTTATATGATAGAACAATAGTATTTAAAATTATACATATGATTTGGTAACATTCTGTAGCTGACATTTTGCAAGAGAACTAAAAGTTAATGATGGTTCTATTTAATAGCATGAATTTCAGAAACCTTGTATTTAATGATAACAATGCTTTTACAGATCTCAAAACACAGTGTTTTAAAGCAAGAATATCCTTCTTTCAAATACCAAAAATGGTCAGACAAAATATAAATGAACAGAAAAACATAAACTGTTTGCATAGACAACATTAAAAGTGGCAGAAAACTTTCATTACAACCAAATATGTCTTTTCTATTTAGTGTTTTTTCAAAGTATCAATTGATTTAAATTTTTTTCTCTCAGGCAATAACTAAGTTTAAAATAATAATGAGCAACATAGGTAGATTGGGTTTTCAGGCACAAGGTCCAAAAGAAGGAACAGACTGCTCCATAATTATAATTTTGCGATAATATGCTATATGGTTATTTTTTCTTCAACAAAACCAAAGCAACATTAAAATTTTTAAAACACAAAAATTGCATTATATAATACAATTAGTTGTTTTTATATAATTGACATCACTCTTTTCAGGTCAAACTTAAGAAACTCTGCATTTAATCTACCTTAAATATCAAGCTATATGGCACATAAATTGTCAGTGTAAAGATGCGCAGAATATAAATGCAGTAGAATTAGGCAGATGTATGCAAAAATAATTCTTTTAAAAGGAATCTAACAATCATATTTTATGCATGGAAATATCATTTATTAAAACATTTTAAAATTAAAAATTACTAGATAGAATACATAATAATAGTAGCAACTAACTCAGCCATTTAACTTCCACATATTCTTCTTTAAAACATACTGTTAAGAGCACCTTATATAATTAGTCAGACATTTGGTCATTGGTTACAGTGAAATTCACAGTAGTTATAATTAAAAAATAAGTAACACTTATAACAATGAGACCAAAGTTTCAATCAATTTCCAACAGATGGCACTGAAAACTATTGTTCTGCAAAACTTCTAAAACAATCAAACTGTCAGTGTACCCACAATATTTGAAAATATCACTTGTATTCATCTGCTGAAGAGCTTGATAAATGGCTATTGCCTCAGCATCGATGATGGAACAGGTTGAATGGAGGTTGTAGTTAAGAGTCCTATTATTAGAAAATACAATACAGCCAACATGCCCTATACATTTTGATTCACCGGTGAATACTGGTGTGTACATAGTATACTGACGGTGATGTGATAAATAAAGCTACTGGAAAACAGTAGTAGTTGTGTCCAATTTTTTATATGAAGCAAAAGGATTAATGATTTTAATCTGATGATTATACAGAGATAGATGTAATAAAAAGATCTATTTTATCAAAATGGAAATGAGCAACATAATCATTCCTTTTGATTTTAATTGTATGAACAAAAAGGGTCTTTTTTCAATGCAAAATAGATTTTTTAAAAATTAGAATAAGTATCTCTTTTCCAGTGCATGGTTGTTTACAATCCAATGATTGGTAGAACCCATGCATTTTTGAATGCATTTAATTTTCTTGAACACACGAAAGATCCAAGCTTTGACTTTTTAATTACATCCACTATACAGACATACATTCACATTTTCAATTAATATTACCAAAACCATTTTATTCAAATTTAAATAAAGCACATTAATACTTTCAATTAATTCTTTGACATAGCAGTTTTCATAAGTTTAAGACTGGCTCAAAATTCACAAACAAAAAAAGTATGTAAAAAATGTTGTTTGTTTTTAATGTTAATCTAATTTTATTTTCAAATAGTAGCATACTTGCCAATATTGTTCAAGCTAATATGACATTGTTGGTGTCAAATAATCCATATATATTCTCAATGATCTAAAAATTATATTTGAATTACTTATACATTATCATTTGTATGAGAATCTCAGGTTTCTGAGAGTCTTCAAAACATTAATGAAATTTTTAGATTCTACAGTGTCTTAAAATAAATTTTAAGATTCTGATTTTTGAAAGCAGAAATCTTCCTCTATGATAGATATAATAAATGACTATATGATAATCATTCTAGCAACCATATGAATAACATCTGCAACTGAGTTTTTACTATTCTTACTACACATCTTTATATTATAATAATAAATATAAATTTTTTGAATCTTAACCCAATTAGTAATAATGGTTTGGTTTGTTTGTTGCTTGACGGTAATTTTTTGCACATGTGGGCCAATTAGATTGGGACCTATGACATAAAGTGGATTTACATATTATTTGCACTTGATTTTCTAATTTGTTCCTCTTGAAGATAAATTTTAAAATTTCATTTATACTTTTTTATAATTAATCAGCATTGTTTATATACTAGGGTATTCAGGATCTTTTTTTCTGAACAAAAAAATATTACTTATCATTGGGCAATATTTTTAGATCATGAATAAAATCCCATGAAAAAGATTATATAACATCAGTTATAAATATTTTTCAAAAAATGAGAAAAACTATGAAAATGTCTTTTGAAACAATGAAATGTGTTTTGAATGCACAGGAATAAAATTTTACACAAAATAGAATATTTCAATTTGAATGCATTAATTTCCATAAATAATTTAACTTGTAGAAATAATTGCATAATTCCTATACTTTAATTTACTGTTCAAAATTTATATTTATTGTTTTCGTTTACAAATGTTTATTCGTACAGGATTTTCTAATTCTTTTTGTTGGGAGATAAAATTTTACACTTTATATTTTTCATCATTAAGCAACATTATTTATATATAAGAGAATTTATTGAATTTTTTTCTGAAAAAAAAATATATATATTGCTTACCATTTCATAAATTAGGCAATATTTTTTGATCACGAACAAAATCCTATCAAAAGGATTATTTAATATCAGCTCTTAATAATTTTCAAACGATGAAAAAAACAATCAAAATGTCTTTAAATTAGAAAAATAAATATCGTGAGCAATAAGAACCATTTAAAACATCTTAATAATGTTTTTTAATGGTGCTTATACAGATTGTTCGGTTGACAAATTCATATACAATCATTCATATTATTGAAAATTTATTATTTTTAATTAATCTCGAATGCATAAATTCAGATTTTTTACTTTTTCTTAAATTTTCTAATAATAAAAAAGTCACTTACGAATGGGCAACTTTCAGCCGATGTCTTCTACTTAGCGTCTGCATGCTAATTACTTAGCGTCATGATACAACGAAAAGAAGACTAAGAACACGAATTCTGACAATCACAGTAAACAACGAACACAGTACGAACAATCCAGTAGATAGAGATTTGTTTACTAGAGCTAACCAATGAATTTTGGGGGAGGAAAAGTAAGCTAAGCTGCATCAGGTTTATTCAATTTTTTTGTTTGTTATATTAATTTTTTAAAATATTAATTTAATATGTTTTTAATTAATCTTAGTAAAGATTGAAAATATAAGCAGTAATATCATAAATCATGGAAATTTTAAATAAAAATTGATTTAGTTATTTTTATTAACTGTACTATGGTCTGAATCGCTACTTTCTAAAAAATTACTTTTTAAGGGACTGTTTTAAAAATCACTTTCTTTAATGTTAAAATAACTTAATTACTGTGGGTAAACAATTACTTTTTAAGGAAATGCTTTTTAAAAGATTAACGGCAATTAAGATTGACCATAAAAGCAATAATATTTTAAATCCAGTAGATTTTAAATAAAAATTTATTCATCTGTTTTCATTAATTAGCTGTAAATATTTATCAACTAATAAGAAATTATTTTTTAAGGGATCAATATTGTGAGCATCCGGAAAAATTGACTAATCAAGAAAACAAATGACATAATCCAGGGAAATATCATTTTTGAAATTCCATAATGCAATGGGTGATCGGTTAACAAAAGTAATCGGCTACAAGACTATGTTCGCTGTTCCTAATTGATGTTCTAAATTTTTGACGAGTTTTGTGAAAAAACTCAATTTTACTCAATGTGAGCTATAAGTCTAAGGGCATAAAGCTCCAAAACTGTTTCTGTCATATTACTATTACTACTATGTTCGCTATCGGAATTATTCGTTAACAGATCATCGATTTACCTTAAACTTTTGTGAAATCAATTCATTCGTTCTGGAAACCCTAAAACTTAAATATTAAAAAAAAAGGGTGTGTAATTTTTGAGTAAGTTTCTTAAAAAATAATATATAGTTATAATCTTTCAATAAAAATTAAAAAATAATATATAGTTATATCATATTAATCAATCCTTTAAATTTTTTGTTTATGGGGCATTAGAGAACACGTCCAATGCGATTGTTTTTCTCTTTTCAAGACTTTCTAGATGTGATTAAATGCATTATTGTAAAGATCCTTAATCTTACTAATATTTGCTTGGTTTGGGTGACAATCTAAGACCTGTGTTCTGAGATCCTCCGACTTCTTAAACGAATGAATGAACAAGGGGGGGGGGGGTAAAATGAAACTAGTCTCGGTTTTTCATTTCAAAACCGAAACTGTTGGTCTACTTTCATTATAAATATTCTACTGGAGAAGAATTGCAGTATACAACTTTTAAGTTTAATAGACAAGCAACATAATTCAAGAGAGATGAAGAATGAATTTTGATCCTTTGGGTTTGGCAATCCTGCACATCATACTCCTAGAAGTGTTTATTAGAATTCGTTTTAGTTCGTATTCTGAGTTCCAAAATAATGTTCTAAATTTTAGACGAGTTTTGTGAAAAAACTCAATCATACTCAATGCGAGCTATAAGCCTTCGAGCATAAAGTTCCACAACTGTTTCTGTCATATTACTACTGCTACTATGTTCACTATCGGAATTATTCGTTAACAGATCATCGATTTACCATACACTTTTGTGAAATCGATTCATTCGTTCTGGAAACCCTAAAACTTAAATATTAAAAAAAAGGGTGTGTAATTTTTGAGTAAGTTTCTTAAAAAATAATATATACTTATAATCTTTCATATTAATCAATCCTTTAAATTTTTTTTATGGGGCATTAGAGAACACGTCCAATGTCGATTGTTTTTCTCTTTTTTAAGACTTTCCAGATGTGATTAAATGCATTGCTGTAAAGATCCTTATTCTTACTAATATTTGCTTGATTTGGGTGCCAATCTAAGACCGTGTTCTGAGATCCTCCGACTTTTTAAACGAATGAATGATCAAGGGGGGTGGGGTAAAATGAAACCAGTTTCGGTTTTTCATTTCAAAACCGAAACTTTTGGTCTACTTTCACAATAAATATTCTACTGGAGAAGAATTGCAGTATACAACTTTGAAGTTTAATAGACAAGCAACATAATTCAAGAGAGATGAAGAATGAATTTTGATCCTTTGGGTTTGGCAATCCTGCACATCATACTCCTAGAAGTGTTTATTAGAATTCGTTTTAGTTCGTATTCTGAGTTCCAAAATAATGTTCTAAATTTTAGACGAGTTTTATGAAAAAACTCAATCCTACTCAATGCGAGCTATAAGCCTTCGAGCATAAAGTTCCACAACTGTTTCTGTCATATTACTACTGCTACTATGTTCACTATCGGAATTATTCGTTAACAGATCATCGATTTACCATACACTTTTGTGAAATCGATTCATTCGTTCTGGAAACCCTAAAACTTAAATATTAAAAAAAAAGGTGTGTAATTTTTGAGTAAGTTTCTTAAAAAAATAATATATACTTATAATCTTTCATATTAATCAATCCTTTAAATTTTTTTTATGGGGCATTAGAGAACACGTCCAATGTCGATTGTTTTTCTCTTTTTTAAGACTTTCCAGATGTGATTAAATGCATTGCTGTAAAGATCCTTATTCTTACTAATATTTGCTTGATTTGGGTGCCAATCTAAGACCTTTGTTCTGAGATCCACCGACTTCTTAAACGAATGAATGATCAAGGGGGGGGGGGGTAAAATGAAACCAGTTTCGTTTTTTCATTTCAAAACCGAAACTTTTGGTCTACTTTAATTATAAATATTCTACTGGAGAAGAATTGCAGTATACAACTTTGAAGTTTAATAGACAAGCAACATAATTCAAGAGAGATGAAGAATGAATTTTGATCCTTTGGGTTTGGCAACCCTGCACAAACCCAGAAGTGTTATTAGAATTCGTTTAGAATTCGGTTAGAATAAGTGTTATTAGAATTCTCCTAGAAGTGTTTATTAGAATTCGTTTTAGTTCGTATTCTGAGTTCCAAAATAGTGTTCTGAATTTTTGACGAGTTTTGTGAAAAAACTCAATCCTTCTCAATGCGAGCTATAAGCCTTCGAGCATAAAGCTCCACAACTGTTTCAGTCATATTACTACTAATTCGTATTCTGAATGTGTTCGTTATCCGAACACAAATATCTTTAATGAAAGTGTTCGTTGTCCGATTTGTTCTTAGACCGAACTGTTCGTTAAACGATTCTGTATGCACAGCTTATATTCTGGTTTTACTATAAAAACTAAAATAATTATTTCAACTATATTAAATTAAACCGTCTGAAGAAGAATTGAAAAACTTTACAATCTATAAAGTATTGTTTCAATGGACAGTCTTTCAACCCCTACATTAGTAAAAATATAAAATAATATTATTGCAATATAATTCGCTATTTAAATAATATAATCTCAAATATTAAATAAATTATATTTAATATTTTGAACATCCACAGAAACTAAGAGAAAAAAATTTCAAAATTTCAAAGGTAACATCTGAAAAACTTTTCAAATATTGACCATAGATTTTTGAATTACTAAATTTGAAAGAAGCTATTTTAAATTATTACAATAAGTACGATTTTTTTTTTTATTTAAAACTGTGTATTGTTTCATCTTACATGAGTAAAATAATTGTCATGCTTGAAATGTATTATTTTGCATTTTATTTTGAAAATAAACACAAGTGCCATATTTGTTATTCTTTTAAGTAATACCTAAATCATAATTTTGTAAAATTTACAAATTATATGATAAAAATCAGATTATGTTGAAATTAACATTCAAAAAGAAAAAGAAGTGAAATATAGAAATCATGCAAGTAAATATTTACTACTTACCAATAGTGAATATATAAAAGATTAAGCATATAAATCTAATTATCATGTATGCAATATTTTAAATAATCATATTAGCAATATATTAACTCGATTTGTTTAGTATTAAAAGCGAAAATCACGTTTCTGCATTGTTTAATACTCATTAATTGTCAATTTGTGTATAATCATATTTTTATATTTTACACTATTTTTATTTCACTAAATAAAAGGTTTGTTTCTATTAAGTAAATTCCAATTAAATTTAAATGTAAATTTTGTTTTCTACAAGAAACTAACTGAGAATTCATACATTTAAAATCTCTCTATTTGTGTCTCTAATGAAGAAAAAAATTCAGTTTATATTTCTAACTTGTAATACTTACATCTAGCAGAAAAGTATCAAAATTTGTATTACACTTCAATAAAAATATTCAATTAAAGATAACTACTGTTTCTGAATATTTTAACATTATTTTAAATCTTGCTCTGTCAAACTTTCAAATATTTTTTTTTCTTTACATAAGAAACAACATAAAAACAAACTCCTGAATTATTTGTTTAGTGTTCAATATTAATTTTGAACAAAAGTTGCTAAAAAAGTTCTAGAAACATTTTATCCTCAAAATATTAACTAGACCATAGAACAATTTATTTAAAAAATTTTTTTTTACAAAATGCATATATTTTTGCTGTATAGATAATATACATTGTTTCTTTATAATTTTAAAATTCAGCTTTTAGTGTTGCTCTTCATTATAATCACTTAAGCTGTCTGTTCACTATAATTATTCAGGACTTGAACAGTACCTATAAATTTAACAATAAAAAATTATTAGAATAAATAATATTTTTTCCACACATATTATATGGATTATATCTAAAAAGTAATCTTTTATAACTTTAGGTAATTTTTTAATTTTAGAAAGTTTCTAGATTAAATTTGACAACAACTGATGACTTTTTCAACTAGCAGCATATGATCTTATTATAAATAAATATAAATTATATTATCGTAACTGTTCATTTCAATAGTATTTGTTACAATAAATATATTATTATTGTAATAAATAGTTGAAAGCAAAACATTCTATAATAAAGACTTTTGAACGATTATAGCACTATTCTGGAAACGGTCACTAGTCAATGTCCAACATTAGTAAAATAATGTTTTTTAGTATTGTATTTTGACTTAAAAGTTGGTATACATGTTGTGAAAATCTAGATTAATGTTTCACTAGCTCCCTATTCTGTAAAGCTAGTGTTCTTTTATTGTGTAATTAAACATAAATTAAAAACATGCAGTTTTAAATACAAACTTTCAGTATAATATAACTTTATGATATGTTATTAGAGAAATACAAAAACTACTATTAGTTATACCTTTAAGTAATAATTAATCATAATAAGTAAGTTACATAACTGACACATTGATATACTATTAGGCAAAGAATACTGAGATTCATACCATATCAGAAACATTTAACACTGTTTGGAAATGAATAATTTACACTGTTTTACATTTTCAACAGAAATTTGAAGCAAAACTATTCTAATATTTTCTTATGATTTTTTAATAAAAATATTAATTAAAAAATACATATAAATATATAGTTTCAGGTATTTGGTAGTTATTTTGAATATTCAGAGTAATATATGAATCAGGCTAAACCTTCTATAGCAATGCTGAAATTAGCAAAAGTTTGATTACTAAAGTTTTATTAATTTATTATTATTTATTAAATAAAAGTCATGTACAATTCAAAGTTCAGTCAGTACAAGATGGAAATAAACTAAAACCTATGACACCAAGGTGTTACAAATATATGGTACTTAGCTCAATTCTGGAAACAATTACTTATTAATATCAAACATAAATGTTTGATAGATTATTAAGAAATTATTTTTAAATATTGTACTTTGATTGGGTAGAAAGTTGTTCCTTTTTAAAATATTAAAAATTGGCAGGGACTGAGTACATCAGTAAATAATGAATTAAGAATTTATAAAGGCAACACAGGACCACTAAAAAGAGAAAAGGCTACTACTTTAATTTCTTGCTCCTGGAATAAAAATGTGAAGCCATGATTATAACCAAAATATAACTACATGCATATGGTTTGTAGTTTCTATAAATTTGCACTTGCTTTTAATTTCTCATCAAAAGCACTAGTCTTTGGATTTTCACATTATTCCCCAGCATATTCTATATGATGACAAACCATACTTTGAATGTATTTTCTTACAATTTTTTTTACATTTCATCAATTCTAATGTGCAGTGAAACTTGTTAAGTTCTTGACAAATAAGCCTACCATTTGATAAAATTAATGATGGAAATTACCATGCAAATAAGTTAATGAATATATAATTTTGAATTTATGAATAACTTCATAGTTAATGTTAACATGTTGAATAATCTATTGCACATAATTCTTGATAAAATACAAAAATTGTAAAAAACATGTTAAACAATATAAAAAGCTACAATGATCTGTAACTTACTGACATCACAAATGAGTTAAAAAATTTTTTTAACATTTTGTTTATCTAGTGAGGGTTTTTTTTTTTTTTTTTTGGAAATTTTTATTTTATTAAAAGAATTTATTTTATTTATTTATTCTTTTTAGATAATTTTGTTTATCAAAATGATTTCTAATCTATTTCATTTATCTGTAAGTAATAATAATTTTATTTGTTATTCCGTCAAAAATTAGCATTATGTTAATCAAGCAATTTACTTATTTAAATGACTATTACATTTGTAAAACATTAAAAATTGGCTGGGATTAAGTGCATCAGTAAATAATAAATTAAGCATTTATAAAGGCAAGAGGACCATTTTAAAAGAAAAAAAGCTACTACTTTATTTCCATGCCTCTGGAAATAAAATGAAGCCAAGATTGTAGCCAAAATATATTATTACTTGTATATGGCTTGTAGTTTCAAGAAATTCGCACTTGCTTTTAATTTGGCATCAAAAGCTGTAGCCTTTAGATTTTCCCCACATCCATTCCCCAAGATACAATTCTATATGATGGCAAGCCATACTTTGAATAGTTTATTTTAACTTTTCATATTTCATACATTCTAAAGTGCATTGAAACTTGTTATGTTATAGACAAAAAAGCCTACTGTTTGAAAAATTTTATGATGGAAATTCACATTCAAATTATTAATGGATGTATAATATTTAATTTAAGAATAAATTCATAGTTAATGTAAACATGTTGAATAATCTATTGCACTCAATTCTTAATAAATAAAATATAAAAATTGAAAAAAACATGGTTAACAGACATACATAAGAAATCAAACAATTGTAATAAATCAATATGTAATAAATCAACTTTTAAACTGTAATTGCTTGCATTTTTCAATATTGTTTAGTAATTTTTTGTGTGTTTAAAAATACATATAAATAATTATTAAACTGTAATAGAAAATATTGTTTTTGTTCTGTGAGTAAAACAAATGCAATGTTTTACTAAATGTAGATTATAATATGTAACTTTCAATTTATAATTGTTTACAAAGAGTATTAATCACTTTAACTTTTTGAATTTAATTATTCTTGGCAACTATTTCTTTATTCTAATTTCAAATTGACCTTTGGCAATTGATATTATGTGTTTTTTCTACTATGAGTATATTTACTTTTCTGTATATTGTATATATATTTACTTTAATTTTTGATTTAAGTGTATTTATGATTTTTCTTTTAATACGAACACTCTTCAGAGGAATTGATTGAAGATTTTTAGACGTCTGTCCTGCATGCATGTCAGAAAAGAGTGTTTATTTTCCATCTTCCTCCTGATGAAGACTTGATCCCTATGCTTTTTTATCATTTGCATTGTATAGTTTAGTAGTTTTCTAATTTTGTCTTTCTGGTTTCAATGTTTTTCATGTTTCATTTTATTTATAATCTTTCTTAAGCTGTTTTTATGCTGGCTAGATTTCCTGTAATATTTATGTATTGTGGTTCATGTTTTATTATATTGTATTTTCAGTATTGTATTCATTACTTTAGTATATTTATTGCCTTATATATAAACACCCAAGTAGCAAAATAGCTTGGCCTATTATTGGCAATCTTGCCAAGATAACCCCAATGATGGGCATCAAGTTTTCCCCACTGTATAGTATGTGAAGATAAGCCAAATAATGGACCTATAATACAAGTTTTCCCCAATATTGGGCGTGCCAAGAATGGTCTATTGTGGGGACCAAGGTTTCACAATGTAGGAAATGCCAAGTTAAGCCAATATTGGACCAATAGAGAATGCCAAGTTTTTGTCAGTTTGCCATGATAAGCCGTTCTTCATCCTACAATGGTAGCCAAGTTACTACCAATCTTGGGCATGCCAAAATTTTGACCAAAATATATCATATGTAGAGTTAAATCCAACATGTATGGCTGTCTATTTTTCTAAGCTTTTTAGTTGCATTTTTGCTTATCAAGAATTTTCTTACTAATTGAAATTAATGTTCTTCAATTCCAATGATTTTGAAACTTGAAGTTTAATTGTGACCATTTTATTTATTTATCAAGGAGTTTTTTATAAGTCGACATGTTTGTAAGTATGATTTTTCTTAGATATGTAATAACAGATTTTAGTTACCCTGAAAATTTTTAATCTGTTTGAACTTTCAATGGTAATCAAAATATTTCATATTTTTAAGTTTAGATACACTATATTTTATTTTTTACATGCAATTGTTTTGTATATTATTAACTATGAAACTATCTGAAAGCCCAAAATCTGATTTTATTATTATACATGAAGTTACATTGATATTGTAATATGTATACTATATTTTATGCATAATAGAAATGAATGATTTTTATACTGTGTTTTTAACATCTTAATGCAAATAGTTTCAATTTGACATTCTTTCAAAAGTTTTATTATGATACAAAGTTATATAGTATTATACAAAGTTAGGTTTTTCATTTGAAATTTTGGATAGAGATTCCTATTGACAACAATTGTCTGGCACTTGTATATATGTTAAAAAATAACTTTACATTTCCAACTTGTTTCATTGTGCATAGAAATTCAATTGATTTGTTTAAATCAAATGTAAGTATCGAAGAATGTATATAATATGTATGTACTATATAATATACTAAAAATGTATTATGTACTGGATAAACAAAATATTAAAAAAAAATTTTCACTCATTTGTGATGTCAGTATGTTACAGATCATTATAGCTTTTTATATTGTTGAGCATGTTTTTTCAATTTTTGTATTTTATTAAGAATTGTGTGTGCAATAGATTATTCAACATGTTTACATTAACTATGAAGTTATTCTTAAAATAAATATTATACATTCATTAACTTATTTGTATATGAATTTCCATCATAAAATTTTTCAAATGGTAGGCTGATTTGTCTATAACTTTACAAGTTTCAATGCACTTTAGAAGGGATGAAATGTGTGGTGAAAAGTTAGCAAAAGTATTCAAAATATGGCTTGCCATTATATAGAATTGATCTTGGGTAATGCATGTGGTAAAAATCTAAAGGCTACAGCTTTCGATGCCAAATTAAAAGCAAGTGCGAATTTCTTAAAACTACAAACCATATACAAGTAATAATATATTTTGGCTACAATCTTTGCTTCATTTTAATTCCACGGTCATGGAAATAAAGTAGTAGCTTTTTTTTCTTTTAAAATGGTCCTCTTGCCTTTATAAATGCTTAATTCATTATTTACTGATGCATTCAATCCCAGCCAATTGTTAATGTTTTACAAATGTAATAACCATTTAAGTAAGTAAATTGTTTAATTAACATAATGCTAATTTTTGATGGAATAAGAAATAAAATTATTATTACTTACAGATAAATGAAAGAGAATAGAAAGCATTTTGATAAACAAAATTATCTAAAAAGAATAAATAAATAAAATAAGTTCTTTTAATAAAATAAAAATTTTCAAAAAAAATAATAAATAAAAATAAATAAATAAATAAAATCATCTCACTAGATAAACAAAATGTTAAGAATTTTTTTTTTTAACTCATTTGTGATGTCAGTAAGTTACAGATCATTGTTTTTTACTGAATAGCAAATAAAATTATTATCACTTACAGATAAATGAGAGACATTAAAAAGCATTTCAATAAACAAAATTATATAAAAATAAATAAAATTCTTTAGTTACAGCATTGCTATGAAAAAAGGTGCTCATAAACTCAGTTCTTTCCATTTTTAATCTTAATATTCATGCTGCTCATCTATTTTCTAAGTAAATGAATTTATTCACTTCATAATTCTGAGTACCCCAGAAATAATATAAGTCATTCATTCTTAAAAACCTGAATACTTCAATCTCTTAAAATATTGCCCCTAAATTATCATTCATGGCTTAAAAAACAAAAATTCAAATTCTTATTCTAAAATGATTGTTTTTTCTATATTTTCACAATTTTTATAAAATAAGTAGTGCAAACGTACTTGTCTTGATTCTTCAATCTAAACTACTTACGTGAAAATGATCGTTCAACATATTTGATCAAAAATACAATGTTTTTCAAATGATGTGGCTTAAAATATTTTTTTACGTTTGAATATCCTCATTAGCAAATACTAAAGCTTTAAATTTAAAAGTGAGCATGATTGTATAGATAATATTTTATTTAATGGATCATGGCTACAGTCGCGCTTTAAAATCATATTTTCCTAGAATCATTTTATATTTCAAAATAAATAAAATCATTTACATTTGGTAAAAAATTGTTTGCTCTTGTTTTACAGACAAAACAAAAACAATACAACAAACATACAAATAATTATTAAATAATATTGACAACCACAAACAATTTCTATTACAGTTTAATGATTGATTTCTTATATATGTCTGATTTCTTATGTATGCCTGTTGACCCTGAATAGCAAATGAATTTTTTAATTTATACATAGATCAGGTTAAAACATTTCATTAAACAAAACTATCCAAAACTAAAAAAATCAATAAAAATTATCTAGGTTATAGTTTTGCTATGAAAAAAGGTGCAAAAATCAGCTGAGTTTACAATTGATGTTTGCATTTTTCATATTCATATTTCTATTGCATTTTCTAAGTAAGTGAATTTAAGTCAATACATGATACTGAGTGCCAGGAAAATGATATGTCATTCATTCTTTAAAACCCAAACACTCTAATTCTTTAAAATATTGGTCTTTATAATATTAATCTCTAATTCTTTATAATATAAACATTTCCTTAAATAAATCATATTAATTCTTTAACATGATTTATTTAAGGAAATGTTTATTATAGTTTTTATTTCTACCATATTTATATCATTTTTAATTTTATCTTGAGTAACAAATTTAACATACGAGAGTCACTTTGAAATACAACTAGGTTTTTAAAGTTATACTTACAAAACCCCTGAATAGCAAATGAATTTTTTAATTTATACATAGATCAGATTAAAACATTTCATTAAACAAAACTATCCAAAACTAAAAAAATCAATAAAAATTATCTAGGTTATAGTATTGCTATGAAAAAAGGTGCAAAAATCAGCTGAGTTTACAATTGATGTTTGCATTTTTCATATTCATATTTCTATTGCATTTTCTAAATAAGTGAATTTAAGTCAATACATGATACTGAGTATCAGGAATATGATATTCATTCTTTAAAACCCAAACACTCTTTAAAATATTGGTCCTAAGTAAACCCTCATAATTTAAAAAAACATATAAAAAATAAAATAGGATTTTTAATTTTCACAATTAATTTTTATCAAATAAGTTGTGTGAAATCCATGTCTTGATTTTTTTTATTTTTTATCTAAACTGCTGACATGGAAATGCTCATTCATGTGTTCAATCACAAATACAATGTTTTTAAAATGCTCAAGCTTATGAAAAATGGCTATGTTTAAATATTCTCATTAGCAAGTACAAATGAACAAAAGTGAGTATGATTGTTTACAAAATATTGTATTTAATTTTGAATCATATTTTACATTTTTTCTAAATAAATAAAAATGACATTTGGTAAAACAGTGTTTTCAATTGTATTACACACAGAACAGAAACATTATTTTCTATTACAGTTTAATAATTATAGATTTTTTATTGTATATTTTAGGTATGTCTGTGGTAAGAGGAATTCCAAGAAGTTGCTTTAAGTGCCAATGGTCAGGTGGCTCTTCAGACTCCAGCCTTCACAGAGGTGGTGGCAGTATTTCATCCCTCCTCTGAACTGTAAGGTCTATCTCCATGACCCTATCCAGATTAAGGACTAAACACCTTCCTGGAATGAAGAATGGAATCTCCACAGAATGAAAATATCTCCCAATGCCACTGAAGTTACATTAGCTGTCCTCACTGCACAGACACTGACTGAACTGTCTCCCGACCATATCTTTGATTGTGCCCTACCATATTGGCAAAGCTCTTCAGAATCCATCTTGATCCCCTGTCTCAACTCCTCTATGACTCGGAAGTTATAGATGTGGCCAGAGCAGCTGTCTTGGACCCTTTTACATCAATTTGATTCCATTACACAACTTTACTGGATAAGACAACTTCTAGATGAGTCATAAGTTTTAGAGTTTATTATTTCTACCTTTAAACGAAAAATTTCACCGTTAACAGGATCATATTGTGAATTGCAATTAAATAAAGAATGATAAACTAATAAAACTTGCTTTTTATTTAAACTGTTGCTAATTTTAGTATTGCTATTAAAATTACATTCTAATTTAGGAATTGCTCTAAAGTTTTAAAAATCTGAAGCTGTATTTATTTAGTTTTTTAATTCTTAGTGGTATTGAAAATTATATACCCTAAAGATGTGAATAGTTTGTTTCACAATTTCAGAACAAATTAACAGCCTGCATAAAAGTAATTTCTTTTTAAAATTATATAAAATATTTCTGATACAGCTTGAGTGTCAAATATGTTTAAAAATACATTAATATAATTTATTTAAGGTTCGATTAATGGTAATGTTACATTACCTTAATAATATAACATAAAATATCCTATTTAATGTTCCTACTTGAAAAATGCTAAAGTGTTAGTTTGTTTTAGGTTAATGTCACATTAAATGAACTCTGGCTTCAGATATTATAGAGCTCGTGAATATAATTTAGATCTATCATATTCATCAATTATATTAACCTATCACCCAATCAAAGTACAATATTTAAAAAAAAATTTTCTTAGTGATCTCTTTAATGACATTTATGTAGGGTATTGATTAGTAAATGTTTCCAGAATGTTGCCAAGTACCTTATATTTGTAATTTTTTGATGAATGACATAAATTTTAGTTTATTTCCATCTTGTACAATCTGAACTTTGAGTTTTGATATGACTTCTGATTACTAATAAAGAATAATAATTTAATAAAACTTATTTACTATTCAAACTGTTATTAATTTTAGTTTTGCTTTAGAAGTTTCTTTCTGATTTATAAATTATTCTGAACTATTCAAAATAACTATCAAATATCTGAAGTTTTATTATCCATAATTTTTAATTATTAAATATATTGAAATGATAAACACAGAATTGTTTGTTTACATTTTCAAAAGAAATTTGATGCCAGTGTAAATTGTTCTTTTCCAAACCGTATGAAATGTTTCTGACATGGCATGAATTTCAGTATTCTACGCCTAAAAGTACATCAGTAGATCAAATATGTAATTTACTTATTATGATTAATTATACCTTAAAGGTATAGCTAATGATAGTTTTGTATTTATAACATATCATAAAGTTATAACCTATTGAAACATGTCTACTGGAAAATGTGCACATTTTAATTTTTTTTATATTTGATTACACAATTAAAGAACACTTGCTCTACACATTATGGAGCTTTTGAAACATTAATCTAGATCCTTCATAACATTTATGCCAACTTTTAAGCAATCACCAAGTTAAAATACAATACTAAAAAATTCTTATGCTTATGTTGGATATTAATTAGTAATAATTTCCAGAATAATGCTATAACTATTTAAGTTTTCCTCATAGAATGTTTTTTTTTTTTCGCCACTATTCATTATAATATTTTTTATAGTAGGAAATACTATTAAAATGAACAGTTACAATAATATAATTTAATATTTGTTTATAAAAAGATCAACTGTTTACTCTTTCAACTAGAAGTATATGATGTCATATCCAAAAATTAAATATAATCTTGAAACTTTCTAAAATTAAGAAATTACTTTGAGTTAGAAAAGAACTTTGATTATCTCTTTAAATATAATGCATGCATGTTCATGAAAAAGAATTATTTATTTTAATAATTTTTTATTGTTAAAAATTTATAGGTGCTGTTCTAGTGTTGACCAATTATAGTGAAGATGCAGCTCAAGTGATTATAGTGATGAGCAACATTTTAGAAACAAAAAGAAATAAAGTATATTATATCTATATTGCAAAAATCAGTTGATGCCTCTTGGAGGACCCTGCTGAGCTCATGTATTCCCAGAGCTCTACCTAGATCTATAGGGGTCTCCTGCTTCAGGTTACTTACTGGGCATAATTTTCTCTAGAAACATCTATATCACATTGGGCTTGTGGATTCACCCAACTGCATTTTATGTAGGGAACATGTTGACATGGATGGTGAGCATCTTTGGAAATGTTCTGCCCTCCAGGAAGCCTGCACTTCTTCACATTTCAAGACACTCTCCATTCCTGGAGATGCTTCATTTCTTTATTGGACTGCAAGACTTATTATGCTCGAAAGAGCCAACATAAGGACGTAAAAAGAATATTGCAAAAATATTTACATGTTGTAAATAAAAGTTTTAGAATAAACTGTTCTATACTGTTTAATTAATGTTTTCAGGATAGAATATCTCTGCAGCTAGGCAAATTTTGTTCAAAATTAATGTTGAATTCTTAGCAAAAAACGTATGAGTTTGTTTTGATTTTTGTTGTGTATTATGTAAAGAAAAAAAAATTTTGAAAGTTGACTTCAAGATGTGAACTAAAGTTAAAATATTCAGAAACAGTTGTTAACATGCAGTTGAATGTTTTTAAATACATGAAATTTAAATTTGGAAACTTTTTGTTAGATGCACAGCAGCTCTTTATAAGTTAAAAAAATGAAATTAATTTTTTTTCTTCATTAGAGACACAAGTAGAAATAATTTAAATATATGAATTATCAACTTAGTTACTTGTGGAAAACAAAATTTACATTTTAATTTAATTGGAATTTACTTAATAGAAAAGAACCATTTTATTATTTATTTATTGAAATTTATTTTATTCAAATGATATGGTTGTAGGTTATTTTTCATGTTATGTTGCAAAAAAAGCCAGAAAATTTACATCTTGTGAATCTTGCAGAAATGCTTTAGTTGATGAAATGGGGGATACACAATGCTCTACAAATACATTAATTGAGGTCAAAAATGACATTGCTCTTCTAACCCCATCCACAAATCTTGCTTTACTCATAAATATATTAGAAAGTGCTGCAATGCAAGTTTTGAGCACAGAAAAGTTATGCATCTTTACTTTAAATGGCATATTTGAGTGCTTAGAAACTAAGAAATTACCACTAGTATACTCCTCAAATCATCAACATTCTTTAAGTGCTTCAATCATATGTTTTTTCTAATAACCAGGATTCATTTTACGTGTGACAGAACAAATAAAATTGATGCAGCTAAAGTAAATAAAGTAGAAAATTATCATAATTTTGTTTTTTGTGTATAGGTGAGTTGTCGGAGGCTCAGTGGTAGAGCACTAGTTTCCAATTTTTTATCTTTAATGAAAATTATTACATTTTAGACGACTTGTGTCCGCTCAGCCTCAGAACAATGAGGGCCAGAAGTAATTCTGGGTAACATAGGCTGTCTGAATACAATCTCAACAACTTTTTTTTCCATCGTCATTATTTTTAAAGCTCTACCTTTATGGCTCCTTAATCAAGGCTTTTTGTGCGTATGTTATAATTTAAAATTATGTGTGCATGCAGATGCAGAATTGTATTTGTGGGTGCATTTTTTTTTCTGGCATTTGCCTGGATAAACATTTAGTTGTCCTTGTAAAATTAAACTTTATAACATTTTTATTTAGAAATAATTAAATATGCATATCAATAAATGTAATTATTTCCTATGTATTCATAATAATTTATAATTTTTTACAGGAATGTTAGATGAAACATGCATTAAAAATATTGAATATTACATTTTATTTTATAATTTGATAACTATTGTAATTTGTAGTATTTATATTTTTATGTGCTTATAAGTGCTAAAAATTTAAAACAATTTCAAATATTTGCATGATTTATTTAAGGAAATGTTTATTATAGTTTTTATTTCTACCATATTTATATCATTTTTAATTTTATCTTGAGTAACAAATTTAACATACGAGAGTCACTTTGAAATTTTTTAGATACAACTAGGTTTTTAAAGTTATACTTACAAAATTTTAGGTGTGTTCAAAGTAGTCTCCTCCAACATTAATGCACTTTTGTAGACGAATTTTCCACACATTAAATGCCTCAAGCTATTCATTTCTTTGTATCGATGAAAAAAATGCATTTATAACCACATCCAATCTCATCTTTTGAATGAAACGACGTCCACGTAAGTTCTTTTTTAAATTAAAGAATAACCAAAAGTCGCACATAACTAGATCAGGTGAATACGGTGGATGTTCGATCACTTTAATTTTTTTTTGCTTAAGAAGCTCAACTGTGAATCCGGCTGTATGTGAAGATGCATTGTCATTGTGAAGCATTAGTCTCCTAACATCCATTTCTTGTAGAATTTCTGGAAGACATTTAGTGGTATACCAGTTTGCTGTTACTGTCTTCTGTCCTTCCAACTTGATAGATTTGACCAATCCCGTTCTTCTGAAAAAAACGGCTTACATCACTTTTTTCAGTGCGCGTTGTTTTTTTACCACTGTCGGCGTGGGATCAACTTCAAAGACCCATACTTTGCTTTCTTGACATGTTGGAACGTCAAAAGACAGTATGTACGTTTCATCACCTGTTACAATTTTAGAAATGATGCGGTGGCTACCATCATTAAGCAATTTAAGGGTTTCTTTACTGATTCTGACACGCTCCTCTTTTTGGTGCTCAGTTAGATTATGGGGAACCCAACGGCAAACTACTTTTTTCATATGTAATTCTTCATGAATGATTTTGTGTTTGACTGCGGATCAAATGTTAAGTTCCTTCTGTATCATTTGATAGGTACAGCGATTATCATCTATTAACATTTTTCGTATGGCAGACACATTATCCGAGATTACTGCCAACGGCGTTTTTCCTGTGTGTTCTTCATCCTGAAGAAAATTGCGACCTCTTCTAAATTCTCTAAACCATCTGAATACAGTAGCACGAGCTGGAGATTCATCACCAAATGCTAACTGCAACCGTTGAACGCATTCTTCTTGATTTAATCCTGCTTTAAAATCGTAGAAAATCATGGCGCGAAAATGCTCTCGCGTCAACTCCATTTTCTCTTCTGTTTAAAATTTACTTTGCGCAATCAAGTTGGAGTAAGTCAGTAAAAAATCGTCTTCTGTATTAAAATACTTTGTATTTTAAAATTAAACCATTATTTTTATTTTGTAAATTCTCGTCTGCGCGTATCTCAAAAATATCAGAGTAACCCTCGTATACCTGTATTCGTTTTGCATTTGCATTGAATTTGATCTTGCTAATTTTACTTTATATACAGTAAATTTTCAAATTATTCCTTTTTTTATGCTATTACTCAGGTTTGTGTATTACTATGTATTTTTTTAATGCTTAATAAAGTTATTATTTTCTTTTAGCAAAACCCAACTCTTTGTCAAGCAGAAGTAGATACACAATACAAATAGAATCAGAGGCGTAATGACGGGGGGCTCTCATGCCCCGGGCGCAGCTTACAGAGGGGTGCCAAATTATTTCAAAGCTAAACAAAATTTTTCAGAAAATATTTCAATCTTTGTTTTATTATAATATC
Source organism: Latrodectus elegans (assembly GCA_030067965.1). Taxonomy (NCBI): domain Eukaryota; kingdom Metazoa; phylum Arthropoda; class Arachnida; order Araneae; family Theridiidae; genus Latrodectus; species Latrodectus elegans. The sequence continues at coordinate 64,689,242 of CM057817.1, read as the reverse complement.
AATTTTATTCGAAGAAATAAACTTTGCATTTTATAATTATTGTGTCATATAAAGGGAAAAAAAAAAAAAAAAGCTCCAGAGGGAGGAATCATATTTGGAAAAGAAGTTGTTGATGAAAAATGAGGAAGAGCTGCAGGAGCTTGCTATAAATGAAACTCTTACTCTTATATTTCTTTATTAAAATTAATTTTGCATGGTTTAGTTCCTTTTAAAAATTGTAATCTTTTAACCATGATTTCGATTTTCATTTCTTAATTAGTTAGATTCGGTTTTCATTCTTTTAATTTTTTCCTTTTTAAGTTTCATACTTTGCTCAAAAATTGTGATACTATTGTTTTGTACGACAATTCTTGTAAATGTGTAAATAACGAAAATATCTTACTTTTTATTTCTTATAAAATATCTGGATAATTAGATTGGTCAGTTCCATTTTAATGCATATGAGAGGTTTTCATTTTAGTATAAAGTTATTTACCCAATTATTTGTGTTAATGTTATATGGTTATTTTTGGATCTATTAACTTAGGGAGATTACAGAAGAGTAAGCTCAAGAAAGACACCTATTTAATTTTGTGAATACGCCAGGATTCATAGTGTCCTTTATGACTAAATTGTTATACACGTTATCAAAGTTAAATTATATACTAAAAATGTCATAACAATAATTTTAACAAAACAAATAAGTTTGTTTTACTCAATATAAAAAATAAAAGCATTCAATGAATATTATTTTCTCTGGACCCTTCAGGATGTTATAATTATTCAAAAATTCAAAACTTAAAAGGTTTTTGTCGAAATTTCAGTGTTTTGAAATATTATTTGTCGTGCTATTTTTAATTTCTCATAACAGATTAAATCATTTTATTAAAAAGCAGTACTTCCCTAATATTTTTAATATACCTTTATGATAAAAATGTGAAAATTTAATTTTATTTTGATTATAATAACGTAATAAGTAATAATGCGCAAAAAAAGAAAATTTCATATATATATATATATATATATATATATATATATATATATATATATATATATATATATATATATATATATATATATATATATATATATATATATATATATATAACTGAAATATTAATGGAAATTTGCAAGAATTTTTAAATGTACTATTAATAACTGAAAAGTCCGATTTTACTTAAGTTATCAAGAAGCGATATAGAAAGATCAGTTTCAATAGTTATTGAGACTTAGTAAAATTGTATTACTCATTGTCCCAAAATTAAAATAAAACTCTTGTATTTTTTATTTTAGGCTTTTACTGTTTTAGTCGTTCAGTCTAGTGTCGCGTTACACTCGTGAGAAAACTGCTGAAACGTTTCATATTAGCGGTTCCTTTCGTCAAAAATATTGTGTCCGGCACCAGACTGACCTTCAAAGAAAAAGGGGGAAATTTTTCATAAAATAGCACTACAGTATGCCGCTTAGGGAATTGTCTTCCTAGAATAGAAATGGAGGGGATCGAAAACTAATCTCCAGTTTCTAGGAAAACACATAAAATTTCCTTTCTTTTTATTGTTCACACGGTTAGTATTTCGTTTCTTAAAAACATCGCTTCATTGGAACAATAATGTAAACTTTTGAAAATCTGGAGTTTTGACATTTAAAATATTATCGCCGTAAGTTAGATTTTCTATCTATTATGTATTCTTTCAATTTGAATATTTATTGCACATTTTTGCTGATATAAATATTTACTAACATATGCTTGCAGAGTTTGGAAAATTAAATATAAAATCACTTATTAGTTAAAACTATTCATTTAAAAGCAATTTATTTAATGTTTAAATATTTTTGTTTGGGGAAATTATTTTTATTTGACTCGTAATTTTGTTGGCTTTACATTAGCATCTTATATTAAAAAATTATTATTTTGTCAAATGGTATAAATTAAAAATCTAAGAATGTTTTCTTCCTTTTTGAATGTTTTTTTTTCTTTTCTTTTCTGTATGCTTAAACAAACAGAATCTTCTTCTTTAATAGCGTAACAACCTATAACAGGTTTTAGCTGCCTCTACAGCACGCCTTAAGCATACAGAATATATTTCTTAATTAATTAGTTCAATTTATATGAAAAATAAATTTTTTAACTTGAAAAATTCGCTCAAGAAATTTATAAAGAAATCGTACATATTTCTTGTTTTACATTGTAAAATTTTAAAAGTAAGATCGTCTTTAAATGAAATAAATTTATTGGGGAAAAAAAAAAAAAAATTCCTACCCATTGCATGAGCAGCACTTCCAAAATGATTCTTAATAGATTCATAAATTTTAATAAAAATTACTTATTTTAATAATAAAATATATTTTAATATCTTAAAAAACAGTTTTGTTAAATGCCTTAAGTATGCGAAGAAAATTTCCACTACTATAATAACTGTTGGAGAAAATTTCTTTAAATAAAATTAAGCGATACAACAGTTAAAGTATATTTTTTATCTCAGAAATTGTAAGTCTTGATTGTATTTTGAATCAATGAAAAACTTGAAAGAACACTATAGAGTGAATCAATTTTGATAATAAAAACTATTTTTATAATATAATATGTATTGTTTGGCTGAAAGTTTCTGATTAGATTAAATATGCATAATATTACTTGAATTTATGTGTGTTTTGATTTTAGAAATTTGCAAAATATTTTTGTTGTCTGTAATGGCGTTCTGTTGCTCATCAGATATTTATATTGATAATGCTATGGGATAATTTAGTTACCTAAACTGAAATTAGATGAAGAGAGAGACGTGTTAACAAAGGTCTTCTAATTTTAGAATCAGAAAAATTGGTTTTATGGTATAAAAATGAAATATTATAAACTATCAATATATATATATATATATATATATATATATATATATATATATATATATATATATATATATATATATATATATATATATATATATATATATATAACATTTTGTGATATCAATTTTTTTTACCATATAATTTTGGTTTACATTAATGGTCTTAATAATATAATTTAAAAAGCTATTTTAAATACGAAATTTCCCATAAAGTTAAACTTGTTTTTCACAGGAATTTTTCTGAAATAAAAAAATAAAATAAAATTTTCTGTTTAATATGTGGTAAATTAAATGTTTAAAAATATATCATGGTTAAAAATCAGGTGAGTTGATCCTAAATTAGGAGTGTTAAATCTTACGCAAATATTATTTTGCAATAAATAGCTCAAGTTTGGAAAATTGGTAATATTATAGAACTTTTGAAAATCTGTTAAGATAAGTTAATAGCATACGTTCAACACCTAATAATCAACAATTTGTAGAATCTTTCATAAATAAGATAATGCACAATTAACAGGGAGTAAAAATGTTTAATTGATTCAATTGGTTAACAAGCTAGAAAAAATACATTTAAAATTTTTAAGACATTTTTACGTACCTGTTAAACCATTAAAATCAATTTTCTTAAAAGTTAAAAATTAATTCATAAATCAATAAATATCCCGACTTCAAAACTGTAATTTTCGGATCAAGGATGTCCATATATGTTTTCCTAACCGAGGGCCCTGGGGTGCGAAGCATATGTCCCGGTTAGGTAGTCAGCCCAAAGCTAAATCCCCTGTGTTCAGTTCTCAAGCGTGATTGGTACTGAGTCGATTCACTGATGGTTGAGTTAACCTAGCCTGCGAATCGAACCTCGGAAATGTACCTTATGAGCGCTAAGTCAAATGTGAAAAGTCAAACGCCTCTTCACAAATGTAAATGTTTGGTTGAATTTTCTCATACAGATTTCCATGGAACAGAAATCTATAGAGAAATGCGGGACTGAAAGATGTTACTCAGCAGTAGAAAAGAAATTAAACCAAAAACTGTATTAGAACTTCCAACATGCCTTATGTCATACGGTGAAGATAGAGCGAAGATATGGCTATTCAAATAATTTTTATTATTTCTGCATCAAATCCACCATGAGTGAAAAACGTCTATGTGATTTAACGATTTTAAGTAAAGAAGAAAATTTTGAAATGATCAACTTTGATAAAGTAATTGATCAATTCGCTTTAATGAAGGCAAGAAAAATGTGAACAGTGTAGCATATTAGATTGCGAATAATTACATCTTCTTATATCTATGATATGTAACGAATTATTTCCCGTTTAAAAAAAAAAGATTTACTTTTTTTTAAAAATAATTGTATTAGTATATAAAATCAATTATATTTTTTATAATTAATTCTAAATTACATAAGTCCAGCTATTCTAACGACACTTTTCCGAATTCAATATAAGTGTTTTTTTTTTTAATTAGAATTGAATTTTTTTTAAATTTAAAACTGAGCTTGATATTTTAAATTAAAATATTTTCGATAATTTTATAGTTTGTATAACATTCTGTTATTATTTATATAGTATTCTTATTACAATTATACTCTATTTATTATAATGTATTATATATCGTTATATTGTTATGTATCTTTTATTACTTAATACATTTTATTCCCATATTTATATTGCATTATATTATTTTATTTTCAAAAAAGGTATCGTACCCGAGCGCCAATTATGCAGACTGCGCCACTGAAGTGAATGAAATTTCCATGACATAAATATTCATAACTTGACTGACATTGTTGGATGCATTGAACCCTATTTCCCATTTAACTAAATACCCTATTTTTCATGAGTTACTATTGTTTTGAAAAAAGTGACTCAGTGAAGTAGGATATTTGGTTTGTATTTCATATCAAAGAAGCAAAGATTTAGTTTAATTTGCACTTTATGTTATTGCTTTCTTTTTAACGAAATGTAAATTTAGATTTTTATTATATCATTCTGAAAAAATGAGAAAGCTTATTATAGTTGATGATTTGTAATTAAATGTAAGTAATTCTTACCTGTATTTTTAAGTGACTCAGTGATTATGTTATATTTATATAATTACATAATATAGTTATTGGTTTTAAGAAATTACTTTGAGAAATATTTAATTTTGAATTGTGTAAAAAATGAATTACGATAAAATGCATCATCATAGCAAAATATATTAAAAGTTTTAACTGGGAATGAAAGAATTTAAAATTAGAATAACAAAAAATTTTAATATTAAAATTATTTTCTATAGAAATCACTAGAATAATTAAATGAAAATGTATAAAAAAATAAAAAAAAACATGAATATATAATTGATTCAAATAAGATTAATTTTAGTATTATAACTATATTTATATTTAAAAGTAATTGAACGGAATTTGATTTCCTATTAAAATATATTGAATTTTAATTATATATTCCAAAATAATTTCAAATTCAATTTCTAAAATTACAATTATTTATAAAATGCATTAAAATAATATATCTATAAAAAAGTATATATTTCAGCTTCATAAATTATCTGCCGAGCTGGTAGTCGAATGGTTAGCGCTCTTGACTTCGGTTCAACAGTTCGTGGGTTCGAATCCCACCTTGGGCATGGTTGTTTGTAGTGGTTCGGAATCCACTTTAAGCCGTAGGTCCTGATCTAATTAGCCTTCGCGTGCAAAAAATATATAACCCCGTTGAGCGACAAACAAACAATTCATAAATTATCCATTAAATAATTAAAATGAAATAAATAATCAAGGGTAAACATCAGTAATTAAATATAACTATTCAAATAATGATGGAAATAGATTCAGGGAATTTTCTAAAATAAATTGCTTGATATCCACAAAAATGAACGTAAAATTGGTTCTATTCTGCATAACACCTAACAATAAAAAGTCAGATTTTGTATTTCTATTATCATTTGTTTTTCTATAATCAATGAGCGATTAATATTCAATATATTTATCATGTAAATTCAACTATTTCACATTATTTTCAGTTTTATTTAATTAATTTTAAAAGATTTATATTCCCATATACATCAATGCATTTCCCACTCGATAGTGGTATCATGCCTCGGTCACGCCACCTAGCGGCAATTAAAATGCGTGTCGTTATTTTCGGCAAGATGAAAGTTTCCTTTTTAATGTTAATTTCAACATAATCTGATTCTCATCATAAATTTATACTTTGTAAATATTATAGTGTGTATAAATTCTTGTAAATACCTTCACCTGTTCTTATGTGTAAATATATTCTTATTTCTTTCAATCTATTCCTATACTATTTCCTTTATTATTCTATTAATTTCATTTAATTTAAATACATATATTTCTCATAAATAATAAATTAATAAGCAATAACTTTTAATAATTCTGAAATAAATTTTATGAAATAATCAAAGTCCCGTCCATTAAAATTTCAAACCTGAAGGTCATCGACAACGTCAAAATGGCATGTTGGGTTTTTAAAGAGTTTCTTCATTATGCTTCCAGGGCGATAGAAAATATCATGGTTCAATAGTATAAATGTTAATGCAATGTTTATTTTTGAATTTATTAATTTAGTTTTGAGAAAATTTTTAATGCCTAATATAAAATGCAGATTTAAAGGAGTAAATTGTACCTGAAACTTGTTTCCTTGTTCGAAAAATGATGTCAATATTGCAGTATGTTTTCCATTTAAATAATTTTAGCCAAATAACTTTTGCTACATTGTGCGTACTAAATGCTAGATTTCAAAAAATTATGAGATCGATGCATTATTTTCAAGAATTAAAAATTTAACTTACTCAATTTATAAATTATTTTTGTCTTGATGACACGAATAGTCATCCTGTAGGAAGGTTTATTATTATTTGTAAAGAGAGGCCATTTTGTAACATGTGTAATTAATCTACAATATGGTCACATAGTATAACTGATTACAATGAACTTTAAATCGTCCAAACATTTTGACATATTAAAAATTCTTAAAAGTAACTATGTGAAGCTCTCTGAAGCCTAAATAAATTTGCTACCCTGCCCTGTGCCACCTGCCACTATCAAGTGGGAAATGCATTGATGTACATGGAACAAATGTTTGCCAAGAAAAAGTCATACTAAAACATGATTACTAATATCATAATCTGAATATTCTAATGTAGCTGATCAAATAACTCAAATTCTTTTTTTTTTTTTTTTTTTTTTTTTCAGAATCTATTTACGACATTCTTTCATCCTTTTCGACAGTGTAGGTTACTCAAAGTATTCTTAAAAAATGCCTATTAAACAGAATCACATATGACAGAATGATGAAGGACATATTCGAATGGACTAGTTCTTGCACTTTTGATGATCATATCAAGTTAACTAAAGTAGAGAGTGATGATTAGAATCTATCACCAAACAGCCACGTTCAATGCTTTATCTTTTATGGTTTCAACCATCCTTTTATTTCTCAAACGTAAGAAAGAATTCCTCTCTTGAGCGCTTGATAAGACCAGTCATTTCAGAAATAATCGATTTAGCATTTGGGTCATCATTATCTACTCTTGGACAAATTAACTTAAATTAGTTACTGCCCTTTTATGGAATTTCTATCTTTGAAATAATGCTTTAATATTTAGGCAATATGGCATGTTTTCAAAGCACCTCTTACTACATTTGGTTGTTACATTATTTTGATAAGTCCATATTCAGAATGTAAAAATAGGTATAATATTTTGATTTGTTGATATAAATGTTTAAAGACAAGTTGATTTTATTTCCGATCCAGATTGATTGTTTGGAATAGTAAAAAGATATTTCAATTATAAGAGAAGCTAAACTTGAATTATACTACATATGATTTTATATTATGCAGCATACGTTTATATGAATACCCTGAAAAGTTTGATACTCACAAAACATGACGAATTTATAGTCAGAAAAAAATTTTAGACATAATTAAAAATGGTGAAATGTCGATGTATTATCCATTTTAGAAGATTGAGTATCCCTTTTCGAGAATATTTTAGAATATTTTTTAAAGATTCCAGGTTCAAACTCAATATCAACCTGTATATCATTTTCAACTTCTTGTTGCTGAAATATTTTTATGATTTTATATTATTTTTTAAGATATTCACATTGGCAACAGTATATCGCTTTTATCTCGTTAATCAAGCCTAAAGCTGCTAAATAAGAAATAAATGTTGTCCTTTTGAGAAAATATCACCAAGTTTGACTACACTGAATGGTAGATTAAGTGAGCAATATAAAATAGCTTGGAGATTTTGTTCTTGTACGATTAACTAAATTATAATTTAGATCGACATTATCAAAATTCTGTTCAAGCTAACGCTTAAACATATATTTTAACCACTTATTTAACATTGAGCTAGACGAATTATTGGTAAAATCCTTGATAATAAAAGTTGTATGAAACTTGTTTTAAATTAATCACGTGGTTATTTTTATATAAGATTAAAAAATCACCAATATCAGGTTAAATTTAATAGCTAAGTGCATATGTGCATCTTAAGAATTATTAACCACAGGTTATCCTTGTTATGGGTTAATTGTACTTATATGAAACATATTGTTTTTTGAGTTTGATCCTTAATATCAATGATGCCAAACTAAGTTAACGTTAGTGGTTGATTAAGAGTTAGTTAATAGCCAAGCTGTGGTTAATATAGTAACAGTATATTAATTACGGCTGTTCTCAATAATCGAGTGATGAAAACTTGTTAATAGTTAATAACTCATTATGCTAAGAATAGATTAAATGCTCATTAATCAGTCTTTTTTAAGATTATTAAAGGATTTTTAATCATTGCTTATAGAATCTTTAATTGACCATCATCAGTAACCAAAGCTTTGTGAAACATGCTCTAGGAAAGAATTTAGAAATATGTCTTCAATATGTTATCATGTAGTTCTCTAGTGATGAAAGAAAACCATGGATGTAATTCATACAAGCACTTAATTTTACAATATTAAAAGCTAATTTAGAGTGGAATCATTCTTCTTATACTAGTTAACTTTTCTTTTACTTCAAACAATCTGGGGGGCTCTTTACATAATTTTCAAACATTCTTGACTTCTTATAAGACTTACAAGTTTTCTGAATATGAAAAATGCCGTTCAGGGGAAATTGTTTTCAAATGAAATAGTTCAAAAATTTGAAAAAAGCCAAATTTTTTTTCAAATCAATACCTTAATTGTATTTTGTGGCAACCGAATGACTTTCAATAGTCTAATGTAGATTTTGTTTTATTCTGGTGTTTTTTTTTTTTTTTAAATATTTTAATTTGTTTTTTGTAAAAATTAACAGGATTTTAAAGCATTTTGGAAAATTATGAAAATTCAAAATTTCTCTTTCTTTATTTTTATGTTTCAATTATATGTAGTCTACATGAAATATGTGTCTAAACAATCAATTGATTTAATAGAGTTAGGTAAGTTTTGTATTATTCACGTATACTTCCAGAAAATTTTATTGAAACTTAATTTATCTAATTGAGGGAGGAAATTGGTTTTTACGGATTTTTTGAAATCGTAATAATGTTCCCACCATAAAAGAATAAAATTAACCTTGCAATTCTTGTTCTTTTGCAATTATCTTAATTCTTGTATTTTTATAGAATAAAACTGAAAACTTTCATAAAACTAAATTATATTGTAGCCTTATTGCAAAAACATATGTTTAAAAATGTAATGTTTGAAATATTGGCAAATCTATTAAATAACTAATATTTCCTCCCGTTCAATGTCATTATTTTAAAATTTTAACTTGGTATTTGCTAGGCTTGTTTAGCTATTTCTTAACTGTATAATTAGAAATGCTTGAATGCCTAATGTAATGAATCATTCTAAGGAGAAGATCTAAATACTTTGTTTTCTAGATAAAGGAAAACTGGAATTCAATAGGGAAAAGTCTGCTTCAATATCTACATCGTATAAAAACGTAGAAATCGCACCATATGGAAATAAAATTTCCTCAAATACACTAGAACTTCTACACGCTAAAGCATCAAAATCAAAAGTAAGAAAACAACTTAAATATAAATGTCATGCCTTAAGAGAAGGAAGTGGTATGCGAAGTACTACGACTGAACACAATATTTTAAATAAAGACTATAATTGTGCTGATCTTGAAGATATAGAGACTGAAGAGAAACGGAAATATGTAGCTGGTTTTGATACACAGTTAAGTGATAATGTGGGAAGCATTAGTTTTCGAAATGAAAATAAAGAAATGGATTCTTCTCATAAAAATGGAGAAAACTTTGTAAAAGAAAACCCATCTATCAATTCTGAAGAATTTCCTGATCAATCGAAAGTAAAACTAGATGATCAGCCAATAGCTAAAAATCTCAATGAAACAGAAAATTCACCTAATGCAATTCATTCTTTAAAAGAAGATATTCAAAGCATATTTAGTCCTAACTTTAGGTCGTTTGTTTTCAATCCAATGGCTCCAGCAGAAGCGAAATTTCAGGAATGCAAAACCTCTAAGAATGAGTCTGGTGTTTGCAGATATATACAGCACTGTTTACTGCCAAATGTTCTTAGCTCGATTGAACAATTCATGAACAACGTATGTATTATAGAAAGCAGATTTATAGGAGTATGTTGCCCAGAATTTCCAGTGCATAAACTTGAAGTGAAATTGCAAAATAGTTCAGGAAGTATTGAAAATGGCACTGCGACTAAACCAGAGGGTATGTATGATTAGTTTTAATTAAATATGCATTTTTTTATTTAACTGTAGAAATAGAAAAATCTTTTAAGTATACCTAGATTTTGACAAAGATTTTATTTTAAGAATGCGGTATCGGCACAAATAAAAGGATTGTAGGAGGATCAGATGCCACTTTAAAAGCCTGGCCATGGATGGTATGCCTACTTTAAAAAATACTTAAGGAACCTGTTTTGTAAGATTCTAATTAAATTTTAATGTTTCAGGTTGCTTTGTTAAATCATAAAAAGAAATTCTACTGTGGTGGTGCCCTCATAAACAATCGATACGTACTTACTGCTGCCCATTGTACTGTTGGGTAAGATTTCTTCTCTTATAAGAAATATCTTCACAAATTTTTCTCAAATTTAATTTCTCAGTGTCTTGAGCTTTTGGAAAATTATGCTAAAATTATGGTTACAACAATTGACTTGCAATGATTTTCAAATTTCTCCTGAACAGAATCAAGGATGTGCTGACAATAAACTTAAGTATTTTAACTTAAATTTTGAAAAAATAAAGTTTTTGATTTTCATGCAGTTAAAAAAATTTAACTATGGACTTATTTTCGTGCACAATTTGGGAATGTTCTGTTATCTTGACAAGTTTTATTTCTCAGATCACGCAACAACGAAATCACAGCCCGTTTGGGAGAACTTGACCTCAGTAGTAAAGAAGGATTCAAAGAGGACTACAGAGTAGTAGAAATCAAACGACATGGACACTATTCTCGTATGACCTTAAGAAATGATATAGCTCTTTTGAAATTAGAAAAACCAGTAGTTTTTAACGAGTTTGTAAAAACTGTATGCCTGCCCGAAGCAAAGAAAAATTACACAAAAGAAATCGCCACACTGACAGGCTGGGGTCACGTCCAAGGAGGTAAGCTGGTTGGAGTATATTATGTACTATCTATAAGTAAACATATTAGAATTTTAAAATAGGCAAAAAAAGTACATAGCTTTTTGTTTTTTTTAAATTTACGTACATAATTGAAATAAGATTTCTATTTCAAATACGGTGTTCAACAATAGAAACAGACAAGCCATTACTAAAAGAAATTTAAAACCAGGGAACTATTTGAATTGTATGTGAAAATTAATTACGGTATTATGAGAAATTCAGACTTGCTAACATAATCTTTGGAATTGATTACCATTTTTTATTTGGTTTGTCTTCAAGGGATAGGACTCAATAGTTATTCTTTTGTAGAAAGTGTTTCCTTATTTTAATAAATAACTTATGTTTAGTATTTGTTCTTTAGGTAATCACACAATTTGGTCAAGTATTTTTTTTTTTTTTTTTTTTGCAACAGAAGTTTTGAAAAAAATTTGGATTATACATAAATATTGGCAACAAAAATTTTAGGTTAAATGTGCAAGCTTTCTGAGGTCATGATTTACTGTGGAAAATGTAAAATTGTAATTTGGAAAAATAACGATACTTCGTATTTTAAGGGATATTTACTTAGCTGTGTTCAAAATGCTGATTTGCATCATGAAATGAGATCATGTATAACTCGATTTAAAATAAGTACAATGATGTACGGAATAATCAAAACTCTTTTTTAGAATAATATAAAATTATTAAATTTTAAAACCAAGACTCATCTGCCTTGCTGTTGTCAATGGTGTATTTGGAAAAATGAAAACACGCTAATTCTTTTTTTTTTTTTTTTTTTTTTTTTTTTTTTTTTGCAGTGACCTAAAAAGTATTTTAGAATAAAAATTGCTTAAAGTCGAAAAAAATAGAAAATATTATATTAAAAAATTAGAGTATTAGATGACACGCATATTTTTCTTTATATCCAACGATTATGCATAGATAAAAAATGTTAAAAGGGAAGTAAGAAACACTTCTTAATTCTTCAAGTGAGAAGAATTCTAGAACTGCCTCGTGGCACAAATAACTTTAAGTTTAAATCTGTTAATTACAGTTTAAATTTATGGAAAAGTTAGTGATCAGTTTCACGGATATGTTTAAAGTTAGAGACAAATACCCTAATACAAGTTTCCTTCCATTTCATGCAGTCTTTCTCAATTCTTGACGAAAATTTGATGCTTATTGAAAACGAGGATTTTACCTGTATAAAGTTTGTAATTGGAAAATTTATCAATATTAACTTATTTCCTTTTAAATAGTTTTTTCTAGTAAATTTTGATGTACTCGATAACTAGGTGAAATGAAATTTTTGCTGCTTTTATTTTTCAGATAATTTGCACATCTTATATTTAGTTGAATAGATACAATCAAACATTGATCTCATTAAAATGCAACTCTAACATCAATTAACACATGGTTGTGTTATATGCACGTTTAAGCTATAATAAATCTATAAATGTGTGTTTACAAGAAAAAATATGCCATAAAGGTTGAACTCCCGCTTTTCTACATTAGTTTTCTTTGTGTTTTATGCATATGCAAGGTTCGGTGTTGAGAGTAAAGTTTTTTTTTTTTTTTTTTTTTTTTTCTGATTTCCTGATTTATTTTGAATTTTGTTTTACAGTAAAGCACGTTTTTATATCTTTTTTCATGATTAACACCTTTAATTTTCAATAATTATTCAGTATCAAGGGATTCAGTCTTTTAAATTTCCATAGGACAGGATTATAAATATGGAGGGTGTATGAATATTAAGTTGGTATTATAGGTATTTACAAGCTTAATACAGCAAACTTTTGCTCGTAATTACCACCTTGTGATTGGGAATAAGTTGTTTTCTTAAGGGGCAAGGTATTTGAATGATTTCGATATCTTTGTCAAAATGTTATGAGCTATTCACATAGTTTGATGTTCAAACCCATGATATATAGTATCTCAAAATAGTAAATTTTTGTTTTTATCTTCCCATAGTATATGGTATCATTAAATGACTATTTTTCACTTCTGAGCGACGGAGTCAGAATATCAGAATTAATCTGGTTTACTATATATGGGGTAAAAAATTGGACATCATGTTTTAAAGCAGTTTGGAAATTCTTAGTATTAACAGTCCGGATTATGAAATTTTTTATAGTTTAAAAAAACTTAGGTTATTTTTCTTTTTTGTCATCATAGCCAAGACTTATTTTCATGGATGTAATTTATGAAGGAAAAAGTAAATCTTTTATTTCTCAAAACCTATTTTGGAAGTTCGCTCATTGCCATAAAAAAGCTTAAATTATCGACAATGGTGCATAAAAATAAAATAGCATGAACTTATGAAATGAAATAATTTATTGATTTTTTTTATGGTTAACGACTGACAAAATACAAACAAACGCTAGTCAAAAAGACATTTGCAAATCACTAAGAGTGAAGCCGTCTCTTCTCTCTCTGGAATGACAATTTCCAGACTTGAATTATATTAATCAAAGGCTCTAACAGATTAATATAAAGCATTTGTGAAGACAATTTTCCTATTTTGAGTTTCCAAAGGATTTAAGTTCATATACATTTATATTGCAAGAATCGATACTAAAATTAATATCAAATGCTCTTTTTATGGTTTTATAAGTTGCATCAAATTTCATTGATTTTTCGTAAAATTATACGAAAAATCTTTGTTGAAACGGCCAAATCACTGTTTAGATAATAAATTCATTTAAATGGGAATTAAAATTATTGAAAACTCAGTTTGAGGGCTGATATAGCAGTATCTACAATAGTGAATTAAATTATCAGATTTTAAATAGATTTGTTTGCTTAACTCCGTATATCAGAACTGATTTTTTATAACTATCTTATTGAGCTGTAAATTCAAATCTACTTGATGAACCCTATTTTTATCGAGCATTTAAATCATGTTTATAAAAAAATAAGCATTCCTGATCTTTGTTTTCGAAGAAATTTTGCAATAAGATTGAATAGTGGACCAAAAAGACATAAATTCATAGTACATTACTGTTAAAGGATATTTTTTCTAACTATTTCCTTCCATTAATAAAAAATTTCGCGCATTTTAAACTTTTCTCAGAACAACGTTAATTTTCTGAATAATTCTTAAGTCCTACAAGAAACTTCAAGAGCTCTAAATACGTCGTTCAAATAAAATGATTGCACAATCTTATAGAAAGTAGACTTGTTATAATAAATTTAAACCATTCTTGAATAAGTTTAAAGAGCTCCATTCATTCTGTTGAACATATTTTAACTTATTGAAATAGAGAGTGACATGAAATTAAGATTTTAGTGGGCAGTCCCTTTCAACTTGATAGTCACAATTATGGTGTCTCTGGTAACCTCCCTCCCCAGCCAAGAGTTATTCTATTAAGATATAACTTCATCTCAATGAGAAAGAAACTGGTTTATTTAAAAAAGCCTTTGGATTTCGGAACAATATTCTCTATAGACCCTAGAATTTAGGCACCTCCATAAACAGAAAAATACTATATAACTGTGATATCTGTTAGAAAAACAAGGAGCTTCTGCGCCTAATTATTGTAGTTCTTATTGTACTTTTTTGAAGTTAAAATTTCGAAGTTATGATTGTTTTAAGAATGCATGTTTTCAATTGTTCATGTAAATTCAAATTTTTCAATATTTTAAGAGAAAAATTACAATATCAATCTACCAAAACTATCTAATATCTCTCAAGTTAGAAATCCCGTTTTTTTCTCTGCAGCAGCTTCAAAAATTGCACAATGCAATGTGGACATCACTTTTAGTTTTTAAATGGTTCAAAGTTGACATTCACAATACGCTGCAATATTTGTCATATTCCATTTAAAGGATAGATTCCTATTAAATTAATCATGAATGCGAAGTAAATGAAGATAATTCCTTCATACGTCAGACATTGTATTAATTTGAAAACAATAGTAAATGGAGCACTTTAAACATATACGTTTATTGATTGGATGTCTACATGAGGTATTAAACATTTTTATGTGTTGGGTTATAGTTTCAATGTTCAACATTTAAAGAGTGCTAAACACTCTTTAAATGTTATTAAAAGGCCGATTATATATATAGATTTAGTGAAGTGTCAAGTTTTCACGGAACATTTAGAAAATATTCTTTGAATACCTTGATTGGTAACAAACTTTTATAAAACACCTTTTGAAACTTTGCGATAAATAATTTACGATAATTATTATTGTGGATGTATAAATGACTATTTTAATAAGAATTTTACCGCAGTGGATTTAATTTCAAAGCTAAAAATTCTTTTTCCTCCAGGAATTGCAGTTTTTACTAGCGATGTATTACAAGAAGCGAGTTTCCCGATTATAACAAATGAAGAATGTTCTGCTTTACATGGTGTTCCTGTACCTCAATCTTTAATATGTACAGCAGCTCCTTCAAAAGACAAAGGTGCTTGTAATGTAAGAAATTTCATACAAAATATTTAAATGTTACTAAGTGTTAACATAGACGGAATGTACAACCTAAGGGTACAATGGACACAGAACACTTTTAAATATCTCGGGTTAAAAATTTTGATTTTCACTTATGGCCTGTAGCCATATTTACCATTTTCTGAGAATCTTTAAAGTAATTATGTCTATTAATGTAAAAATTAATTTTATTCATTACATGAGAAATTTTTATAGGTATTTTTTGCGGAAATGTATTAATGTACATGATTTTGAAAATTTAAAAGTATAAAAGGAAAATTCAGCATTTAACAAAGGAATAAAAACTTTTTGATGACAGATATAATGGTTGTGATATTTAAAGTTGACGAAAATTATTTCTGATATCAATGGACTCGATGCTTATAAATAAGTAAAATAAAATTCATGACATTTACGTATTTCACATGAAATATTAATATATATTTCGTTTTGAATTTTCTAAGTTACGAATCATTTTGTACCAACTTTAAAAAAAGTACCCGATACTCATAAGTAAGTGGCAAAATCAAATATTTTAAATATAAAGAATAAGTACTGAGAAATTTTAGCTAAACTTGGTGTCCATTGATCGCTTAAATTTTAAAGCAAATCCAATTAGACATTTGAGTTACTGTTGCAGATATTTAACCTTTTAATTTAATTTGGGCGATAACTACAAAAAGTAAAACTGCGTATGAAAGAATGAACTTTAATTTCTTATAACTATTATATAGTTGATTACATATTCATCTACTTTTTCACTAAAAGGGATTTAATTTTTAGGGTGATTCTGGTGGACCTCTTGTAATGTTGGATGATAAAGATCGATGGAAGATAATTGGAGTAGTTTCGTGGGGACGTCGTGGATGTAGTACTTCATATCCTTCAGTCTTTACAAGGGTATCTCACTATTTAGACTGGATTAAAGAGCATGCCGTGTAAACATCCAATGAGCTGTTTGTAGCAAAGACTAGCATTCAACGTTTCCTAAAAACGTTTTTCTAGAAGTTTCCATAACTTTAAAGAAGTTTTATGTATTATAAACAAATTTGGTGTAAAATACCATGTTATGTAGAATATAATTTTAGTTCAATATTTTAAATAATTTTCTTATAAATTATTGCATATTTTCATCTATCCAATCTAAGTATTCAGTCACTCTAGTATACACTCCTGGGTAACCAGCCTGCGCACATTTACTTCCAAATGAAACGACCCCGAAAACTGTCCAGTGCCTTGTTCTGTCTGGTATCACCATAGGGCTTCCAGAATCTCCCTGTAAATATTTATCGAAAATTAATGGCAAGCAGAACACTTTTATAAATTTTAAAATATTAGAGAATAAAAACTTCTAATTTTTTAAGGTTTATAATGCTTATATATAATTCTAGTTGTGAGACATGCATTCAATTAAAAAATTGAATTATCCTTATGAATCAACAGTGAAGTTCTAAGATTTCACTTTGATACTTTTATTTAAGAAACTTAAAAATTGAATTCATATAAGAGAATAAGAAATTTACTTTAAACTGAAGCTGATATTTTAATTCTAGATTGCTAATTTGCTATATATAATGAATTAAATGTCTTGTATTTCCCATTTCTGTGTGCTTTATCTTCAGGTTTTTGTGTGCTTTATTACACATTTGTCAATGAATGCATTTTTAAAATGCTGTGATAAAAATAGTGTTTTCTGCAATTGGTAACAATTTCTGAATCTAAATTCCCTTTAATTTTTTATATATTGTCGGTTTTAATAAGTACTTCAGTTGAACATTTCAAGAACTTAACTAAAATTATTAAATCTAAAGTAATTTAAGCATAAAAATATTAATTTATTCATAATTGGAAGAACTATTCAGTATAATTTTAATAACCTTTCAACAAAAAAGGAATCCAAGATATTTAACCAATCTCAGAATCTACTGCTTTTTGTGTTGCGTAATGAATATTTTCTAATAACGTTCTTTGAAGGGAGTAAAATGTCTCCAACTAAGAGTTCTGCAAAGTAAACGAAGTTTTGGTGAGTTTATACAAGTGAAATGACGTCTCTGCTTCAAGTCAGTGCATATAATGTAAATAAATTTTACTTTAAATGCTTGCAGTAAATTACTCATTTATAGTTGAGATTTGACTCAGCGAGTTGATAGTCAATGCTTTTTAAAGACTAAATCCTTAATAGTTTGAACTATGTATATAAGGATTGTGCAGTACCGCGGAAGGAATATTAGTCAAAATTTATAGGCATTTATTCCCTTTAGATCATTGAAGTAATACATTTCAGTATTGGTATCAAGCAGTTGGGAAAAGACTGATACCAATAAAAGAGGATTTGGTACCAGAAGGCTATGTGGTACTATTAGGCAAATTCAGCATATGGATTAGGAGCATTGCATTGTGGCAATAGAATTAAAAGCTCCAGTTGGCACCATTATAACAGAAGAATCTATCTTCAAACATATTTCCGAACCAGATTACCTGTGACATTTATTTCATGGACTCTAAACTTCTACCATTTATGATGTCAGTTTTGTCAAGCTAGAGCTTATTGGAAAATAAAGTATTTTCTGTTGAAGAAAAATTGTTTTTTTATCTTGGTGCCAAATGAGAGCTTGCAATCATACGATTTGCTGTGTTAGACATTTGGATATACACCCGAGATTTACTGGAAAGCAGCTTCCTGTGATAGCCAGATCATTCTTTTGGTAATTCAATACACCCCTATTTAAAATTTGAAGTTAAATCTGATAATTTTGACGGCATTAATGAACACCATTAATGATAGTGTTTTGGAGCAAGAAAACACTTAGTAATGCTGTAATTTAACATACTATACAAATTGTCAACACATTCCCTTGACCTGCTAGATGTCCAGGTTTCTCTCCAGTGGAGTTTGTACGACAACTCCAACGTCATCCACAACCAGCATTAACGATTCCAGTTTTAACCGTCCAATGACAATCAGCATTAAATTTCGCGTCGCAAACTATTTCGCGGCAAAATTATGGCGCTCTGTATTCAAAATTCTGGATGT
Source organism: Latrodectus elegans (assembly GCA_030067965.1). NCBI lineage: Eukaryota > Metazoa > Arthropoda > Arachnida > Araneae > Theridiidae > Latrodectus > Latrodectus elegans. The sequence goes on along the minus strand of CM057817.1, from coordinate 64,670,341 downwards.
TATCCTTTATTAAGGAGGCAGCATTTTAGATTTGAAATAGCTCTTCTCTCCCTTACATTAATCTTTAATCCTGTAACTGTTTGTCAACTGAACAGTTAACCTTTTTCTTCGATTCAACAGATCTGGTTCGAGTCCGTCTGCGGCATGGATGTCTGTAGTGGTTCTGAATCTATTTTAAACTAGGTTCTGGTCTAATTAGACCTTTCGTAACAATGGTGTTTAAACGACAAATCAAGCCTCATCTTGAATCAATTATGTACATAAATGCTTCGTCAAAACTTCATAACCTTTCAATAATTTCTTTGGAGTTGGGATATTTTTCTGTTAATGTAACTTCTATTTCGTTTTTACGAAAGCATTAAGAATAATTGGTACACTTGAACTCCCTATCAAATACCATGCTGAAGTGGAGTTTTCAAAATGTTTTCTATTTCTCTCTCTTTTTTTTTTTTTTTTTTTAAAGAAAGCATAAAAATACAAGAATGGATTCAAAAACAAACCGAACATTAATCGGAACATTTCAGTAAGAAAAGTTATAGGATGAAAATCAAATCTCGATATAGAAGAGAATAAGTTCGGAATGTCAGCCAATGATTTTTAATTTCAAACTAGTTTATCTAATATCCTCTTAACTCATTTAGGCCGATGATTACAGAAATAAACTAAGTAAAAGTGAAAGCTGTGTTGAGTCTTCAGTTTTTTGCAGTGTAGGTCAAAAGTTTAATCAGTACAAAACAGAAATTTTCTTAATCGTACAACATTGGATAGTGGTTACTGATTTCACCTGAAGGGGAAAAATTTATCACAAATGTAACAGGAGTATTGAAAAGAATTCCTGTATTGTTTACACGATTTCAGACTTATTTTGAAAAGAGCATTTGATCAAAACTATATTCCCTGAAAAATACATATATTTCGTTTTAAGCATTAAAAAATTATCTGGATGGTAATTTTCCGTTAAATCCCGTTATGCAGCACTTTACACACAAATCATGATGAATAAGCCATATTGCTTAATTTTGCCCGAATTCGTGTACTATTCATTGAAATTAAAAAAAAAAAAAAAAAAAAAAAAAAAACTAGCACTGCTTATATAACGTCAGTGATATTGTAAATATGATTTAATTAGTAAATATGATTTAATTAGTATTTGTAAAGTACAAGTTAAAACTGTTCTTACTGATCCAGTATTCCTGAAAGCCAATTATGATCAACAATAAGTAATCAAAATACGGTTTGAGTTCTACTTTTGATTTCACTAACCATTTGTCAACGCGAAACTGACAGCTTTACAAAGGCATTGTATTTAAACTTACACTATATATATATATTTTAACTGGCAAGACTTTATAGTGATTCATAACCTAGTATAGGCAGCTGAGTGGTTAGTATACTGGTATTAAGTTCATCAAATTTGTTGGTTCGTTTCCCATTTCGATTTATTTGTAGTTGTTCGGAGTGCACTTTAAGCAGCAGATTCGGCCCAATTAGTTGTCACGCACAAAGTGACCGTAGATTGTTAACCAAATTAAATAATAGTGAGCTATATTGAGGAGTTAAATCGTTAAATTCCCAAACCTCAAGCCGAACTAGTTGAATAATTATCGCTTTGGCCTTGAGTCCACTAATTCGCGGATTCAAATCCCACGTTTGTCTTAAATGTTTTCAATGTTTTATGATCTACTTTAAATTGTAGAACTCTAACTAGTCCTCATATATAAAAATGACCGTTGATCTGAAAGCAAATCAACCATCCAAGCACCACAGCGTCTCAAATACATAAGACTAAAAGATAATCTAAATAAGCAATTGGAATATACACAAAAATGCTTTATTGAAAAAGATCTCGAGGACACTTTTCCTCTATAATGTTCTGCCATAAATAAGTAAATTCTGCCATAAATAGGTAAGTAAATCCCTTAGTACTGTCACCGAATATAGGATATCTTCAGAGTAAAGGCGAGAAGGTAGCGGAATGGTTAGCAACGGTTCATCCAATCTTGGGTTTGAATGTTTGTAATGGTTCGGAATCCATTTTAAATCGTATATCCCGGTTTTATTTGCTCTACTGTGCAAAAAATAACCTTTGTTTGACAAATCAAGCGTCACAGTTAAATGTTATAAAGTATCTAGTCATCCGCCGTGTAATGGCTTATAGGAAGACTTTTAATAGATATTGGTCCTAATTCACCTATCACAAGGAAGGAAATGTTGAATCCATTTATACTATTGCTCAACTGTGGTGATGACATCTCGAGATATTTCAATCCAAATAGATAGGATCAGCCATTGGAAGCCTTATGTATTTTGTAAGCCATGCGATACCGATTTTTATTTAAAATGTAACAGTAAATTTGAATACTGGAAGAGAAACTAATAATCTATAGCATGCTTTACAACGCATACTGAATGCATTTATAAATATCTATATAATAGCATTATGAGCTGGGAATTTTTGGGATGGAACTACATCGCGGAGCTATTAGTGGCATTCTTAATCATGATATTCAGCGAATGGGGCTTGGACACCTAAATTTTTGATGGCCATTCTGTATAATGCATTCAAATAGATTAGCATTTGATGTTCATTCAAACATTTATGAATTGTACAAATAAAAGCGTGAAAATGCCATAAATTCAAATGGGAGTAGAAAAAACACATTAATGTTGAAAATATAGTTTTCTTTTCAACAAAAAATTTTCACCAGAGTAAAAAATGTTTCTAGGCTAGTTTTTAGAATGTAACAACAGAATTTAAGGTTTTGAAATATCCGAAAAGCTATTTTCCATGTCAAACAAGAATGGTAATGGAATGTCTAGCAAATGGACTTCAGAATTTTCTTCATATCTAATAAAATATTTTATCTTAACTAACACACATGCACACACCTTTCGTTTCTTTAATTTTTAAGTTTAACGTGAATGCTGAACGACTTGAGTCCATCAAAATCTGTACACCTAATGAAGTACTTTATGAGGATCGCGTGTCACATATTTATGAACCATTATTAAATATAGCTCTCAATATGACATGGTTGTGTCTTTTTTCTTACTTGGTCGATTGACTTCCAATCTAAAGAGTGAAAAGTATAAGGGCTATCAAATGAGCTGTCATCCAGTGGCATTAGATATATACGGATGATTCCAACATTTTTAGCTTCACAATTACGAATAGCCCACTTTTTAGTTCTTGAGGCATATAAATTTACAAATTTTATTTTTCATGAACTACTGCGTATAAAGTTTAAAGGTAGTTTAGTAATATAAATTTTTTCCGACAAACCCTGCAGTAAGTAAAATTATGAGTTCAGAAAGTTGATATCACAAAAACAGAATTTATTCCTTCAAAATTGATTAGTATAAAATACATTAGTTTCAAGCATAGATGAATATTTGTGAAATGCAAAAAGTGCTATTAAAGTTTTTAACCAGAATATCTACGTGAAGCATAAAATTCGATGCTTGAGAGCAGGATTGAGGTACTACTTCAAGGAAGAAATGTTATGGGGAGAGCAGAGTTTTTGAAGACACGAGTTATATGTCAACATTAAGCAGTCAGCATTAGAGGTAAAAGATATTTGAGTTGATAAATCCGTCAAAATGAGTACTTCGGTGCCTTTTTCATATTTTGGAAGACAAATTGTTATTTGAAAAGTTAACACATTGCCTTTCAATTCAAGAATTCGCGGATTTGACCCTCCTTGAGTGGGAATTTTTTAGTATTTCAGAATCTATTTTAAATCCTAGAGCCTGGCATATATTTAATTAGTTCTCGCGCGTAAAAGGTATCATTTGAGAGACAAATAAGACTGTAAACCAAGACAATCATGTTTCAAAATTTTTATTTAAAATTTTCTAAGTTTCTATTCAAGCAATTTGTGATGGTAGTTTCTTCTAGTAAATTGGTATGAAAATAAAAAGTGACTATATAAGTTTTTTTGTATAGTTAAAGGAGAAAATACTGAAAGCACAGTACACAAATCAGATTAAAAATATTAGCAGACGCATCCTGCCTTTTTTTGAATTTTACACACTTGGTCTCACATTAAAAATGGTTATGTGCCATGCAAATATTAGACAGAAATAATAAATATTTTAATCTTAGAGTTCCAAGAGTCGTCATAGATTTGAAATTTGGAAAACTCAAATCCAAGTATTTTTCGCATGAATTAGAATCTCTTTGTGTGGAACCTTTATATAAAAATCATTGAAAATTATAAATGTAAATTTTATCAAGAATATATTGAGGTTAATTAAAATTGTTCATATATAAATTATTTAATAAAATTTTACGGGTCAATTAAAATCAAAAAGTAAAAGTTTAAACTAGAGATGAACTAATTCTAACTTTTTACAAATTCGAACTGAAATTCTATTTCTCAAGTCAGTTTCACAAAAATGAGAATATAATCAAACGTAATACTACAGTATATTATAAAAAGTTCTTATTTGAAATAAAACTGGAACACTTACTAAAAGAGAAATGTTTCTTAAAATAACTCTGATTACATTATTCACTTTTAAGAACACACGCAATTGAAAATGCATAAGAGTTTAGTAACTTACGATAATTATTTTTTACTTAAAAATATTAAAAGAAGCTATGCTTTTATTGACAGAGAAGCTCAATTTTTAGTGATGTTTTTCAAAAAGAGTTCTTTAGCAAAAGAGTTTGTGTTATGCCCTTTAAAAATGAAAACAAAATAAAATTATAAATCCAGATAATAATTCTTGAGTTCAAAAATATTTAAGCAAAAATTTGTTTTTAATGACAAAAAAGTTAGTCAAATATATATTAATGTCTTATACTTTCTTTTGCTTGAAACCAATGAAATTTTATTCGAATGCACTTAGATGAATGTTCCAATTAAAGAAAAATGATAACTTTGAAGAGAAAAATCCTAATTTTTCAGAAAAAAAAAAAGGTTTTGTGAACACATGAGAGCTTAATTACTTCGCGTACTCGTACTTTTACAGCTAGCAATTAATTATCTATTGCAAGTTGTAAAACTAATGCTGAAATTAAGTTTTTTAGAGCATGTCTCTAAAAGTTTTAGAAAAGCGACAGAAATCTTCAGCAAGCATTGACTCTTATTTACAGTATTGTACCTGCGGACTGCATTGTACAGCACTTGTAAGTACCTTAACATGTAAAAGTTGCATTTTCAATAAATTATTTTCTTTAAAAATTTTGTTTTATTTTATTCTTTTTATGTTTTTCCTCCCATTTTCGACATACGATTATTAAATAAAATAAATACCCAATTTTTTTTTTTTTTTTTTTTTTTTTTTTTTTTGGAAAAAAAAAATCAATATAATTGAATTTTCGATGATTTTCTGAAGGGGTTTAGCCCCAAATGATTCCGATAATTTTAGTTCTACTGTATCTAAGTGAAAATGAGGTTTTATTTTTCTTTCATGATATTATGGAACTCAAGGTTATACTTATTCTAACAGGATTATTGACTTCTCCATTCACAAGATATTTAAAAATGCTAAAATGAGTAATTATTACATTTAAGTTTTAATACTTAATCTATCTTATTTCTCTTAGTAATTTAATATAAGATTATTTAAAAAAAGTTCACATTTATTTATTATTAAATATAAGTATAAAATTCCGACAAATTGCCATCAGTTTTCTATTGTGGCAAAACTCTGAATCATTAGGTATCTTATCTTCGGTATCCGTAAAAAGAGTTGAAGTCACACACTAGACCATAAAAGCATTTGATTAGGTGAATCACTAGACTAAAAGAAATTATCATTCTTAAGCTTTATTGTTTTTTCTTGTTCGTAGTTGCAATGTATTCTCATTATCACGTTTTCCTTATCAATGGGAATTTCTCTTAAAGCAAGTAATTTTTCGAGTTTATCTCTTAGAATATCTAAAATATTTTATAAATTTGTACCATTTTTAATATTATAATCTTTCAATCGATTATTAAAAAATTCGTCTCAACCTCATCATCCGTAAGAGCAGAATTTAAACATTTTCGACTTAATAAACGTTTTTAAACTTTGATGTTTTATTATTTCATACATCATTTCTTTGCCTTTATGATTTTCCTTCTTTAAAAATCGTTTTAAAAAGAAAAGAATGAGGCAAAATTCTTTCTTTTATTCTTGTAATATCTTCTTTATATTCCCGATATATTGATATTATACCTCTGCAATTTTAAACATGCTTTGATGAAGATTCGCTTAATTTTGCTTTTTAACGAATGAAAAATTGTAAATATTTAGCGTGGATGATCTGAAGTATTTCTTACAAATATTATATTTAATAAGCGAATTCAATAATAAATTATCTTCAAATATTTTTTGACGTTTTTTTCTAAATATTTGATTTTAAAGGTTTCTTTCCGTTTGGAAAATTATATTTTGAATAAGTTGATTTTTTTACTTAGAATACCTACTCATATTGTAATTTCATTCTCTCAACTTTTTCTTATTTTTTGATCCCAAGCGTTTTTAAAAAATGTTTATAAATACATAATAAAAATAAATATTGAATAATTTTTAATATTTGATTAAAATATTAATTAATTTTTAAAATTTATTTTTTAACTATTTTTTTCTATTTATATGATTAGCTACATGTTGAATTTATTTCATCTCGAATAAATGAGATCAAATTTCTGGGAAAGAATATTTAGAATACTTTTTTAAAACATCCTTCTGATGTAATTACTTCCTGAAATATTTTTTTGTTAGTGATTTGAGCATTGTTTCCAATATTCACATATTATTTTTCATACATAATTATGGAATTACAATTTTTACCACGATTTAATACCTTATTTTGCTATTTCGAAAAATAAATATCAAACTAATCAGTAGGTTTTACAGTCTTGCTGAATGTAAATCAGTAAACTCCATTTACTGAAAATCATATTTTAGGATAAAAATACTTTCAAGTATTTGCATGCGTTTTATTGTATTTAATAATATTTTTTTTTGATGGGGGATATTGAAAACTTCTCATACTTATTTTATTAATTATAAATATTAAATAAATTTTTCAAAAATCATTAAAATAGCATTTTTTTAATTACAAAATTTCAAAATATAACAAAACTTAGCATTTTAATATATCAAGAAAATTCTGAAAATTTATAGAAATACATTACCATAAAATACATTGGGACTTATTTTTAATGCATATAAAGTAATATGAAGATTTTATATAAAAATTTAAAAATACTTAGTCATGCATTTTCTGAAGTATTTCAGGCAATATTTCAATATTAATAAATAAAAATGAATTTTATGAAATTATGTCCTCAAAGTATTTACTTATGAATAATGTAAGAATTCAACTGTAATTTATCTTATTCTGAATTTCTGAAATTGAAAGATTTAAATCTGGAAATTAAAATCTCTTAAAATTATTCAATCTAGTTATGGTGATTCAATTATTGCCCCTTTAGTTAATGTTGAAAAAAAAAGTATTTTAAAGTATCGTGATGAACTTTCCTACAAGCAATGAGGCAATTAATGACAAGAGCTTTTTTTTTATTCGAAAAGGAAAATAGATGAATATTATAGTTTTAAAATGAAAAGTAAATATTTCAGAATATTTGGCTAAACTAAATAAGAATTGTAGTATATATCACAAATTAATGAAATAAATTTTGTTTCTCTAAGAGATTATATGGTAGAAAATAAAAGCTCAGGTTTATTATATTGATTGATTTACAACCGCGCGCGCGAAATAAAAAGAATATTTAATGAGCTTATTTCCTATGATGAAAGAATTTTATGTCAGAAATCTCACAAATAAGTAGATTAATTAATTTTATTTCCCTTTTGTTTTAAAAGTTTTTCTATATTTTTTATTTTATATATTTTTAACGCATATACTTCATTATAATTTTTAATAATATCGAATATAATTGTGTTATATATATTTTTCAAGGTTTCTTCACCAAAATAATGTAGATGTTTTCTCTTTTATATATTTTAATTGTTAAAAATGTTTTTTTTTTTTCTCAATTGTTGAGAATACATTTTTAACGCAATTTTTTAACCTAAAATATTTTTGAGTTAATTTTATATAGAAAAGTTACATTATTTTTTAATAATAGTATTATTTTAATAAACTTAATATCTAAGCTTTTTAAATATGCTTTGTATTTTATATCATAAACGGAATATTTTTGTAGTTTTAAGACATCTCATATATACATGTTTGATTATTGCAAATAGTTAAATTTCAATGAAAAAGTATTAAGGCTTTTTACTTCTAATTATAAAAAACTAAATGATGTTTTATATTATCCGACAAATTTGTGGTTGGTTCTGCTATTCATTAAAAACTTTTTGCACACGCTGGCTTATTGCATCCCAGTTCAAAGTAATTTCCAAGCCATTATTCATTTTTAAGGGACAAAATGAAATTAATATATATATATCTGTAGAATTAATAAGACAAACATTTTATACATATTTATAGAAATATGTATGAAATATTGTATAAAGCAAATTCCCATTGATATTTCAAAAATGTCAATCACTAATAATGATAACAGATTAATGTATAACACACATTTTGAAAATATACTAAAATATCATGCTATGCTTTATCATTGAAATATTTTATGCAAAATAAGTATTTCGTAGTTTTCCTTTCTACCAGCTTTTAAATAAAACTAATACAAAATATTAAATACAAGATAATGAATGAAGACTTCTTTTTTAAAATAATAAATATTTACCTGACAAGCATCTTTACCTCCTTCGAAGAAACCCGCACATAAGAAACCTTTAGTTATTGGTTGAAAATATCTTTTGTTGCAATCCACGTTGTCCCATATAGGCATGGTGACTTGCTGCAAGGCCCCACTTCCGGAGCCCCCTATAAAAATACTCTGATTATCGTAATGAGTTTTGTGGTTTGTTTTCCATAATCATTCACCCATAGTTCATGAAAGCTATTAATACAATTTTATTTCATACCTTATCTCATAATATTCGAAATTATTTTGTTGTTACTTATGACACTTTGACAATCGTTAGCAGCGAGCTACGAAATTAAGTCAGAAGGCTATGCCTTTCGTTAAATCAGAGCACATTGAAGGTAAAGTACGGCTTTACTCGAAGACTCCTCCGATAGAGGGTACCACCAGATGATCCACTATCTCAATTTTGACTTTCATTTGGAGGGAGAGGAAATTTTCTACAGATCTTTACAACCATGGTAACTGCTCAACGACCGACTTTCGATTCCATAAATTTGACAAGCACGTATATAGCATATAATTGATGGGTCTTTGGCGGCATGATTAGTTCAAAAGCAACATCCAGCTCCCGTTTTTCAACAGTAGTCAGGATCCAATAGATCGTATTAATGAATCGCAAGGGAAGAAACCTGGAAAACTCCCAAGCATCCATCCCGATAAAGGTTCACGCAGAAGCGCTAAGTCACCTTTGAACAGTAGTCCGGAACTTTCTCTAATGAGCTTAATCTTTCCAAACTATGGAGAGCTCCGCTGAATGTTAAATAAAAACATCAAGTTTTTAATTTTTAAAGAAAAATTTAATTGGATGTCCGTAATATTATTCAATTGATAAAGTGGCCAAAATGCATAAAGAATACTCCTCATATAAGATGAAGAATAGCTTCAGAAAATTTTTCTTTATCAACCTTCTTTACACTTTTATTTGATCTGATCTGATACATATCTAAGATTTCATCTTGGTGAAGTGAATTCAGTCAAGATAACTGGAGTAAAGAAGTACACTGGTGTGCAAAACTTAAACAACAAGTGAGTTTTTTGTCATAACTCTACAAGAAATCCTCCGATTGACATGAAATTTGAATATGATGTACAATATTCTGTACTTAAACGATGGTAAAAGAATAATGGCACAGAAATGAATATAAAGCTTAAAGTAGGGTATGGAACAAAAAAAGGTTTTATTTGACATATAGTGGCGTTACACATGATTGCCTGAAAAAACGTAAATACAACTGGCAGATGTTCCCTAGTATGAGATATGCCCTCCCCTTACTGTAATTGTTGCTTGGCATCATCTCTCCATGCTAAGCACCAGATTATTCAGGAGTTCTTGGAGTAAACATCTCCATTCCTCCTTTAACGCTTCTTTCAGCTGATGGGTGTTACCAGGAGGATACTGTCGTGTCGCAAGACGTCTCCCTAATGTAGCCCACACATGCTCTATGGGATTTAGATCTGGAGAGTAAGTTGGCCAGTCCATTCGTGTGATATCATCACTTTCCAATAGCTCTTGTACATTAGCAGTACGGTGTGGACGGGCATTGTCATCCATAAATATGAAGTCTGGTCCAATGGCCCCTCGGAACAGACGCACATGGGGTAGGATTACCTCATTGTAGTAGCGGTCTCCAGTTACAGAACCTCGATCAAAGATCTGAAGCTCAGTCCGCCCGTTCAACATAATGCCACCCCAGACGAGAACTCCAGGACCATCGTAACGATCTCTTTCCGCGATGTTATTAGGATGAAATCGAGCTCCAACCTCTCTCCAGATCAACTGACGTCGAGAATCACTTGTAGCACTAAAACGACTCTCATCTGTGAAGAGGACGCGACTCCATTGATGAGGTGTCCAGGTTTCGTGTTCTCTGCACCACTCTAAACTGTGCCGCCGATGGCAAACTTTTAAAGGTATGCAGCGTTCAGGACGTCTAGCAAATAAGCCACCTTTGTGGAGGCGACTGGACACTGTAAATCTTGTACTTGTCATCCTATGGCTGTGCACAGTTGCTGAGATATGGCGCTCGCTGACTGAAAACGGTTTCTTTTCGCCTGGAGGACAATGTAACGGTCATCTTTTGGTGTTGTTTTCCTTGGACGGGCCACCACTAACCTTCCGAACAGCTGTACCAGTAGTTTTAAAGGCATTCCAAGCATGAGAAACAACACTTTTGTTGATCCCGAACTTTTCGGCGACACTGATAACATTACGCCCGTCCTCAAGCTTCCCAATCATTCTTCCTCGAGTAAAGTCGTCTAAATGATTTCTTGAAGACATGTTCCACAAAACAAATCACTTGCACTTACAGCGAATGTCTTTAACTACGGTGCTCTTCATCCTTTTATCACAGTTTTGACCTGCGCGCGCCGACCCACAAGGTTTACGTACACTTACATCACCTATGACGTTTTATTTCGAAAATTTGCATGCAAATAATCTTTCTATTGAATTACGTGCATATTATACTGCAATTTCATGGCTATCTTATACTTTGTTGGAGAGCTGTGGCCGAAAAACCACTTGTTGCTTAAGTTTTGCACACCAGTGTATATCGACAAAATTGTTTTTCAGGCAAAGTATAATTTTTTTTTTAATTCTCAGAGAATGTGTGAGCTTTTTATAATCTTTAGAAACACTATTTTAACGTAAATGTGAGGATTCTCCAAAATAATTTCTTAACAATCCTCACAATGCCAAAACCTGAGTGATTTTGTTTTGAGTATCATCTGGAACGTCAAATATATATATTTAAAAAAAAATGTTAGAAGATTGTCTTTATATTTCTGATGGGCTTACAATGAACTATTCTGAAAAAAGTTTTTTTCTTATACATTTTGAAATTCCAAAAACTACTTAGAATTGAATTTTGTACTTTGGTTATCAAGTTAAAGATTGTTTTTCGATGATTAATGTCAAGTGTTTGTTGAATAATTAAAACAGTATAACCACAAACTTGAATCATCTATACAATTTTATTAAGAACAAATTATAATATCTGCTAAAATGAAATGAGTCTTATTATTTTTTAAAAATAATATCGAACTTTTACTAATAAACTTTTGTAAAAAGTATGATTTAGTACGTTTAATTTAAATATCTTGCTGAAACTTCACAACAAATGAAATGAAAAGTGATATTATGACATTATTCCTAGTTGGAAAAAAATGATAAGTATTATATTTTTGAGTATATTCTGAGAAAATGTTCGCATAAAATTTTACTCTTCAATGGATTATCAGTGTTGTATCAAATTGAAAAATATTTACTTATATTTTAGAAGTTCTCTTCTCAAATTTGATATATCATTTAAACATTCCTGAACTACGTCTCATCATTGTTTAATATATCCAGCATCATAAATCAAAGTAATGGAGAAAGGAAAAATGACATGTTTTGGTCCCAAAAACAAATTGATATCTTGAAAACGGTTTTTACCTGATGTTACTTACCATAAGACAAAGTTCCCCATCCAGTTACCGTGCCCATGTATCCCACTAATGGATTAGATTTTAATCCTGGAGTAGGCAAGCAGACAGGACTAATGAACTCTGAATATACTACAGGCTTTTTGAGTCTTAAGAGAGCGATGTCATTGTAAAATCCACTCCTTGAGAACTCAGGGTGAGCAATTACTGTTTCCACTTTATAGTCGACAGGTTTCATAAAATCATCAGTCCTGAATAAGTGATGATCTCCCAATCGAACCGTTAACTGCTCCTTTCGATACCTAAAGAAGAAACAGTGGCTTAGGAATATATAAAATAGTTCTCTTGTTTGGATGAGGAAAAATCCACTTACTTTCGTCCTCTTTGGTCTGAAAGGCAATGTGCTGCTGTAAGGATGTACAAGGTTCCCACTAAAGCACCTCCGCACCAGTATTCCCGTCCTTTGTGACTGTCCAAGAAAATGGCAGCCTAGCATTCAGATTAATATTACTAATTGTATAGAGACAATAATGCAAACATTAAAGGGGGATACTGGGATTTTGGATAATAATTGCAAAATGTGACTAATGGGAGAATCAACAGAAAGATACCTGGAAATTCATTCCTTTTGTTTTCACATATATTCAGCTACACATAGGATTTCTATTTCTAATGCTAGAATATTTTCGATTTTTCTTGTAAACAGAAGTAAAAATTAATATTTTATTATGAAATTACTCAGAATCTTTGTGAAAATTGAGGTCTTTAACAAAGTTGAGTATTGACAATCGTTATCATATATAAAGTAAGTGGATTCTTCTAAAAACAATAGTTTATACTTGCAATTCGCAAAATAAGTTTTCTTCTAGAAATTACATATTCTTGATGATTGTTTTCTAATTCCTTCAGCAACGTAAAAGCTGTATCTGTTACTGTGAACCTAGTATTTTGGATCATCAGATTTATATAATCAAAGCGCAATATTTGTGTACCTATGAGTTTGGTCTTTGAGTCATTCTTGTTATGTTTCTGTCGAGAATAATAAGATGTGCAATAAAGATACATAATTTTTGCCATTGGAATAATTCACGATTAATAATTTTGGAATAATTTTAATACACTAAATGGAATCGTTTCCCTGTTTTAAAACAATAGAACCATAAATACATTTCTTAAATAAAGCTTTCTGATGCTGTATGATCATATTATGGATGCCAGATTTTGAACCCATAAGTACTGGGAATATAAAAATCTGAACAAAATAATAATTATTCTATCCATTTTGTTCAGTTTCAATAAATTTTAATATATTAATATTTTATGTTGCCAATGAGATACGAAACATTTCACTCCATTGAGTTTTTGAAGCTTATGCAACAATTAATTTGCGGGTATCAAAAATTCAGAAAAATACAAAATATCTCATCATCTCATTAAGTAAAGCTCATTTTTAATTCAGTTATGATTACGAAGTTTAAATTTAATATTTTTTAACTGTTATTAGTTTATATACAGAAAGTTTATGTAAAAGTTTCATTTGTGGAAGTTGTTATGATTCATCTATTTCCTTGTTTAACGTAAAAAATATAAGCAATTTGCCAAACTAATTTAATGACTTATTTAAGCATATTTACCTACCATCCACGGCCACTGTCCTGGATTGGCTTCATATCCTCCTACAATTCGTCCATCCCTTCCAGAAATGCCACAGCCGGTGCCTTTATAGAGACATAAAAGCAATTCAAATAAGATCCTTTCATATCAAGGAATTAATCAGACACATTCATTTTATCAAGTTCATAAATGATATTTGATTTTGTCAGAAAGAAAGAATAAAAATATGTAATAACAAAGCATGTAAGCGAATAACTGGACAAATAAAATACTGTGTCTGTCAATAAATCATGATTGTTACTGGTATTTAGGGATGAATTTTGGTATCGGCTGATAGCTTCTATTGGAATTTTCATGGTGGAAATGTCATGATGACAAAGAACATGTAAGCATTCATTCATATATATTTTTTGTCATCGCAAGTTTTCCACGAAAATTCTAAGAACTAATAGTGTACTTGGTGTAATGAATATGTGTTTGTTGTCCCAAGAATGTATATGGAATAAATATATTATCTCTGGCTTAGATATGACAAAAACAATTACATTTGGTGAACACTTTATTAAACAATTATATATTTTATAACCCTGTGTTTCGCAAAAGGTACAATTCTAAAAAATGAATCGAGCAGAAACATAATATAACTTTATAAAACCATATTTATTAGTTCTTGTCTTCACGCAACTGTTGTGTGGTTCTTAAAAGTTTGATTACAGCTAGTATTTTAACTAGACTTTTAACCTTTTTCAAAGACTCTCAAAGTTTTCACTCTGATTTTCACAACTTATTGTTGCTTCCCGCATTAGAATGTTTTGAGTATTCAAATGAGATAATTGAATTTTTTGTTAATTACCATGAAATTAGATTCATCAAATAAAGTTAAATAAATAATTCCACTGTAATTTATGCAAATAATAAAGTATTAATTAAATATATATCCAGTTAATATAAAATAATAACAACATATTAGTGTACATATTGTAATCTATAAAATATATACAATGATACTAATATGTTAAAAATCTCTATATTTAATTGACAAAAAATCTAAATACGTTGGATAATACATAAAATTATATTTTCTAAATTTTTTTATAAGTAAATTTTTAACACCCTGTTTAAATTTTAATAAAATGTTGCAAGTAAACAAATACCAAATAGTTTATTCTAGGTTCAGTAGTCTTCAATCAATCTTACATTGATATAATAGTTACAGATGGATTGTGCAACATTGTAAAAATATGTTAAATTATATCGGGGATTGCGTATTACTAATCAAATGGATTAAGAAATGCTGAATATTTCAAATTGAGAAAAAGGACTGGAAAATATTTACTTTTAAAATACAAAAAAAAAAAAAAAAAAAAAAAAAAAAAAAAAAAAACAAGTGTAATTTCATAAACGTTTATAAGAGCAAGAACAACTTTCATAATAAATATGAAATACTTTAAAATCATTTTTCTCTTTAAATAATAATCTATATTTTACCAGATATTACGCTTTACTCTAGAGAAGAATTTTGCAATACGATAGATATAAAGTATTAAATGAAATGTTAGATTGGGCCACACAAATACCCGCATTTCTAATTCAACAGATCCCAATTCAATTACGAATTATTTCATAAAAAACAAAGATGTATTCGAATTTCATTTAAGACACAGTATTTGCTTAAAATTTCATCTTAATAAAGTGGTTTCGTTAAAAACTTCCTAAAACAAAAGTATATTCTTGTTATGCATTATACTTGTAAAAATCTCCTCACTTAACATAGAAATTTAGAAATGTGGTCTTTGTCAATATTCCCCTAGCAATTTCTATTAACTTTTTTAAATTCTGATTTTTATTTTTTTTTAGAAATTATTATATACTTTCGATTTTTTTTATTTCTTATTTTCTTATCAGTTTCGATTTCTCCTCTCCCCAGCTTTTCATTTCTTCTTCTCAACTAACATTCCTATTTTATCCCATCATCGAAAGTCATTTCTTGTTTGGAAGATTAAATTATCCTCTAATAAGAATTGAATATATCAGGTTATATATTTTCTCACACAAAGTAATTTAATATGAATTATTAATTTAAACCAGAAATTAATAGTGCAGATACAAAATATAAATGTTTTACATTACTATATAATGAGGTTGGTTAGAATAATCTTCCGCACTTTCCTTCCCCACAAAAGCCAAATTTATTTAACGCTCCAATAAAATGTATTTAAATCCTCCAAAGAACTTCCATTGAGTTCCATTTGTTTTAATTTTTTAATAAATATTTGAATATACTATGTATATACGGAACTCTAGCAATATAGGCCTCTTTTTAAAGAAATTTTTTGTGAGCTTATTATCTCTAAAATGATATTTTACAATATTTCGTAATGTTTATGTTGTAATTCAGAAGTCTAAAATTACGACAGAAAGATAGAAACGTACATATTTAGCAAAAATTAATCACAAGTAGAAATTTTATTTCATCTATCTAACAGTACATTAACTATGTAATTAGTTAAAATACATTGACCGATTCTTTTAAAATTACCTTGGCATTAGTCACGCAAAGTAGTGATGCATTTATGTGTATGGGCAGAATTAGGTCACTTTTGAGTTTCAAATTTATGCGTGAAGCATTGAAATTAAAATAATAAATCATAAGAAATTTATAAAAAATAAAAATTATTGGTTTTCATTTCAAATTGCTGTTGTAACTGGAAAAAAATGTGCAAAAGAGGCGAAATCGCTTTTGTAATATAAAACCTCAAGAGTCAGATGTACTAAGATTCTAAAATAATTTATTCCATTTCTGAACTACTTTTGTGAAATACTTAAATATTTCCCACATAACTTCATCCTTTAACACCTTAAACGACATCATCTATTTTTGTTCTGAGCATTATAAAATACTTTATAGAAATATTAAATGTTGAAAATAAATCTAATATATTAATATTTGAATTGATTTTTCCTGTGATTTTTAATTAATTTTTTAATAATTTATTTTTGTGTCTTTATTATGGAACTAATGTAATACTTCCCTTATTCTAAAATTCACAAATGAGTTTTAAAATATACTACGAAACATAAACCATGTTAACAAAAAATATACATATGGGCTTTTAATAATTCATTTTAAGTGGGGAATATAATATCTAATAATTTAGTAGATCTATATGATTATTGGCCAAAACTTAGTTTCCTGAGGAGTTACACAGTTGAATGATTTTTAAATGCAAATGCTTATAACACGGTTATTTAAATACAATATTAACTATCAAAACAATATTGAAATTATATAAAAAAAATTATAAGTATGCTAATAAATTGTCTGCAGTAAATCGAATACAATAAATGTTGACATTCACACATGGCATCTCTTCATAAAGAAGAGTGAAAGAGAGCTCATACTACTCTGAATAGGAATTAAGTTTTATAATGCCAATAATCTTAATCTGACACGCCAAGGTGAATGGTTTTATCGTCAGTAACAAACGGAAAATGTTGTCCTCAATTAGGGGCTGCAAGCAACGGGAATCAGTCGTTATGGTGTCAACAGATGACATGACAGCTTAAAAGGAAACCTAGATTTGATAAATCAAGAAATCATCAGACTGAATTTTCTCTCAACAATAATAATCTGGAAATAAAAATGCACAGCAAAAGAACAACGAGCCAATAAAAGTTATTTATATATATATTTGGAACTCGTAAATCATTGCCATCGGAACATAAGCGACTCTTTTGTCTTTATCTTTTTATTTTATTAAATCAAAACCTTGCATTGACATATCCTTATCTATAAATAAAAATTTTCAAGGTAACAAAGATTTATTGTGGGTTTATCACTTTATGGTATCTTGTAGGTAAGGTTAATTCGACTGCGACCTACTTCAAAAAAGCTCTTAATTAATGGTTAAAGTTTTAATATATCTATTACACATAATTTTTCTATTTGGAATTTGAATTTTTTCCCTTATGATGATTAAGCATCTAGCTTAATGGATTTTAAAAAAATGATAAGAAAATAATTTTAAAAGTAATTTTAATTTTTACTATTAAGCAAATAATGATAAGTTTGCTTATTAAAGATTCATTTAAGAAATAAAGCCAGTTATAAGCAAATGAAAATAATTTCAAATCAATGAAATAAACATTTCATAATTTTGATGTATTTTTCCTCTTGAAATTAACACTAAGATGTACAAACTATTGTTTTCTTTTTAATATACAGAAACATATTCCAAACAAATTTGTATAACTGATGACTATAAGTAAAAATTATTATGTGTATGTCAGTTTAAATACACCATTAAATATTACGTTATAAATTAATGTTTAGTATAAATTAATTGCTTCATAAAGTATAATAAATTATAATTTATCATTATAAAGTATTTATTTACAAACTAAGTTACTTGCAATATGTCAATCAAGAATGATATGTAAAATTTGTTTTTGTGATTAAATAATCTTTATTTTTATGGTAATAGTGCTTTAAAAAGTTAATTTTAAAAAAGCGCATAAATTTTTAGGCATGTTTATTTGTTGTATTTGAATATTTAAGTGATAGATTAAATTTGATTTTTTTATGCTTGTAATATTAGTTTTAATTGATCAACTAATTTACCAGTAGAAATTATTTAACTCTGATCAATTACTGAATGATTTTGAAGTTTTTGTTTCTCTCTAAATATACAAACAAATGAATACCTTCATTTTAATTCTGCAGATTTTAAAATAATGTGTGTTAGATTGGATGTAAGATGTACCGTTACATTTTGTTCAAACAAAATATAGGAGCTATCATTTTAAAACACTCCATTTTTCTACCTCTTACTGTAAATAATTTTTGTTTTTTAGTCCTGCAGTGAAATATTTCTCTATATTTCCAGGAAATTTTAAGATGAATACCTCTTTTACTTTTGAATTTCTTTCTTTTTGTAATTTAAGAAGAAACGGATTTATTTTTCAATTTTTAACATTATTTTCCACCAAAATTAATTTCTGCAC
Source organism: Latrodectus elegans (assembly GCA_030067965.1). Classification (NCBI taxonomy): domain Eukaryota; kingdom Metazoa; phylum Arthropoda; class Arachnida; order Araneae; family Theridiidae; genus Latrodectus; species Latrodectus elegans. Next base: position 64,651,553 of record CM057817.1, on the reverse strand, counting down.
TTTTTATATTATTTATTTACTCCTGTATAAAATATTTATTCTTAAAATAATTTTTCTGAGAAATCAAAGTTATCTAAATTTTTAATATTTCCATCTGAAAAGTACATAAATTGTTACTTATCTATCATTGTAGAGTTTAATTTTACTGCAAAAAATATTAGCTCATTTTTTGTATTGTATCTTCTATTTAATCAACATTTTATTGATTTTTTCGAGAAGGAAATGACTTCAGATTACACTTTTCCTTGACTTTTATGGTCATCAAACTGCTATATAAAATAGATTAAGAATAGCGTCTCAAGTCAGTTTTCCTTAGCAAAAGGTATCTTTCATAAAATTAAATTTTTAATTTTATTAAAAAATTTTACATTAAAATAAGGGGAACAAACAATTTTATCCACGAATGAAATAAGTATAATATTTTGCATACCCTGATTCACATTTTTGCGATTTTTTCCATCACACGGAAAATTCAACGTAGATATTTAGTTTTCCGAGTGATTTGATTCTAAACATTGAATAAAACGTTTCTGCGCCTAATCTTGAGCAAGAATTTAATCCAACAAGCGAAAGAAAATAGAAATCCGTGAGAAGCGATCCCCTCAATCACTTCGCTGCGTGAGACTTTGGCCTTTCTAAGGAGTCTCTGTAAAGAAACTTTTCCCTTTGGCCCTGTCACTTCCACAAGATGGGTACGTAATAGATGGCAGATTATGACAAACGATAAAAGGGGGTTGGTGTAGAAACAGGTGGGGCCAAAGACTTCATGGTGAGGAGATAAGCACGTTCGTAGCTCTAAGGGCACCTATAAACTCTACTTTTGCAGCAACACTCACACATTTTTATCTAAGAATCAATTTATAATCCTATTTTCCTAGGCTCAAGAAAATTTCGACTTAAGAGTGTTTTTTAAATACATTATATATATAATATGATATCATAGGCAAAGTTATCACGAAAAATTACCCTTCTAACAGACTTTTTTATTCTTAATGCTGAATACATACTCTTTTCGGCTTATTTCCAAGTTTTGAAATATTTATTAAAACACACACACTCATACAGATAACAGCAATCACGCTGTTGCTTTTTAATTGGTTCACTAAGATGTGTTTTTGTTAGTATGCAAAAATACATCTTAGTGAGCAAATATTAATACTATAATTATATTTGTAGAGAGATTGAAAGATTTTAACTACTTTTTGACTAATGCCTATAGCATCTAAAATAAATAAATTTTTACACGATTTTTTTTTTTTACTTTGTGACATAAGATAAAAATTGTTAATTAATTCTGGATATCGTTTCAATAAACCGAAAATATCAAAATGGCTAAACTTCCGGAATTCGACTAATCTATTTGCAAAATAAAAACAAGAAATGTTTCTTCCTTATTGAAATTCTTTTTAAATTAAAGTCATAAATTAAGAAATTCCTTTATGTTGAAATTATAACATCATATGGAAAAGCAAGAAACCGGATTTAATTACTTTTGTTTATATAAAATCTACTGCCATTCTCACAATTAAATTTCAAATTGTCGTAATTTCTGAAAAAAAAAAAGACCATGGCAGCTTTGAGTTTAAACTCAATATTCAAGCAAAATGGCATTAAATGTTTCAAGCTTTTTCTAAAACACGTCAGCGTAACCACCGCACAAGTTAAGTATGAGTGATATCACTGCTACAAAGTTACAAAATCTTGACCTAAGCCATATGATATGTGCCATATATATTTAAAAAATTGCATCAAGGGAAGACGTAACTTAAATAATTTATTTTAGGTTGGAAATGTGTTGAAAATGTGCTTGAATTCCCGTCTTTGTTTATATAAGCTCATTTAAAAAAGTCGATACGTTAAGAACTCATGCAATACTTTATTGCGACAGTTGAGCTATTAAACTGCATGAAGAATTTAATTTAAAATTAAATGTAATTTTTTTTTACTTTTGCAAAGAAAATTGAATTACAAAAAATGTACGCCAATTGAAACCGTAAAAGTATGATTCTTCACGTTTCGAATTAAAATAATTTAGTGTACATTGAACTAAATTATAATTAAAACAATTCATGTCTGACAAATTGTCACATTCATTTTTTGTAGTACAATATATTTTTCTGGAGACATAACTTTAAATTTGTGTACCTTCACTTGTCAAAACACATTCATCTATTTTTATGTACTTGCTACTAATTTCGTAAAACCACAGAAAACTATCAGTTTTTTTATCAGTATACAAACACCGCATTTATAGAAATCCTGCAATTTTGAAATTTAACTTTTAAATCGCAAAAGAGAGACTGAGTGTTTTTTTTCTCATGAATTATGGTTTTTTTTTCCTTGTAAAACTTACCGAACAAATATTCTCTGGTTGCAAATTTATAACAACTGAAATCAACTTAGAATTAAAACTTTTAATGCAACGCTTTAAATTAAAGTAAAATCTTACTATAGTTCGTATTCAGTTTCATATAAAAGACAAGCTAAGTGAATAAATTTTAAGACAGATTATGAAGCAACATTATATATTATATGTGAAATATCACATCATATCGCAAAAGAATCAGAATAAGAAACGAGTGATTAGTGCATTCTAAAAGCATTGCCATTAAATCGGCTTAAGAAATGCATTAAAAAATTTAGGTCAATATTTTTTAACCTCTCGAGGAATAATAAATTTACTTTGAAGGATTTTGTTTTTCATTTGAGTATTAATATATAAATGAAAGAATTATAAACCAATTTAAAGATTAAAATAAAAGGAAAATATCATGTAATTTTTAACACACACACGTGTAATCTCTGTGAACATTTCATTTATGAATATTCAATATTTAATGTTTTATCCACTAAGCTTGAGGGTTATGGGAATTTGAGTTTCAAATAAAAGAATCGTAAGTAGAAAATTGCAATAAAAATATGTAAATGACTTCTGAGAACGTAATCAGAAAAATCAGCTAGTACATTTTAATATCCTGAATCGTTGCAATCACTATAAATGCAAGGTCAGTAATAAATTAAAAGCTAGTAAACATAGAAATAAAATATCGAATTTTGACATGAGATAAAACTAAAATTTTTTAATTTGAATTAAAAAGTGAAAACAATGCTTATTTGCAGTATTATGTCTAATAATTGCATAGTAAAACATGTGGGTGAATTTTGTTGGGAAAAAATTGTACTCAAAGAGAATGATCTGGAGTCAAAATCTAATTTATGTTAAAATATTCCCACTTCATTTTTACTAACTGATCTGATGCTCTTCTCTGGAAACTTGACACGATAACAGAACAAGGAAATTACAGCGTAAGGAACTTTTAATATGCTAGGCTTTCTCAACACAACGTTCTTTAGCTGGGACTAGTAACGAGCCCATTACTTTTCGAACACAAGAGCGACTCCAGGCAGCCTTGGTTCCTCAAAAATACTCCATTCTTATTTTTGTACAACCTATAAAAATTGCAATTTAGTGAAAATGAGGAGAGATTCTGTGCTGTAGGTTCTTATAATTAAGTTCATCGTGGCCTAGTGGTAAATATAAGCTTTTTGAAATATAAGGTCTCTGGTTCGATTCCAAAAGCTTTTGAACAGCGAGAAGGGGGTTGTACATTTCTTCCTTATGCATGCAAATCTGTCTAGGTGCATGCTTTCGAGTCTTACGGATTTCCTCCTTTGC